>VBSM01003204.1:69577248-69694162 GCA_008086735.1 Cheirogaleus medius | reverse complement strand
AACAATATTTGTACCCCCATTATATGATGAAATAAAAGGAAAAAAAAAGACTTGAAAAAAGAAATAGAAAGACATTAATTTACCAACTAAAAATATATAGAAAAAATTAGCCGGGCATGGTGGCACATGCCTGTAGTCCCAGCTACTAGGGAGGCTGAGGCAGAAAGATCACTTGAGCCCAGGATTTTGAGGTTCCATGAGCTAGGCTGACGCCACGGCACTCTAGCCCAAGCAACAAAGTGAGACTCTGTCTCAAAAGAAAAAAAACTGGGATAGAAAATGAGTTTAGCAATGAACAATAATAGGAAGAAGATTATGAAGATAGCACTGACAGCAAAGGAAATAAGTTTCTGTCCTTCAGAGACTGGAACATGGTTTAAAATATGTGGCACAGGGTGTAGGCCGGACAGGTAACAGGAATTGTTTTCACCTATAGGCAGTCAACATTCCATGATTGTAGCATAGTCTCCAGAAATTTTGGAAATGAACATACTCTCAAATTCTTCCAACGTCTTCCTAAAAGAAGAAAAATCCCTGCTTGTGAGTGAGGAGCAAGTGTCTTACAAAGAGTAGATGCCCAGGAATTTTGCTTATTCCTTTATCTATGTGTCTATAGTCCTTCCTGCTGCTCACTGAATCTTTGCCCATGAGTAAGAATGTTCTCAATAGAGAGAGGAACCCTCATACACTGTTGGTGGGAATGTAAATTAGTGCAAAAACTATGGAGAACAGTATGAAGGTTTCACAAAAAATTAGAACTGTAACTACCATATGATCCAGCAATCCCACTGCTGGGTACATACCCAAAGGGGGAGAGTTCAATATATGGAAAAGATGTCTGCACTCCCATGTTCATTGCAATACTTTTCACAATAGCCAAGATTTGGAATCAACCTAAGTGTCTATCAACAGATGGATGGACCAAGAAATGTGGTTGCCAGATGATTGACACACATGAAAAAAAATAATTAAATTGGGGTACATATACATAATGGAATATTGTATAGCCACAGAAGGAACGAAATCCTGCCATTTGCAACAACATGGATGGAACTGGAGAACATCATGTTGAGTTGAGTAAGCCAAGCACAGAAAGACAAATACCATGTGTTCTTACCCAGATGTGGGAGCTAAATATTAAAAACAGTTGACCTCATGGAGATAGAGAGTAGAATGATGGTTGCCAGAGGCTAGGAAGGGTAGTGGGGAGGGGGGATAAAGTGGGGATATCAATAGGTGCAAAAATATAGTTAGATAGTTAGATAGAATGAACAATATTTGATAGCACAACAAACTGACTATAATCAACAATATGTTACGGTATACTTTAAAATAACTGAAAGAGTGAAACTGGAATGTTTCTAACACAAAGAAATGATAAATGCCTGTGGTGAGGGTACCCCAATTACCTTGATTTGATTGATTCACATTGTATGCCCATATCAAAACATCACATGTACCTTGTAAAGATACACAATTATTATGTACTCATAATAATTTTTAAAGAAAAGAATGCTCTCAATAAAAGCAAGGTGCCATCTCATGAGATTGGGGAAATTTGTGAAAAATTATATGGATGTGCCAAGTCTGCACATACCTGAAGTAATCGGTCATAGTCATATCTTACTCCAAAAATGAAAGGAAGAGATGTAGTTTTTAATACTTTAGCTGAAGCAAATGGAGATTGATACTGTAGTTGAAGTTGTTTTAAAAAACAACAATAGTCTATTGCTTAAGAAAGCTATGAAAAATTAGATGATCAAGTCTGTCATTTTAAGTCAACAGGAGACAATCTTTTTGTCCTCTGTTGGTACATTGATGACATTCGCCCAATTGACTTTATTATTTCTAACAACTTATAGTGAGAGGTTTTCAGAGTCGTTGTTAGCTTTCCGTGTGACCCAAACAACAAATTAGAGACTTTGGCTTGGAAAATCATGCAGAAATCTGTTAAAAAGATAGCCCCAGTTATGTGCAAAGATCAAAGCTAGAGAATTCCTATATAAAAACATAAATAGAACTGCTCAAATTTCTCAACTTGATTCTCCATAGTTGTATGAATTCATGCTTTTTGTTTTATTTTGGTTTTGTTTCTCTGTATGTGTTGTGTGTGTGTGTGTGTTCTTGGCACACTGACCTCACCAATGTACTAATATACATCGAAATATAAAAAGTCACCAACATTATTTTTTAAAATCACTAATAAGTATTAATTTCAATGGGTTTTACAAACATGTATTAATACAATGGGGCTATAGATCTGGGTTAGCAAACTTTCTTTATAAAGGACCAAATAGTAAACACTTGGAACTTTGTAGGCCAAATGGTTTCTGTAGCACTACTCAACTCTGCCATTGTAGCAGGAAAGCAGCCATAGACTATACATAAATGAGGAAACATGACTGTGTTCCAACAAAACTTTATTTGCAAGTGGCAGGCAGGATTTGGCCCATAGGCTAGATTTTGCTGATCCCTTTTATAGATTAATTTCCTATACAAAATTTACAGCTCTCTGCAGCCATTCAGGTTTCACCTTAAATGTGTTTTTATTATCAAGAAGCTAATGTTAATGACAGTTACACTATGGCAACTTCCTTAGGTACACAAAAATGTGACCTCTAGTTACCTCTATAAAGTATCTCTCACTTTTCCTACACTACCAGAAGGGCTGATATAGTGGTTGCCTCACTCAGCCATTCCAATGCCCTCAGCATGCCTCCCTGTACTGCAATGGGAAGTAAATTACATTTACTAGACTCCCTTGCAGCTAGGGTTCCAGAAGTGATTCTGCTGTTTCCTGATTGTGGCAAAGGTGGCAGCTCCCTTGAAAGCCTAGGTCTGTATGTAACTGGGGGAATCATTCCTATAAGTTCAGGCTATGGCCTGTTTGTCAGCTCACCCAACAATACTGTGAGCTAGATATTTTCATCAATATATTCCTTTTTTCCTAAACTGAATTCTATTCTCTATTATTACTAATATCTATTCCCGATGTGCCAGTCTCATCAACTTCTTTAACTCTTCCTAACAGCCAGTTTCCTATTTTCAACAATTCCTTACACAATGTCAGAAAAATTATTCCAGTAAATGTTAAAATGTTTACATTTTAATTTGCTTATTTATGTGACTAATACTAGGAATGATCATGTTAGGAAGCTGATAATGAGCATCTCCAAAAATTATTTATACAATAATTTATTGGTTTTAAAGTCCCTATCATGTTACATGTGGCAAAATTCTTTCTCTCTATATATATATACATATATATATAAATAATTTTAAATGTATAATATATTTCTGTTTCACCACATGTAACATGATAGGGATTTTAATGGCAATACATCTCCAAGACCTAAAAACAATTAAAAAACAATGCACTTTAATAATGTACCTAAATTAAAAACAAAAAGTTATAAATTTCTTAGATCACCTTTTCAAATTACATACAACTTGACACATGCTTCCGGAAAAGGAATTCGTTTGAAACAAGTTTACTTGCAGCAAATATCAGAAAATGATGGGTTTGTCACTGTGACCTCATCTCATCTATAAGAAAAGTATTTAAATCCCATTATAGATAATGAAATTATTACATGATGAGTTGAATTGTGAGTTAAAAAATCTCTAAGCCACTCGATGTTGTGGAGAGTGAGGCTGAATTCTCAGTATGATTAGTCCAGTGATCCAGTATGCTGTTAATAAAGATCTCCTATTGGGAAAATGATAAAGACTGAAGGAACAGACACTGTCATGCAGAGCAATAGATTTTGACTTCCTATCCTAATCAAAATGGTTCCAGAAACATAAATAAAACAATTACATTTGCCCAGTTCGACATAACATTTACCAAAAGAAGGGAATTATATCTACCTGTTGATCAGTAATTTTAATTTATCTTGTTTTGAATATGGTTATATGATTTTAATGCTATACCTAGATCCACTCAAGATAACCTTGCTCGGAATGCACTAGAACATACCAGAACCTTCTGTTTGCCTCTGTCAATTCTTCCCTTTGCTCATGGACATGATCTAGGCAAAGGAAGATGATTCTATGACATCAGCAGTCTTTGTTTTTGTTTCTTTAATTAACCTAAAGCTTCACAGCCCAAAATTTCTATTCCCAATGTGCCAGTCTCGTCAACTTCTTTAACTCTTCCTAACAGCCAGTTTCCTATTTTCAACAATTCCTTACACAATGTCAGAAAAATTATTCCAGTAAATGTTAAAATGTTTACATTTTAATTTCCTTATTTATGAAATATTAAAAATTGTAAGAGTATTAAGTCCAAGGAAACATGAGAAATAATGCAATGGGGATCCTCTCTGAACCCAAGATATTTATCATAACCAACTATTATTGAGCACTTACAAGGAGCCATTCATTGTCTCATTTAATCCTGACACCAACTTAAAATATAGATATTATTATTATACCCATTTTACAAATGAGGAAATTGATGCTCAGAGATATTAAGTAGCTTGCTAAAGCACACAACTGGGAAGTGGCAGAGCCAGGACACAACCCCAGGTCTGTTTGATGCCAGTCACTGCTCTCAATTACCATGTCAGGGGTACCTAAACACCAGTTCGCATGCTGGGACTATCAGTGACAATATTTTTTGGCAGTCAACAGTGCCAGTAAAAAATATATTGAATTTCTTGAAATTGCAAGGTTATATGCTTCCTAGTTCTTTTGCTTTTAAAACACCCTTCTTTTTATAGAATGGTGGTATATTACACAATCTCTATTAGCTGCTCTCTCTCACACTACAGTCCACTGTGATACAGGTAGTCCTCCAAGGCAGATCTCCTCCAAGCAGTGACTAAGGAATCCAGGTAACATCTATCGTGTGGACTCACCATCTTGGAGTTCTTCACTTCAACCATGGGCATGAGGAACAGTATAGAAGGCACTCTGGCTCTCAGCTGCCTCAGTCTGGGACTGAACCAAGTCATCTCCCATATCTGCTTACATTCCATTGGCCAGAACTCACTCACATGGCTCCACCTAACTAGAGGGGAGGCTGGGAAATACAGTCTTCCTGTGTGCCCCAAAAGGAAAGGAGAACCGAACCTTGGTGAGCACTAGGAATGACAACAAGACATGGCGATAGTGGATAGTATATGTTCTGCATCAATGTCCTTGCTTGGCAAAATCAACTGTTGGCAACTATAGGTTGAAATCCTAAAATATTATTATTATTCTTTTATTTTTACTGGTGCATAAATCCAAAACTTTCTACTGTATCTTAATCAATATGGTACATGGCAGAAAAAAATGTTCAGATTAATCAGTTCTAAAGTAACTAGACTATGGTAGTAAACTAGGGGGGAAATAATTTTACTGAAACATAGCAAAATAAAATGCTTATTTTTACCCAGAAATTAGTTTTATAACAATATTATTAAAAGGACAGGCCAGGCGCAGTGGCTCACTCCTGTAATCCTAGCACTCTGGGAGGCCGAGGCGGGTGGATCGCTCAAGCTCAGGAGTTCAAAACCAGCCTGATCAAGAGTGAGACCCCGTCTCTACTAAAAATAAAAATAAATTAATTGGCCAACTAAAAATATATAGAAAAAATTAGCCGGGCATGGTGGCGCGTGCCTGTAGTCCCAGCTACTCGGGAGGCTGAGGCAGAAGGATTGCTTGAGCCCAGGAGTTTGAGGTTGCTGTGAGCTAGGCTGACGCCATGGCACTCACTCTAGCCCGGGCAACAGAGTGAGACTCTGTCTCCAAATAAATAAATAAATAAATAAATAAAAGGACAAACTTTCACTAATTTCTACTAATACTTTTTTCACATCACACTTTATGTACAACATATTTCCCAGTGTATCTCAGATCCTATGTAAAGAATAGCACGCAGTATTAAAAAGGACAGCTTGATTATTAATAGATTATCACCATTAATAAGTAAATATATAAATGCCCTCTGTTTATAATAAAATACATCTAGTAGGACTTTCAATCCAAAACTCAAAAACATATTTTTAGAACCTATAATTTTCAATTTACACAATTAAAAGAATTGGTGTAATTGTTTTCTTAGAAGTGGTAATTCAATGCCTCTTTTACAAAATCTTATATATATTGTATAGTAGCCACACTAATTCAAGGTGTTTCACAAGTCAAGGAGTGGGAAGAGAATAACAAAACATCTATAATCTGAAACAAAGCAAAACAAGCAAAAATCCAAATACCTAAAATTGCAATGGCATTTACAAAGCATTGTTTTGGAGAGCAAGTCTTAGCTTTTGAATTGACTCCCCACTTCTCAATTTTAAAAGTGATTTCTGGAGTGAATTTTAAAACATTTGATATGACTGATAAGCAAGGAGAGGGAAAAGCACCATGGTTCCTTGCTGCTTGGATATAAACCCTAGTGTTTGATGTTTCTCATCTCTGGTGGCTGTGGAATGCCTGCTGATCACCCACCACTTCAGTCCAGAACAAAAGCAGGCCAAAATGTAAATCACTGATTATTTTAAATAATCTTCCAAAGAGAGTGTTTGTTCAACTGCAAAACTCTGAGGGCTGAGCGCTTTGACAGTAATCTGCAAATCCAACTAAACTCATCTGGTTTTGATTGCCTCATTCATTTGAGTCATCACAATAGTTTTAGATGATGTCATGTGTGCCCAAAGTGATTTTTTAAACAATTATCCCTAAGGCTTGATTTGTTGACATGCACCAACCTATACACATTGATGAAGTAAAATCACTATTGAAAGGTTCAGATAAATTTCTAACTCAATGAATTTTAAACAGATTCACTCCTGAGTGGAAAAAAATCTCTAATTCTTAGTTTACATGTACAGATGTTTTTAATAGCAAATCAAAAGCTCAATAAATAAAGACCCCCATTCTGAAACTCTTTTTAATTACTGAGCTCCTTATTAATCCCACTTGATGTTCGATAAATTAGATTAATGGGGCCATTTTGATAATGCACTATAAGATCCTCTAAGATTCAGACTTCAATTTCCCCATGACCTGTATGGAACATGGAGCACCTCAAATTCAACACAACCAAAACTGAACTCATTCAAGCCACCCAATCTCAAAACTTTTAAGTCATCTTCGACATTTTTCTCATCTTTCACCACCACGTCTAAATAGTTGCCAGTTCCTACTCATGGTTTCTTTGAAATAGCTCTTGGATTTGACTTTTTATTTGCAGGCCACTTCAGTTCAAGTATTTATTGCTTCAAGTCTATATCGCCAAAAAGAACTTTGTTCTTGGTTTGCCCGTCTCTTCCTTCCTATCTATCTACTGATTCTGTTCTCATCACCCACTTACCTATTGAAAAATCTTTCTTTTTTTTGATTTATTTGTCTTTTTTAAATTTTATTTTACTTTTTTTTATTTCCGCATATTATGGGGGTACAAATATTACAGTTACGTATATTGTCCATGCCCCCCTCCCCCCCGAGGCAAAGCTTCAAGCATGACTCTTTCTTGGCTTCCCTTTCCCAGACTTAACCTGGCTTCAAGACTCTCCAAGAATCTCTGGTGCTAACATCTAGCACTATTTCCACCCCACCTCTCTGCACACCCTTCGCCTGAACTCCAACCACAGTCCACTTCTAAATTCCCAACAAAGCCTGTGCGTTTTCCCTCTCGGCTTTGCTTGTGCCTCTCCTGCCCATCTGGCTGCCCTTCCTGCTCCCCATCTCCTTCCTCCATCTGCTACCAGTTATCAAACATGGATCCTTAGGGGTTCAGCTCAGTGTCATTTCTGCCTTGGAAACCCCATGGTGTTCCAATGGAAGTTATTTCTCCCCTCTCTTACTACTATCATTTGTTTGTTTGTTTGTTGCACTCCATGGAGATCTATCTTATGATGCCTTATATTCTTTCAGATATCTTTATTCCCCACTAGGTTTTGAACCTCCAATTGCTCTTCATCTTTTTATCTTTCACAGCTCTTCCTGCTGTACCTAGGAACTTCCTTCTTTGCCAAGCAAATAACCACTTATTCTTCAAGACCCACCTCATATGTCATCTCCTTGGAGACACCTTTCTTGACTCTCCAAGGAGTTATTTTAGGCACAGTTTTCATGCCTCACTTCTGGCTTGATTCCCAACGTTATCATGTTTTGCTTACATATTATTTACCCTGTTGAATATATGGACAACCATATCTTACTCAGTCTTTTTGATCTTTGCATACCATGAGCCTACTGTAGGACCTGTGTGATGTATAGTGCCCAGAAACCATAATAAGCTTAGCTGTATTCAGATACATTTTTGAAAAGCAGTCCCATTAACCTGGTTTTACCTTCAATAGCCTAGTAGTCATAGGAGGTCTACTGGAAATTATTAATCATAGTAAAAATTTGGCAACAACTTGAATATTCAAATTTGAGGGTAGTTAAGCTGTCTATGCCATACCCACACGATAACATTGTTATGTAGCCATTCAAATTGTGTTTATAAAAGTCTAAAACAATGCAGAAAATTCTAATGTTATGTTGTTCAGTCAACAAATCTTTACTATTAGCATAAAGATTAAAATGTAAAATACAAATACACATATGATGACCAATATTACATAAAACAAATAAACAAACATAAGAACTATACCCAAAGGAAAAAATAAAATATCCCCAAATATTAATAATGGTGTACAGCTAGCAGAAAAGTGTTTTTCCCTCCTTCTACTTTTCCTTTTTTCCATATCTTCTGTAATGAATAACTATTTTTATAATCTAAAAGAACACAATCTATTGTTAAAGCCTATATAAATTATCATTCCTAGCTTAGTTTTTAGTTTAAATTTTTGTATTTCAAATTTTGATTCAGATTAAGTTTTTATATTTCAGGTTTTTGGTATGAAAGTTTCTCCTATATTACTTCTTCTACCTCTACCCTCTGGTTAATATAAAAGTTGTCTGAACTTCAGGTCTGCAAGCAGAGTCAGCATTCTTCAAAATGGATAAGAGCTGCTCTGTCAGAGAAAAGGATATTTGTCAAAGGGTGTGAAATGGGACCAGCAAACTCTGCCATTAGAAGCCTTCCATCTCCTTAGAACTATCCCAAGATTCCCAAACGAGGTATCACTCTTCATTGAGAGCAACATTCTTTGTTTTTAACATCTTTTGGACCAAAAGAAAAAAAAATCTCAGTTTCTTCCCCTTTCTCTCTCCCTGTTATTCTGCCCCACTTTCATCTTTCTCCTACTTTCCTTTCCAAAAATAAACTGCAAAGCACTTAGAGTTTTTCAGAGTTAGGCATAAGGTATAAATGGCCACTCTTCGGTTTTCCAGACTAATGAGAAAGTCTTCACTGTTTGCATTACAATTTTTCTTCTGAGTACATTTTCCTATTTGTGATGTCTGTGGGAGAGCATATCGAGCCAGTTCAACAGGGCATTGCATTTTCTTCACTAGAGTTCACAGCATAGTGATTAAATTCCATGATTATAAAGTTATTTTTCTTAGGGCAAAAAATGCCTTTGATTTTTCTTTTCCATGATTCCTCCTTCTTTTTCCTCTTGCCATATACGTTAGTTGTTTGGGTTGTATTACATGCTGCTATTCAAGCACAGAGATGATGACGCAGACTTACTGCTGAAATTATTTTCCTAATGCAATCAACCTCAGACCTGTGCTTATGACATGCCTTCCTCCTTGCCTTCCCTCTTATCAAAAATGAGATCCCAAACGTGAATTTGCAACTCCCTGATGATTTGACCAGTGAACCAACATATGGACCCCAAATCAATGAAATTCATGAGAGTTTATTTCCGCAATGATGGGCTAGGTAGTGAAGTGATAGACTAAACTGGGAGAAGGAAAAGTATTTTATTATGTGGGGCATGGTCAGGTGCTGCAAATCTGCTCATCTCTGAACCAAATAAACATTGCAGCAAAGATACCCTCACTCTATAAATCTTTTTAAAAAAGGTAGAGTAGGAGGATGTTTTCTACTCCGGCAAAGTGTGGTTTGACTGCCTCAGGAAAGCAATGGTTAGTGTAACATCGGGATTTGGGAAAATTGAAATCACTATTACAGAAAGAGCAACACACTTTCCTGAAGTTTGTTGAAATTATTAAATAAGAAGGATGCTGTTTAAAGTAGGTGTTTACTAGAAAACGGAGAACTAGGGATCAATGAGGACGAGGGGACGTTTTCATGGAAACAGCCCTGTTCCTAACACTTGCCTTTCAAGGACTTGTGAGGCTCTCACGCACATTGAATTTTTAATAATTTTCTAGATAAGTGACCCTTTTTGTGAACATTGTTCATAATTGGAGTAGCAAAGAATTCTGGGTAGAGTTTGGATTTCAATAACTGTAGAAACAAAAGGCAAGTCTTTTAACAAGACAGTTTATCAGCCCATCCCTCCATGTACCCAGAGAACAATAGCAAAGGGAGATGGGGAGGGATGTGCATACAATATAAGACCTCACAAATTTTGTGGCCAACTTAAGGGATTCTCAAGACACATGAGCAGGCAGAAAGAGATGTTTCTCACCAAATTCCACAATGAAATATTCCTTTCATATTCCAAGGCGAAGCTGCTCCATTTTGAGGCAGCTAATTAAAATTTCTCTCCGTTCAATGGGAAGAGGCAACCCTACGAAGGGCTACGAAGGGAGGCTAGAGCACTGGTTTCAGTGACAAGCCTGTGTAGGGTCTACCTCGTCCCCACCTGCAGCTGAGGCCTCCCAGCTCATTCCTTGGGTGTCCTCTGGGCCCCTGTCTCTGTGAACAGTTCTTACCTAATGCTACAGGTACTTCTCTTCCTCTGCACATGCTGTCACCCCCACTTGTGGAGGCATACTTAGTTCACTGAAGAGGCAGTTTATTGTGTTATTTACAAATAAGGACTCTGAAGTCAGACTCCTTGGGTTCAAATCCTGACTTCACCACTTACTGAGTGACTTGGAGCAGGTGGCTTACGCACTCTGTGCCTTGGTTTCCTCATCGGTGCCTTAGTTTACTTGTCTATAAAATGGGGATAATAATTGCCACTTCCTCGGAGGGCTGTTGTGAGGAGGAAATGTGAATATACGTAAAACGTTTATATTAAATGTTTTCCATTGGTATTTTCCAATATCTTCGCAGAAAGTATTTGGAGAAGTTCACAAAAGTAAACTGATACATATCTATCAGTTATGTTATTTATGTTAAAAAATAACTTTGTCCTTTATAACTTTCACATACAATAAGACATTTCATAAACATGAATTTCATAATACAGCTAAAGTAGAGGTGAGTTGGTTAGAAAGTATTACAAATAGTCTGTGGCCATACCACCCTGACTGTGCCCCATCTCGTCCAATCTCGGAAGCTAAGCAAGGGTCAGGGCTGGTTAGTACTTGGATGGGAGACCAACTGGGAATACTGAGTGCTGCAGGCTTTTTTTTTTAAGAAAATAAATTAAAAAAACAAGTGATGTGACCAGAAGAAAGAGTGGCATAGGGAAAGTTGAGGATTTCACCCCAAACCATCTTTGCCATCAGTAAATGCCTAAGTCTGTCCACGAGAAGTGAAGCAGGCACTGGTGGGAGTAGAAAAGCTCAGCTCAGATGCCCATTCTAGAAAGGACTTGCCCTCAGGATTGCAGGGCCCTGGGGAGCTGACAGCCTCCAGGTGTCACCTCTTTCAGGGTTGTCCTCAGCTTTCCATCCCAGGGTCATGGCCCTCTGAGGCAGTCCCAAGACAACAACTGTGCAAGGCAGTGGGACAGGGCTCAGAACAAGGGCCCAATATGGGACTTGTCTAGCAGGTGTCTGGGCTCTGGTGTACCCCGGGGGCTGGCTGGGATGGTCAGTCTGCAGCAGGTGCAAGGGCTTCCTCTGTGCAGCACCTGCTCCTGTGCTTTGCCTTCCACAGGTGTGACAGCCATAAACCTTCTGCACTCCTGACTGTCCCAGCGCCGGCTTCACTGAGAACCCAAACTAGGGCAGCATCTTTTGTCCAAATTTCATTAGACTGTATTGTGACACCTCAATCAGTCTAGCCCATGTGGAAAAATATCCCAAAAAGGAATGTTTCAGTATTTCATTTTTTCAACATTTAAAATTTGCCCTGATTAAGAATGTAATTGTGTTCTTTACAGGATATCCAAACATACCAGAAATTTCTACTGCAGAAAGTGAATCTCTCCTGTGGTCCCAAACCTCTTAAACATCAGGTGTGTATCTCTCCAGGTTTTCTTCATATGCATATGCTAACATGTCTGGTCGCTATTATTTTACAAAACAGAATCAGACATATAGACGGTCCTACTTATGATGGCTCAACTTATGACTTTCCGACTTTACAATGGAGCAGAAGCTGTATACATTCAGTATGCTCCTTGACTTACATCCAGATGCACTTTTGACTTAGAATATTTTCAGCTTATGGTCAGTTTATCTGGATGTAAACTCATAGTAAGTCAAGGAGCATCTGTATAGTCTTTTGCAATTTGCTTTAAAAAAATGCTGGATAGTATCTATGTCTGTGCACGTAGATATACCTCATTTCATTACCAGCTACATTGAGTTCCATTGTATGAATATTCCATCATTTATTTAAACATTTTCACATAAATGGGCAGTTGCATTCTCAGTTTCCCATGATTACAACAGAGCTTTCTCACTGTTTAGTTTGAATTTACATATTGAAATGTTTGTGAAAGCATATATTTGGGTTTCATTTTCATTTATTTGCATCATCTATTTTCATATTTTGGGGAATGGGGTATAAAATAGGATTCCAGAGACTGAGCCCACTTTTATAATCTTGTACCAGGTAGTAGAGGCTCATGAATCATTTTCTGCTAAGTGGGGTTCTGCGGGTAGTGGCAAAGAGTTCCCACGCTTGAGCCATCCTCTTTTTGTCACTTACCTTGTGATCCTACTTGCAAGTCAACTGAGGGCTGGGGGTGGGGACCGAGTTCAGTGCAGGGGATGGGTGGTGATGGCTGCCAGCTTGTAGGGCCGACCCAGACACCAGCCACATCAGTAGCTCCTCCCTTATAGGTCTTGAGGGCTCTGTTTTTACAAAGGCCTCTGATAAATACAGAAAGTATACACAGTAATATTCTAGATTCTATAGGGAATATAATATGTTCAAATATAGCCTAACCTCTTTTTCTAGAAAAGTAAGCTTTTGTTGTCTTCAAGAACTTCTGTTGTACAGAAACCTCCTTTCATCAAACTTTTAAAGAAGAAAACAATGGCAAAGGGTAAGGATGTTAAAGCTATAAGCTCAGTGTTTGTCCCATTGCCAATTGAGTTTGTTTGGCCAGTGGATCAAATGCTTTTGCCAAGGTGCATTCACCCTGTCAGACATCCCCTGGTCTAGAGACAGCTTAAGAGGCACTGTGCAGTTCCTGCCAGGGCTCCTCTAGCAAAAATGTCCTTGGCTTGCAAATGTCATGTGCATTTGTTTGGTTAAAGAGCCCAGATCCCCTCTGGGAGGAAGCAGAAGAGGTCCCTCAGGTGAGGGTGAAGGGCTGAGAGGGAAAACAGTGTATAAACACCAATAAACAGAGGCCAGGAAGTAGTTAGAATATACTCATCAGTGACTCATACATAGCCTCATTTTCTTTAAACAGCTCTTTGAAAATAATGAGAAGCATTTAAAAGTCTGACTTACAAAAAAAAGTAAACCAGTATTTTTTCTTTCAGTTTTTTTTGTTCTTTATTGACCCAGAAAAACCAGTTACTGAGTTCCTAAATTTTTCAGTTTATATATCCATGAAGTCAAACAGTTAAAGTACAGACAAGGTGAAAAACTACACCAAAGGAGATAGTTCTCAGACTTTAATGTGCCAAGACACACCCAAGGAGTTCGCCAACATGACAGATTCTTTGGTCCCCCTGCCAGATGTACTCTGATTCAGTACATCTAGGGTGGGGCCCAGGAATCTGCATTTTATTATAACAACCCCAGGTGATTCTCATACGGGAGACAGGGAGACCACACCTTGAACTGGCTGAACACCCGGCCCAAAACCTGCAAGACTCTTTTTCTATTCCTAGTTCTTTAGTGAGTTTCGACATAGCTTTGGGCCAAGTCACATTCACCCTGTCCCAATTTCAGCCTATAAAGTGGGGCTGATCATACTCACCACCTACCTCATTACCACCACATGTAGAGGCATGAGATAATGCCTGTGAAGTCCTTTAAATTCCTCAGTACAAAGGTGCTATATTTCAAGTATTATCAAGAATTTATTTCCAGTATTACGGTGACACTTTGTTTTTCAGGGACCCACAAAAAGTGGTACCATTGCTGTCAAAATGCATTAGTAAGGCTACGGCACTATAGGTGCACTCATATGAAATAACTCGCATACTAAAGAAAATTGGGTTTGTTCCTCAACTTTGACTTAAAATCTCACTGACAGCATGATCAGTGTCATTTTCAACTACAGACGACATTTTGACATTCCATTGTCTATCAATCAGGGTTCTACCAGAGAAATGGAATCAGTAGGAGATTTATTTATAACTGTATATACAAATTCATATGTGTATATCTGTACACATTCATGTATGTGTGTACCTAAAAATGAATACTTTTTGAGAAATGCATCATTAGATGATTTCATTGTTGTATTAATATCGTAGAGTGCACTGAAACCTAGAAGGTATAGCCTACTACACACGGAGGCTTTGTGGTACAACCTATTGTCCCCAGCCTACACACATGTACAGCATGTGACTATACTGAATATTGTAGGCAATTGTAACACAATGGTAAGTATTTGTGTATCTAAACATATGTAAACATATGTAAACATATAAAAGGTACAGTAAAAATACAGTACTATATATAATTTTATGGGACCACAGTCATATACATGCTCTGTCATTGATTGAAATGTCATCATGTGGTGCATGACCATATGTTTGAGGGGAGGAGTCGGTTTATGTGATTGTGAGTCTGATTAGGCAAGTCTGGAATCTGCAGAGCAGGTCAGAAGGCTGGACACTCCCAGGCTGGAACGGACCCTGCATTACCAAGGTGGAATTTCTCCTTCCTCAGTGAAACCACAGTTTGGAAGCTCTTTCAACTGATTGGACAAGGCCCACCCATGTTCAAGAACAATCTCTTTTACTTCAAGTTAACTGATTGTAGATGTTAACTGTTGCAAAAGGCCTTCACAAGGACCCTAGATTAGTTTTTGATTGAATAACTGTGTGTGGGTATTACGGTCTAGTTAACTTGACACATAAAACTAACAATCACACATGCCTTCTTAGTACTTTTTGGTGTTTTCCAAGTTAAGTCATTTATGGGTTGGAAACAAAGAACTATCCAGAGAACTTAACAATTGCACTGATGAAGCAATAACTTATCTTCAACTCATTCTTTTATTATTGTGTAGTTTTATAGGAAAAATAGTTAATAATTAGATTTTTCATGAGCCTAAAAGATTCTTATACTTGTTTTCTAGGCAGAAGAATACCTGGAAACATGGTCTTTCTTTTTAAGGTCTTGACATTTTATAAGAAAAGTCATAAAAGTACCGAGTCTTGAGTAAACACCTGTTGTTTTTGCTTCCTTACTATTCCTTCTTCTGGTAACAGCACCTAAATTTACCTCTGGAACCACTACTTACTTGTACCTGGTAGAGCTCCCCTTCCAGAAGGGAGGCCTGGCCAATTAGAACCATTGCATCCCACTGCCCACAGGGATTGGTCCAGTGATGGACACATGACTCAGGTCAGACTAATGAGACTTGGTCTTGGAATTCTTCTGGAGCCAGCAGGAAAGGGTTGCTCTCTTTTGGCTGTGGCTGCAAAACTGGTAGAAAAAAACTCCTGGAATTGTTAGTGACTATCCTGCTGCAACAAGAGGAAGACTCATCTAAGAAAGCAGAGCTGAAATCAAAAGATACAGATTCTGAAGCCATTATGTGGCTGAATATAGCCATTCTTGAAAGCCACTTGGATTTTTGGCTACTTAACCAATTACTCCTTGTCTATGCTTAAACCAGTTTGAGTAACATACCTGTAACTTGCCACTCAAAGTTTCTGGCTGCATTAGATACCAGTTCCCCTGTTTGCATTCAGGGTAGTATTTGCAACAAGTTTGCTCTACAGAGAATTAAACGAAGAAGCATTCCTTCTGCCCCCCGCCCCCACCTCAGGTTCCACTGTTTGATCCAGCATCATGATGTTCCCAGGAGCACAGCTCCTAAGGTGGACAGGCAAGGTCATTCCAAGTTATACTGCTGAGCAAAGTGGGGGCCCTCCTCTCAGAGGTCACAATCCCTCCAGCTGGCATCTCTGGCAAGAACTCACTCCTACAAGAGACTCAAGGGAAGGGAGGAGCACAGGTAGAAGGGATGGCAATTGCCACGTCTTACATCAATCTCTGTGGACATCTAAGTCAACACAAGCTACCTGCAAAGTGAGGTTAGAAGTGAGGAAAAGAGGAAGGCAGGAAGAAAGTGAGGAAAAGAGAATAGGATGAAAAGAAACTTTTAATAAGTTCTTACTATGTGCCAGGCACTATGCCAAATACTTTTCACATACATTATCTCATTGAATCCTCAGCATGTTCTATAAAGTTCTATGAAGTATATCTATGAAGTGCTTATTACCTTCTTCATTTTAAGCCATGAGAAAATATCCTGTGGAGATTAGTTAATTTGCCCAAGGTCACATACTTAGAGTTTCAGTGGCAGAGCTGAAACTGGGACCTGATTGTCTGGTTCTAACATCTGTGTGTGTATGTGTCCCTTTCTTTGAAAATATATTCCTATGAGAAACCCCAAGATAAAAGAGATAAAAGAGGTGCAGCCACGTGCTCACTCATTCCTTCCCAACCCTGTGGAAGGCCCTGCAGCCTCCACTGGGAAATGTGGGACTTCAAGAGCACAGCTGGAAAAGCACAGACAGGGATGGTGGAAAACGACTTGATGGTTAGGATGCAGCTCAGACATCAGTTTTTCCTATGATGAAGGAGATAAGGATGGGATAAATAAACAAAAAAGAAAAGAGCTCCCAAGTCCCTTGAAGTTCCAGTACCTGCATAGAACTGGACACATTGTAGGTACTTAGTAAATATTTGTTGGATGAATAACACTGCATTATTAACTTGACTAGTTACAGTAAAGATAAAAGGGGAAAGTTTGTCTTCCTGATTTTATTTCTCCTTGCAATAACAATTTTCCTCCAAATTCTACATTGGATCGTGTTCTCTAACGCTGGCTTTAGTAATAGTTTGCTGGAAGACTGCCTGATAAGATCTGGTAGGCACATTATCCACTACTTGATCTCTGGTCTTCATCAGAAGAAAGGATGTGGAAGGTTTTAAGACCACTGGGGGAATGCAGAGTGGGCGTGGAAGGAAGCATTGAATAAAAAGCAAGGTAAGGATGTACTGTCTTGCAATTCTAGTGATGAGATGACATCTATTGCTCTGTTAAAACAATGTTCTTGGATGCCATTTTAGTTTGTACAGTTCCAAGAAAGATGTGTCGGATGAGCATTCCATGAATTGGAATACCAGGACAGACCCAGATCTTGCATTTATTGAGTTCCTCAGATGGGCTGTCCACTGAAGTAGACAGCTATTTCTGATACCACTTACCCTTATCTCCATGTGGGTAAGCACCTTGATCCTGCAGCAAGGGAAGCTCTTCTTAGCCACTTTTAACCCCAACCCACCTCCCCGCCTCAGGCAATATCGACTGCAGCACTGACACAGGACAAGACTTATGCCTGACACACTGAGGCAGTCCCTCTCACACAGGCATTTTATGATACATACTCTCCCTCACTTGATGTCCCTAACAACCCTGTAGGGAAAGAACTTTTATTTTAATTTTACAAATAGGAAAGCCAAGGCTTGGAAAGGCTAATTTACTTGTCCAAAGCCACACAGATGGTGTCAACTCTAATTTTAAAGAATGAGGATAATTCTTAATATCCTTGACTCTTCACAATCCATGCACAAATTGCTGTCAATAACTATTAAAAAGAATGATCTGTCCAGAATCTGAAGATGGTTAGATAACGCAACACGTTTGGGTTTCTTCCGCATCATCTATGTTTGTATGCGTGTATGTGTGTGTATTCACTCAGTGTCAACAGATGGTCCCGTGTAATGGTGAAGAGCTTGGACTCTGGAACACACTCCCTGGCTCAAATCCCGGCTCTATTTTATCCTAACTCTAACCTAATCTTGTGACAATTAATCTCTGTGCCTCAGTTTGTCATCTGAAAATTGTCATGAGGATAATGAGGCATGAGGATAGCATTTGCTTTGCGGGATTGTTGGATTAGCTGAGCTAACATACATGAGGTGCTTAGAAATTATCTAGCATATGGTCAATGCCGCTATTGCTATTAACATATGTGATATTCCTCATATATCCCAAGTTCCAAAGACATGTATTAATTTTATACGCTGTTTGTTTATGCTGCCCTAAAAGACATAATGAAGCACATACTTGCCAATAATTTCCCCCCGAGCACAATTCTTCAATAAAGTCCTTGTACACCAAATATGGCAAGGTCAGAGCAGTAAAAAGTTGCCCAAGTTAGTAAACCATTTCAAGACTCTCGTGGTGTGTTGTCATTATTCAAAAATTGGAAATATTTTTCCAAGTGCATTATCAGCTTCTAAGCAGGAGTTGTTTGGGAGCCAAGTCACAAGAGATACCATCACATCCATGAGGAGGAAGTGGCTCCATCCTGGCCCGGAGGGGTGGTGATAAGATCCCTCACTGTCAGCAGAAGGGACTGCAAATCCTTCAGTGTAACTGCCATCTCATTGCATTGTGCAATTTTGCTGTTCTTAACACATCTGTGGAGTTTAATTCCATTCACTCTTAGGAGCTGTCTTCATTTCTATCCCAGATACACTTAGCAGAGCTGGCTTGTCTAGAGGAGACACCTGTTTGGTTTCCAAAAGCAAGGTGGACTCCTGTTCCAGAGCATCCACTTTGCCCTTACCTTCCTCCTCATCTCCCTCTGGGGAAAAATAAACAGAGTCTGTCTTGCCAACATCGCGATCCTCCAAGCACCCTGCTGTAATACAAAGGACAGGCCTCACCAGATTCTTATCATACACAACATGGGAAGGAACAGCCAGGATCCCAGCATTCTCTGATTGAAACAGCAAAGGCACCTGGCAAAAGGAGATGATGAGAGATGAAAGCCCTGTAGGGAAATGGCAGAGTCCGCCCCTCTTCCTCTGTGGCACTGGGGTGGAGCAAGCTAGGCAACGGATGTGGGGAGAGCATCCGTTCAGAGTGAACACTCCCGTGATTGCTCAGACAGGGTTTCTCTGGTCTGGTCTGCTAGCCACAAAACCATTGAATTGCTAAGTAGGCTTTCATTCTCTCTGCCTTATGCTGTGTAAGTCCATTGGGAGTCACTTGGTATAGGAGGGATCAACTACAATTAAGTTTAGCTACAAATGGTATACAATCCAAATGAACAGTTGCTTAAATTAGCTAAAAGTACATTTTTTCCTGTCTAAACAAAGCAGTCCAGGACTTGTATTGCATTCCATGAGGACCAGGATCCAGGCTCTTTCTGTCACTTTGCTCCACGTGGTTTACCTCACGGTCCAAGGTGGCTACAGAGTCTCCAACCATTATTTAAATTCCAGCCAACAGGAAGGAGATAAGCCAGAAGAAGGGACAAAGAATGCATGTTAGCTTTTTCACAAAGAAATCTCCTAGAGGTGCCCCAAGTTCTCTACTTAATCTTCTTTATTAACATAGTCACCAGACACTGTAATGAACAGATATCTGGTCCAGTGGACCCTACATGCAAACACACAGATACAAGTATATTCTAGATCCTTGTCCCCAGAGCAGACAGAAAGGGTAAGCATCCTCTCTTACTGAGAGTCCCGCCTTAGCCAATCTTCCTCTCTCAGGGTGCCAGACATTGCCCACAGAGAGCCTGGCAGCTTCTTCAGTGCGTGCATTAAGGTTAGCATTTTCTTTCTCTCCCTCTATCTCTTTCTCTCTTTTTAAACTGTGAGATAGACTTGCTTGTCTCTCAAAACTGATTTTGGATTCTTAAAGAAACTTCATTTGAGTATTCTCTTCTTGAGACCTTATCTAATATTAATATTTTTAATATTGCTATCATGACATTCTTTAACTATTACCCTCATAATCTAGAAACCAAGAGAGGAGAACAAGGTATTTAGACCACAATTCCTTGATACTGATCCAAGCTTTCAGACTCAGACTTGCCATAGAAAACCTAATTACTTCGATTCTCCATTTCCTTCCTGAATCTGCCAGGCTGGAAGGAAGAGAGGGGCCCAGCACTTTCTAGCTCTCTGTATCATTCTTGAATCAAATATAAGAATTCCAACTGTGTGGGTGGGCCTGGTGGCCACTCTGATCTGGAGTGTTTGTTCAGCTGATGAGTACTGTGTGAGGTGTGGTACAACATTCTGAGGACAGGCTTTATAGCCAGACAGTCTGGGCGCAGAGCTCGGTTCTGCCACTAACAGGGCATGGGATCTGCAATGAATCACTCTCTGCCTCAGCTGAGTGCTATTCAACATATGTGTACTATCCTCTATCTCACAGGTCGCTTATGAGGTGAGATGATTCCACAGGTGTAAAATGCTTAGCAACAAGTACCCGATAGGTAATAATGTGCTTAGTACATAGTAACCATTATCATTAGCTTATGCATTAGAGGATGCCTCTGTATGAAGAAGTAAACTGGATAATTTTTTGTCCTTTTAAGAATAACTAAGATAATTCACTCAGCTCAACAAGTACTTATTGATAAATTACTGTGTTCTCTCAGTTAAGCACCTCACCTGTAGTGGTAAAAGGGAAGAAAGAGAGAGAGAAGGAAGGGGGAAAAAAGAGAGGGAGGGAGAGAGGAAGCTGGGCATGCAGAGCTCATAGCAGATGGCCTCCGAGCATGTACTTGGGGCCCCGAGGTCATCACTGAGAAATAGGAGACAAGCCCTTTCCTGAATTTGTATGTGTTTTCAATCCCTCGAGGAGGCTGGTTCTCTGCAACTAATGGCTGTATGTGCATCCAGGCAGGGAGCAGGTGTTAATCTACACAAGCTAGCTTAATAGCCATTAATAGCACTTAAAAATCCAATAAGCCAAGAAGGACATTCTAGCCATCCATACCAGACCCAGAATTCTGTGCGGCCCTTCTTAGTGAGGTAGCATCCACCATCATCATCACTGTCATCATCATCAGCAAGGCTTTCTGCAGAACAACAAATAGCAAACATTTTCTGTCCAATCCTCTGTGTTAGGCACCGTGCCAGTCCTGGAGATAAAAAGATTAATGAGATCTGATTGCTAGCCCCAGATGCCTATGGTGCGGGAGGAAAAGCTGTCTGGAACTGACCACGATATAGTGTGATGAAAACTATTCGAGGAAATGAACTCGGTTCCATGGGAGAGTGTGATTAATGGTCTGTTTTCTGCTGGAAATGGGACCTTTTTAACATCAAATATTGCTCCAGAGCAAAGGGAATTCATGAAACAAAACAGCAGGGGTGGCACAGAACAAATGAATACAACTAAGTGCAAAGGAACACGCCTCCTAAAAACACTTGTAAAACTTCAGGGGAAGCAGCAGACTAAAAAGCTGCAGAGTGTGAGCCTCTCCCCTAGCCTGGCTCAACACACATCATGGATAAAATACAACCATTTTAAAGAACATTCTAAGCCAAACTCAAAATAAATACTTCAATAACCTCAGGTACCAAGAAACAAAAGGAGAAATGAAAAGTTACAGAGTTAAATCTTACAGATGATACCACGGCTTCTGGAGGAAGAAGTTTGGGGATATAAGATCAGATCTAGAAATTCTGATGAACACATAGATAAACTATGCAGCCTGAGCCAGACCCTGGAGTGGGTATTTACTTGGAGAAGAGAAGACTAGGAAAAAACACTCTAGTGGACCTACCAAGCAGCAAGGAAGTATATTTCTGCCCATGGCATTGGATGGACAAAACTAAAAGTTATGTACCTGTACCAAGTGCTAATTAGGAATTCTCTGCATGGTGCCATGATGCCAACCCCAGAATGGTCCTAAGCAAATGAAATCCACTGGACACCTGGTAAAACCAAGCGAGAACTATTCTGTATGGATCCTTTCACATTCCAGAGATATGAGACACACACACACACACACACACATACATACACACAAACCAACAACCACCACTGAAGATGAGGTCACAACCAAAAATGAAAAGCTGTAATAGGAAAATATCTCCTATGAGGAAAACCCAACAGATGCAACAAAATCCTACAGAATACCTGAAAAAGACTGTTAAAAAGCCAACAAAACAATACCAAAAAAAATATATGGAGGGAGTACATGCCAACTTCACATAGCCGAATAGCTGAGTAAGCAAACGTATTGAGTGTGACCCAGTACAGGAAGGCCTTCACCAAAGACTACTGCCCGCCTGGTGTTTGAATTTCAGCTTTTAGTAAATCATTCCTTCATATGGACATTTCCTTCTTTCAGCTTTCCTTTTGAAATATGTAAATGCTCCTGGGAAAATGAATGCAAGCTAGCCTTTCTCAAATTTCAGTGTTTATTGGAATCATCTGTGGTGCTCTTTCAAAATGAGTCCTACCCGATGCAATTCTGGTTAAATAGATTCAGGATAGAGACCAGGAATCTGTGTATTTAACTAGTGTCCCAAATGATGTCCCATGTGGCTCAGGAGGGAGAACTATGATATGTGTCAAGCTGCTGGCCAAGCAGTCTGCTCTAGAAACTCTTTAGGGGCTGGGAACCCACTTGGTTAGGAACCGTTCACTTGAGAACTCTATATTTGGAGTCAGAATAATTTTATTTCTGTAGAGCTATAGGTAGTCCATAGATATTCTTCTATATATTTTAAGTCATATTGCCTTTTTATCTTTTATTTAAGATTCCATTTTAGTATATTCTTATGGATATTGGTAGTAGAAGTGAAAACAAAGGGGAAAGTGTGAAGGGGATAGTTGCTAAGTCAAAAGTTAAGAAGTAAGTAATGAGGAGGAATTACTTTCTTTATTATCTCTGCTTTAAATATAGCTCGGGGTGTCAGAGACTTTCACTACTTACCAAAGATGTTCTTGCATGTTTCCAAACTCCCTTGCAGTGGGAAGAGCCACGTGGCCAGTTCTGGCCAAAGGCAAGTAAGCAGAAGTAACATGTGCCACTTTCAGAACAAATGCTGAAGAGCTGTGGGCCACTCTCTGTTCCCCTCCTCCCAGCATGGAGGTCTATTGCTCAAGAGGGTCACCAGTCCCCAGCCAGGCCTACCTGAGCCAGAAATAAACCTTTGTGATGTTAAGTCACTAAAATGTGGGGTGAGGAGAGTAGGGAATGGGGGAGAGTGTTTGTTTTCCCAGCACAGCCTAACCTAACTCAACAATCTATGAGAAAGGGAAATAGAAAACACCTTGTTAAAGAAAATGGCTTCCTGTGCCCAACCTAGTAGTTATTGATAACAGTTCTTATCTTGCACCCTCTAGATATTTTCTAACACTGTTCCCAACATCTTTAAACTGGTAAAGAGGCATAGAAATCTCAATAAACTCGAGGATGCTGCTTACTCATTTGTTTTCCTACTGCCTTTTCCTTTAGGCAGAGTTCCATGAAGCTATAATAAGAATGTGTGTGTGTGCGTGTGTGTGCGTGTGTGCACGCACATGCGCAAGGTTTCTAGGTTTTTAGTTTTTTGGTTTTTTCTTTGAAGTAAAAAATTCGTATATTTTTGGTCCATACCTGGGAATAATAATATAGCCACTTACTGGCAATGTGCACCTTTTACTGACCTTAGAGTTAGTTTCCTTTTGGCGTAAAGAGACTAACAGAACTGAGCAGATGTCCCAGCCACTCTGCAGCTGTTTGATTTACAATGTGACACCAAATTAATAAAATCAACTGGAAGACTCCATGACACCCTAAAGTTTCATGAAGGGAAATTCATGGGTTTGAGTCAGTCCAGGTTCCGTGTTACCAAGTGCTTTCTGCACTGGGAACTTGCTCTGAGGTCCCCAAAGGATGGCCATGAGACCCAAGGGAGAGGGCAAAGCATGAACATGAAGCCACGTGCTCCCTTCCTTGACAGGACCTATGAGAGGGTCAGGAGGGGGAGGAAACATGAAGAGGAAGCCCAAGAAAGCACAAAAGAAATCCCATTTTCCAAATTGATCATTTCCCCTACGTTTTCTTCCCAACTCCCACCCCAGTACAGGTAGAATTCAGGAACCATTTTCGCCACAGAGAGAGAACACCTGCCTGAGAGGTCATGGAAAAGATCATACCATTCCTTCCACATGGCTCCTACTCTTATTGTGGTCACATAAAAAGTGGGGTCTCTGTGGGCTGAAAAGAGGTCTGGTTTGGAGATTAGTGAACTAAAGAGAACTAAATAAAGTTTGACAGCGTCAGCGTTGAGAAACCTATCCCCAGGCAATACATGGAGTGATTTGTAATGATGTTTCAGTGCAGGAACTTGCAAGGACACAATCTTAAAAATCTATTGTTTTCTCCTGCTAAGTGGAAGAGCATGATAATTGCATTTAAAAGATCTCTTTGAACTTTTCTCCTGCTTAAAAAAAAAATTTCGAAATCATTGGCCATGAAGTTTGTCAATCACCCTTATAAGAAAAAACAAAAACAAAACTCCAATCTCAAATGATCAAGAGGAGAAGGTAATTGGGGAAGTGATGGGAAACGCAGTTTTACTCACGTTCGGTTTGAGATGCCAGTTGAAATATCCTATACTAGACTGACAGATTTGGCCACATAGAAATTTAAAATTTAAAATTCTATATGACAAAGGACACCACAAATAAAATTGAAAGATAAGGAACACATTGGAGGAACATATACACAATGTACTAGATAAAGAATTATTATCCAAACTATATAGATCTCCTACAAGTCTTTAAGAGGCCAATATGTCAATAGTTAAAAGAGAAAAGGCTATAAACAAGCAATTTTCAGAAGAATTAAAAATGTCAACAGATGGCAAAATGTCAACAAAAAGATGATAAACCTTATTAATAATAAAAGAAGTGCAAAGGAACAACTAGATATCAATTTTTGCCCATCAGCTTGTCAAAGAATAAGAATATTAATGATTTCGAATGTTGAAAGTGCTACAAAGAAATAAGCATTCTCATTCTCATTTTAAAGCCCTTTTTGTGTAGTTGGGAAGCAATATGGCAGGTGTGATCACAATTTTCAATGTGCCTACACTTTTAGCATTTTCATTGCTACCAACTTATCCTAGAGAAAAATGTACATGTGACCAAAGAGCATGAATTAAGATGTTCTTGGCTGTTTTGTTTGCAATAGTGAAAACTGGAAATAATCCAAACATCCATCAGTAGGATACATTCATAGAAAGAGATTTTATATTGCTATCTTTTTAAAAAGTGATAGATTTTTATATGCTGATATCGGAAGATATCCAAATCAAAAAGCAAGGCAGAGAGAGCAAGATGGCAGACTAGAAGCAGCCTACACAAGGCTGCTCTCAAGGAGAAGATCGAAAGTGGTGCAGAGATACCCACCTTTGGATCAGTCGTCTGAACAAGAGCCCTGGGAATCCAGGGAGAGGAGGTGGGAGTGAAGTGAAGAGGTAGAAGTGGGATCAGCGGCTCAGCAGGACTGGAGGTAATTAGAGAAGGCGCCACACATGGGGAAGGGACAGAGGAGAACAGCCCAGGCTCCACCCTTCCCCTGAGGGTACTGCAACCAGAGTGGCACAAGGACCCCTCCCCTGCAGCAGGCCTCCGACTGATACCGAGACCCGACTGCAGGCTGTGCAGCTGCTCTGCTCTGGAGAGTGGGACAGCCGGCTTGCGAGCTCTAAATGCTGCTGCTGGCACATTGTAACATCTCAACCCCAGAAAGTTACTTTTGCCAGGAGGTCATATCTGTGACTGCAGCCTCCCCCTTGCCCCTGCCAAGCAGGGAATCCCAGTGCTCACAGTGCACCTCATGGGCAGGTGACATGCACCACCCCAAACCCCTACCACTGCAGGCCCCTGGCAGAGCAGGAGCCTAAGGGCCCAGCACCTCCTGCTGTGGCCTAGGGGATCCTGCTCAACCGCACTTCCCGTGGGACCCAGGTGGAGGACGTCCTGTAGATTTTGGTGCCCACTGCTGGGACAGCTGGACTGTTGCCACTGCTACTACTGCCTGAAAGGCCCCAAGCAGGACAAAAGCCAGCACAACCATGACCTTTGGATTTGGGAGATCTGCATGCCACAGACCTACACTGTCCTGCACAAGCACCCTGGGCACCATGCCCTGTGCGTGCCCTGCCCTTCCCATGTGCCCCAGCTCATGCCTGCGAGCACCCCACACACGGACCTGCTTTATCTCGAATAGGCACCTTGCCCCATGGGTCTGCTCTGTCTGGAGGTCCGGCTCCAGCCCATGTGTGAGCTGTAACCTGCTGGCCCACCCCACACTGGGGGCCACTCTGCCCCATGTCCGATGGGTTTGTGGGGCACTACATCCTGAGCACCAGCCACACCCTGTGTCATACCCTGCACAGACCTCACCCAGCCCACCAGTGTGACACCTCAGCTGCCCAGGCCTATACACATGCCCACTGTTCCCAGCAAACCTCCTCCATCCACCACACACGCCCCATCCTGCTGGTCAGCTCCACCATGCGTGTGCACCTAGCACCAGGGGCTGGCCCTGACACAGCAGCCCAGTGACAAACACAGGGGAACTTGGGAGATGCATCAGCATTAAAGGCTCACCGTGCATCCGCCCCTCTCCTTCCTAGTCAAGCTTCCAGAGTAGGACCCAAGCATGCCATCTTAGGACCCATCCCTACCTTCACTGAACAACAGAGGTCCCAGCAGAGGAGAACAGGTGCACCATATCTGCTGTCTGTTTTGAGCCGAGACAAGTGGCCCCAGATGAGAAGCCATCAGCATAAAAACTCCAGTACCATGAAAAAACAGGCTGTCTCACCACCCCCTAAGGATCACAATAGCTCTCCAGTAATGAGCTCCAATCAAAAGGAAATTGCTGAAATGACAGATATGGAATTCAGATTATGGATGGCAAGTAAGATGAATGGAATTGAGAAGATGGTACAAAACTACATCAAAGAAACCAAAAAATGATTCAGGACATGAAAGAAAAATTCACTAAAGAGATAGATAACATTAAAAAAGAGATAACAGAACTTAGGGAAACAAAAGAGTCACTTAGGGAATTGCAAAATACATCAGAAAGCTTTGACAATAGGCTAGACCAAACAGAAGAAAAAATTGGGGGGCTTGAAAACAAGGATTTTGAAGTAACCCAGTCAGTAAAAAATACAGAAAAAAGAACAAAGAAGAATGAACGATCACTGAGAGAAATATGGGATTATGCAAAGCAAACTAATATAAGAATTACAGATATCCTGAGTTAGAAGAAGAAAAAGCAGTAAGTATGAAAAACCTATTTGAGAGAATAATCGAGGAGAATTTCCCTGGTATTGCTAGAGGTTTAGATATCCAGATACAAGATGGTCATCGAACCCCTGGAAGACTCATAATAAATGGGTCATCACCAAGACATATAGTCATCAGTGTTAGGCCTGCTCAGGGTGGGAACCTGGAAAGTATGTATAGGACAGAATGCGGTTAATGGAAAACTTAGATAGTGATCACAAGGCTTGTGAAACAATAGCCACAGGAGTCTGGAGAGTCTGGAGGTTGTAAATCTAACTCTGATCACAGACAGTTGCGGCAACACCGGCAGGAACCGGTTACTGTTCAGAAAAAAAATTCACCCTTCCCAAACTTCCATCCAAACCCACTGCTCTCCGCTTCCTGGCATGGGCACTCTTTTTGGCCTCCACCCGTTCTGCACCCAGATGCTCAAATAAACAGCATTTTGCTACACATGAGGCTTTGGTTGTCTCCCTCTCAACTCTGGACCTAACAGTCAGCCTGACCAAAGTCAAAGGGAAGGAGAAAATCCTACAAACTGCGAGATGAAAGCATCAAGTTACTTACAAAGGAAAACCCAGCAGACCTAACAGCAGAGACTTTCAAGCCAGAAGGGATTTGGGGTCCCATTTTTAGTTTTCTTAAACAGAATAAATGGTCAGCCAAGAATGTTGTATACTGAAAACCTAAGTTTCATGGAAGAAGGAAAAATAAAGTCTTTCCCAGACAAGCAAACACTAAGGGAATTTGTCACCACTAGACCTGCTCTACAGGAAATGCTTAAAAGTGCCCTATACATGGGAAAAAAAATCAATTTCCGCCAACATAAAAACACCTGAAAGTTAAAGCTCACAACCCTTAGAAAACAGTAACAAGGGAGGAAACAAAACAACCAGGTATCATTCAACATGATGAACAGAACAGTATGCTAGCATTGAATGCAAACATTGATATGCTAGCATTGAATGCAAATGGTCTTAATGCTCCTTTAAAAGATATAGACTGGTTAAATGGATGAAAATACACACTTCAAGTTTCTGCCCTCTCCAAATAACCCCATCTAACAAGGATACTCACAGACTCAAGGTAGAGGGATGAGAAAAAATATTATACACAAATGGAAACCAAAGGTGAGAAGGAGTAGGTATTCTCATTTCAGATAAAATAGACTTTAAATTAACAATGGTTAAAAAAGACAAAGGTGGACCTTATATAATGATAAAAGAAGCAATTCAGCAAGAAGATATAACAATCCTAAATATGTATGCACTTAACACAGGAGCTCCCCGTTTCATAAATAAAATACTACTAAATATTTATTTAGTATTAAATAAAATACTAAGCAAGGAAATAAACAGCAACACCATAATTGTTGATGACTTCAACACTCCACTGACAGAACTGCACAGATCATTGGGGAAGAAGATCAACAAAGAAACACTGGACTTAAACAAGACTCTAGAACAAGTGGACCTAACAGGTATCTACAGAATATTTTACCAATAAACTGCAGAATATACATTCTTCTCATCAGCACATGTGACATTTCCCATGAAGATCATATGTTAGCCCACAAAACAAGTCTCAGCAAATTCAGAAAAATCGAGATCATTCCCTGTATCTTCTCAGATCGCAGTGGAATAAAACTAGAAATCAAGTCCAAGAAGAACTCTCAAATCTAGAAAAAGTCATGGAAATTAAACAACCAGCTGCTGAATGATCCTTGAGTCAACGATGAAATTAAGATGGAAATCAAGAGATTGTTCTAACTGAAGGACAATTATGACACAAGCATCAAAAATCTGTGGACTGCAGCAAAAGCAGTGTTGAGAGAGAAATTCACAGACATGTGCTCACATCGAAAAGACAGAAAGATCACAAATTAACAACCTAATGTCACATCTCAATGAACTAGAAAAAGAAGAACAAACCAAACCCCACGCTAGCAGAAAAAAAGAAATAACAAAGCTCAGAGCGGAACTAAACAAAATGGAAACAAACAAAAAAAAAAATGCAAAGGATCAATGAAACAAAAGTTTGTTCTTTGAAAAACATAAACAAAATCAATAGAACTCTAGCTAGATGAACCAAAAATAGAAGAGAAAGAACCCAAATAAGTTCAATCAGAAATGAAACAGGAGACATTACAGCTGATACCACTGAAATACAAAATATCATCTGTGAATACTACATAAATCTCTATGCACACAAAATGGTAGATGTTGAGGAAATGGATAAATTCCTGGAAACACCAAACTTTCCAAGCCTGAATCAGGAAGAAATAGAAATCCTGAACAGACCAGTAATGAGCAGTGAGATTGAAGCAGTAATAAAAAAAAACTACCACCAACAACAAAAAAGGGCCAACTTAAGCATTATATAAGGTATCCATATAACAAAAACTTTTGTACCCCCCTAATATTTTTAAATAATTAATAAAAAATAAGAAGAAAGGCAAGGCAATTGGTAAAGTACAGAACATATAAGCCCATTAAATTACATAGAAAAAGGCCCGGGACGATACCCCAGCAAACTATTTACATCAGTTTCCTTTGAAATGGACAATGGTTATGGGAAGGGAGGAGGGGTT
This sequence comes from Cheirogaleus medius, assembly GCA_008086735.1. Classification (NCBI taxonomy): domain Eukaryota; kingdom Metazoa; phylum Chordata; class Mammalia; order Primates; family Cheirogaleidae; genus Cheirogaleus; species Cheirogaleus medius. Next base: position 69,664,174 of record VBSM01003204.1, on the reverse strand, counting down.
ACTTTTACATTTTATTTCAACCATTTCCATATAGTCCTTACCACAAAGAATTTCAGGAGACAGGAAATTGATGGAGTATAAGGCAAGAGGATCCATTTGATATTGTTGCTTAAAGAGACAGAACAGTGCAGTAGTGGATTATCACAGACTAGAACTAGACTGCCTTATTTCAAATCCCATCTACTCTGCTGTACTTCATGCTGTGGGATATTTTGACAAAGTCCTTAAGCCCTTGGATCTCTGCATCCTCATCTTTAAAGTGGGATTTATAGCATCTCATAAATATTAGTGTTACTATTAATATTGCTTTGAGTGGCAGCAGTTTAGGTTATATTTCCTTCTTTGTGTTTAATTATGATAATGGTCTTGGAAAAAATAATATTTATATTAAGATATTATAAATTTTGCCTAGCATTAATATTTAGGATGACATATGTACAATGTATGGAATAATTAATCATATTTACAGAGCAGAAAACAAATGCTATTAGCATTGACACTATAAAAAGTAATGGTTTTTAAACCTGTAAAAATAACCAAAGGAGGAATTAAAAAGAATAACTAGGCAGACAGGGCAGAGCAAGATGGTCTAATAGAAACCTCCAGTGATCAATCCTCTACACGAATACCAAATTCAACAACTATCCATACAAGCAAGCATCTTCAGAAGAACCAAAAATCAGATGAGTTATCGTACTACCTGATTCTAATACCCTATTAAGGAAAAAGGCACTGAAGAGGGCAGCAAAGACAGTCTCGTATTGTCTACACCAGCCCTCCCCCATCCCCCAGCAGTGCTGCACCAGTGCTCTGAGTGGAGAGTGAATCTGAGAGCTCAAAGGAGGGAGAGTGAAGTGATTGTGGGACTTTGCACTGAAACTCAGGGCCACCTTGGTACAGGGGAACTCAGCACAGTGTAGAATTCTGCCAGTGCCCATGGAGGGAGCATTTAGACCAGCACAGTTAGAGGGAAATCCTCTCCCACTAAAACCCAAGTTCTGGCTAGCCTGACCACCAGCTAACAAAAAGTGGCCTGGGGCCTGGACAAAATTCATAAGGCAGTCAGGCCACAAAGGCTGCCGTCCTGGGAAATTCCTACAGTGGTGCTAGTTCAGAGCCAGTGGACTTGGAGTGAACATGACCCAGTGAGACACCAGGGGCTGCGGCCAAGTCAGTGCCTGTGTCACCCCTCCCCCAACTCCTGGCAGCTCAAGAGAGTTTTCTTCCACTTAAGGAAAGGAAAGAGAAAAGTTCAGAGACCTTTGTTTTGCAACTTGACTACAGGCTCAGCCACAGTAAAATAAAATACCTACTAAGCAGACTCCTGAAGCCCCTGAGTCTAGGCCTTATTTCCCGGACAGCATTTCTAGACCCACCATGGGCCAGAAGGAAAACTGCTGCCCTGAATGGAAGGACCCAGTCCTGGCAGGATTCACCACCTACTGACTAAGGAGCACCATGGACTTTGGGTGAGACTGGGTTGTCTTCAGGTGTGACCTGGTGCTGGTGGCCATTAGGACGTGCCCACATCACTTTTCCCCCAGTGTCAGCAGCACAGCACAGAGAGTGAGAGAAGAGGGTAAGACACTTTGCCAGGTAATCCAGGGAATTCTCCCATATCTTACCCAATTCCACCAAGGCTGTATCACCAGGAGTCTGCAAAAGTAGCAGCATTACTGGGCTTGGGACACCCTCAGTGCTGATACAGCAGCAGTGACCAAAGACGTAGATCATAACACTCAATTCCCTTTGAATATCTGGAAAGTCTTCTCAAGCTCAAACAAGCCCAGACTGTGAAGATTAAAAATAAATACCTAACTCCTCAATGCCCAGACATCAATGAACATTGACAAGCATCAAGAAAATCCAAGAAAATGTGACCTCACCAAACTAAATAAGGTACCAGTGACCAATCCTGGAGCAATAGAGATATGTGTCCTTTCAGACAAACAATTCAAAAGAGCTGTCCTTAAGAAGCTCAGTGAACTTCAGGACAACACAGAGAACTAATTCAGAAGCCTCTCAGAGAAATTTAATGAGACTGAAATAATAAAAAAATCAAGCAGAAATTCTGGAGCTTAAGAATCCAAACAACAAAATGAGAAATGCATCAGAGTCTCTCAACTGCAGAATTGACCAAACAGAAGAAAATATCAGTGAGCTTGAAGACAGACAAATTGAAAATACATAATCAGAAAAGAAAAAAGAAAATGCCTACAGGATCTCAAAAATAGCCTCAAAAAGGAAAATTTAAGAGTTATTGGCCTTAAAGAAGAGGTAGAGAGAGAGACTGGGGTAGAAAGTTTTTTCAAAAAAAATAATAACAAATAATAGAGAACTTTCCAAACCTAGAGAAAGATATCAATATTCAGGTACAAGAAGGTCATAGAACACCAAATAGATTTAACCCAAACAAGACTACCTCAAGGCATTTAATAATAAAAGGTCATGAATAAAGAAAAGGTCCTAAGGTAAGCAAGAAAAAAGAAAAAAATATAACATATAAAAGAGGTCCAATACATCTGGCAGCAGTGAAAACTTTATAGCACAGAAGAGAGTGGCATCACCTGTTCAAAGTGCTGAAGGAAAAGAAGCTTAACCTTAGAATATTATTATATTCTATAAAAATATCCTTCAAACTTGAAGGAAAAATAAAGACTTTCCCAAATAAGCAAAAACTGGGGGATTTCATCAATACCAGACCTGTCCTACAAGAAATACTAAAGGGAGTTCTTCAATCTGAAAGAAAAGGATGTTAAGGAACAATAAGAAATCATCTGAAGGTATACAATTCACTGGTAACAGTAAATACACAAATACAGAATATTGCTGTAATTATGGTGTATAAACCACTTATATCTTGAGTAGGAAGACTAAAAGACAAATCTATCAAAAATAACAACTTTTTGAGAGATAGATAGTATAAAAAGTTATGGATGGAAATGAAAAAAATTAAAAATGGGGGGACAATGGAGTTAAAGGATAAAATCTCTGTTAGACTTCTCTTTGCTTATTTATTTGTTTGTAAGCACAGTTATCATATGCTTAAGATAATTGGTTATAAAATGTTTTTTGCAAACATCATGGTAACCTCAAATCAAAAAAACCTACAACAGATGCACAAAAAATGTAAAACAAGAAATTAAAACACACTACAAGTGAAAATCACTTGTAAATCACTTGTAAATCACTTAAAAAAAGAAGACAAGAGAGAAGGAAGACAAGAGAGAAGGAAAGGAAGGAAAGAAGGAAGGAAGGAAGGAAGGAAGGAAGGAAGGAAGGAAGGAAGACAAAACAACCAGAAATCACATAACAACATGGCAGTAGTAAGTACATACTTATCAATAATAACACTGAATGTGAGTGGACTAAACTCTTCAAGCAAAAAACATAGAATGGATAAAAAATTGAATGGATAAAAATACAAGAGCCAACTATATGTTGTCTGTGGGAAACCTACTTCACAGGTAAAATGGTGAACTAGTGGTGGCCTTCAAACTCATCTCTCCCAGGGAAGGAGGTGAAGAGCCCAGATGGCTGCCTGTGTATGGATCACACACTCTGAAAGCAGTGCTGCAAATTTTCAGAGAAGCAACACGGGACACTCAGTGCAGGAAAAAAGGTGATGGGGGAGATACATTTGCAAGGATTGAGGAGTGCGAGAACAGTGAAGAGCAGAGCATGGGAAGGTTGCGCTTGCACTGCTGGTACAGCACAATCTGATCCACAGGAGGATACCCACCACCCCGACAGACCTCCTACCTGCTCAGACAGGGACATGCCTAGAGTCAGTTCAAAGCTGTTGCACTAGACCACAGTCTCTGTGGAGAGGAGACAATAGCAGGAGCCAGCATGAACTCTTGGGTGCACTGTGCCAGGACTGCATCAGGCTGGGAGGGACTAGACTGTGTTGCAGCCTCCCAGGGCTGTATGCTGGAATTTAAGGATGAACGCCTCACCCCTGGAAATCAGTAGGACCAGGGCACAGGAATTGACTGGAGAGGACAATAAACACTTACCAAGGTAAAATTACCCAAAAGCTAAAGGTTGAAGGCCAGATACCACAATAACTCGAGAGATAAAACAAAGCAAGAAAGTTTAACTCAACTGGATGAACAGAAATCCACCCCACTTATCCATTCTTTCAATGAATGTGAATGGCTTGAACTGCCCACTGAAGAGACATAGGCTGTCCAAATGGACAAATATATACAGGCCAAGTATCTGGTGTCTTCAAGAAACATATCTAACCCACAAGGACTCATCCAAACTCAAGGTAAAGGGATGGAAAATGACATTCCACTCCAATGAAAACTGAAAGAAAGCTGATGTAGCCATTCTTATATCAGATAACTTAGTCTCCAAATCAACAAAAGTAATGAAAGACAAAGATGGTCATTATACAATGGTAAATGGAACAAAGCAATCTTAAATATTTATGCACCTAACAAAGGGGTACCCAGATTCATAAAGCAAATCCTTCTTGATCTAAACAAAAGAGACAGCAGCACCATAATATCTGGGGATTTCAACACCCCACTGACAGAACTGGACAGATCCTCCAAACAGAAAATAAACAACAACAACAACAAAAAAAAAAAACTACAAGGGACTTAAATAGAGCTCTAGAACAAATGGGCCTAACAGACATTTACAGAACTTTCTACCCCAAACCAACAAATACACATTCTTCTCATCAGCTCACTGGACATTCTCCAAGATTGATCACATCTTAGGCTACAAAACATTTCTCAACAAATTTTTTTAAAAATAGAAATTATACCAGGCATCTTCTCAGACTACAGTGGAATTAGAGTAGAAATCAACTCCAACAGAAACACTTATCTCTACACAAAGTCATGGAAACTAAACAACCTACTGCTGAATGACAATCAGGTCAAGGAGGAAATTAAGATGGATATCAAAAGATTCTTTGAACTAAATGATAATGGGGACACAAATTATTAAAATCTATGGGATACAGCTAAAGAAGTCCTGAGAGAAAAGTTCATAGCCATAAACACCTACATCCAAATGACAGAAAGATCACAAATCAACAATCTAATGAATCATCTCAATGATTGGGAAAAAGATGAGCAAACCAATCCCAAACCCCACAGAAGAAAAGAAATAACCAAGATCAGAGCATAACTAAATGAAATTGATAACGAAAGAACTATTAGGAAGATTAATAAAACAAAAAGTTGGTTCTTTGAAAAAATAAACAAAATTGATATGCCTTTCACTAGATTAAACAGCAGCTGAAAAGAAGGGATTCTAATAGCTCAATTAGGAATGAAAAAGGAGAAATTACAACTGATACCACAGAAATAAAAAATATTATCTCTGAATACTAGAAAAATCTCTGTGCACATGAACTTGAAAATGTGGAAGAAATAGCATACTCTCATATTTGTGTATAATCTTATTGATCAGATGTTTAAAATTATTTCAAATACTTCATTAAAATAATTATTTTACATAAAAAAATAAAAGAAAATGTGGAAGAAATGGACAAATTCTTAGAAACACACAGCCTCCCTAGGCTCAGTCAGTAAGATGTAGAATTCCCGAACAGATCAATATCAAGTACTGATGTTTAAGCAGTAATAAAAAACCTTCCTAAAAAAAAATAAAAGGCCTGAACCAGATGGTTTTACACCCAAAATCTTCCAGACCTACAAAGAAGAACTGGTGCTTATCCTGCAAAAATTATTCCACAACATTGAAAAGGGAGGAATCCTCCCCAACACATTTTACAAAGCCAACATCACCCTGAGACCAAAGCCAGGAAAGGATCCAACAAAAAAAGAAAACTAAAGAAAAATATCCCTTATGAATTTAGATGCAAAAATTCTCAATAAAATTCTAGCAAATCAAATTCAGCTGCTCATCAAAAAATAATTCATCATGACCAAGTGGGCTTCATCCCAGAGACACAGGGTTGGTTTAACGTACACAAATCTATAAATATAATTCACCACATAAATAGAATTAAAAGCAAAGACCACATGATCCTCTCAATAGACGCAGAAAAAGCATTCGACAAAATTCGGCACGCTTTTATGATAAGAACACTTAACAAAATAGGTATAGATGGGACTTACTTAAAAATAATAGAAGGTATATATGGGCTGGGCACGATGGCTCATGCCTATAATCCTGGCACTCTGGGAGGCCAAGGCGGAAGGATCACTCGAAGTGAGGAGTTCAAGATCAGCCTAAGCAAGACCAAGACCCCATTTCTACTACAAATAGAAAGATATTAGTTGGACAACTAAAAATATATAGAAAAAATTAGCTGGGCATGGTGGCACATGCTTGTAGTCCCAGCTACTCGGGAGCCTGAGGCAGAAAGATTACTTAAGCCTAGGAGTTTGTGGTTGCTGTGAGCTAGGCTGATGCCACAGCACTCTAGCCCAGGCAACAGAGTGAGATTCTGTCTCAAGGAAAAAAAAGCTATATATGGCATGCCCACAGCCAACATCATACTGAACAGGGACAAATTGAAAGCATTCACTATTAGAACTGGGACCAAACAAGGTTGCCCTCTATTATTACTTCTATTCAATGTAGTGGTGGAAGTCCTAGCCAGAGCAATCAGACAAGAGAATGAAATCAACGGCATCTAAATGGGGGCAGAAAAGGTCAAGCTATCACTGTTTGCAGGTGCTATAATCTTATATCTAGAAAACCCCAAAGATTCTGCCAAGAGACTACTGGAACTGATAAATAAGTTCAGCAAAGTCTCAGGTTACAAAATCAATGTACACAAATCAGTAGCATTCCTATACGCCAACAACAGTCAAACTGAGAACCAAATCAATGACTCAATAACTTTCACAATAGCAACAAAGAAAATAAAATACCTAGGAATATATTTAACTAAGGAGGTGATAGACCTCTACAGGGAGAATTATTAAACACTGAGGAAGGAAATAGCAGAGGACACAACAGATAGAAAACAATTCCATGCTCAGGGATCAGCAGAATCAACATCATTAAAATGTCTATAGCACCCAAAGTGATATACAAATTCAATGCAATCCCTATTAAAATACCAACATTATTTTTCACAGATCTAGAAAAAAATAATTCTACACTTTGTATGGAACCAGAAAAGACCCTGTATAGCCAAAGCAACCTTAAGCAAAAAGAACAAATTGGGAGGAATCAATTTACCAGACTTTAAGTTATACTACAAGGCTATAGTAACTAAAATAGCATGGTACTAGCACAAGAATAGAGATACAGACCAATGGAACAGGATGGAGAACCCAGGCATAAAACCATCTCATATAGCCATCTGATTTTTGAAAAAGCAGACAAGAATATACACTGGGGAAAAGAATCCCTATTCAATAAATGGTCCTGGGAAAATTGGATAAACACATGTAGAAGACTGAAACAGTATTCACACCTCTCACTTCCCACAAAAATCAACTCACAATGGATAACAGACTTAAACCTAAGTCATGACACTATAAGAATTCCAGAAGAAAATGTTGGAAAACTCTTATAGACGTTGGCCTAGGCAAAGAATTTATGAAGAAGACCCCAAAAGCAATCACAGCAACAACAAAAATAAATAAATGGGACTGATCAAATTAAAAAGCTTCTGCACAGCCAAAGAAACTATCACTAGAGTGAATAGACAACCCACAGAATGAGAGAAAATATTCACATGCTATACATCCAATAAAGGGCTAATAACTAGAATCATATAGAACTCAGGAAAATCAGTAAGAAAAAAATCAAACAACCCCATTAAAAAGTGGGCAAAGGACATGAACAGAAACTTTTCAAAAGAAGATAGACTAATGTTCAATAAACATATGAAAAAAATGCTCAACATCTCTAGCCATCAGGGAAATGCAAATCAAAACCACAAGGAGATATCACTTAACTCCAGTGGATTTTATCAAACTGTCCCAAAACAACAAATGTTGACATGGATGCGGTGAGATAGGAACATTCATGCACTGGTGGTTGGACTGCAAACTAATACAACCTTTATGGAAAGAAATATGGAGATACATCAAAGAACTCAAAGTAGAACTACCATTTGATCCAGTAATCCCACTACTGGACACTTACCCAAAGGAAAAAAGTCATCCTATAATAAAGACAACTGCACTCAAATGTTTATAGCAGCACAATTCACAATTGCAAAGATTTGGAAACAATCCAAGTGTCCATCAATACATGTGTGGATTAATAAAATGTGATATATGTATACCATGGAGTACTAATCATCCACTAAAAGCAATGGTGAACTAACCCTTCTTATATTATTCTGGATGGTACTGGAGCCCATTCTTCTAAGTGAAGTATCACAAAAATGGAAAAACAAGCACCACATGTACTCACTGTGAAATTGGTACTAATTGTTCAACACTTATATACACATATGGAAGTAACATTCATCAGGCATTGGGCAGGAAGGAGGCGGGAAGAGGGGATTGGTAAATTCACACCTAATGGGTGCGGTACACACTGTCTGTGGATGGGCATGCTTGTAGCTCTGACTCAGGTGGTGCAAAGGCAATACATGTAACGTCAAGGTTTATACTCTCGTAATATTTTTAAATAAAAAATTAAATTAAATTAATAAATTGCTTTAAAGGTAAAAAAAGAAAAGAAAAAGAAAGAAACTCACTTCACTTATAAAGACACACATAAAGAGATGGAAAAAGATATTCCAGGCAAATGGAAACCGTACAAGAGCACAAGTAGCTGTACTTAGATTTCAAGACAACAACTGTAAAAAGAGACAGAGAAGGTCATTTTAATGATAATGGGGTCAATTCAACAAGTAAGTAAATATAACAATTCTAAGTATATAATGCACCCAACACTGGAGCATCCAGATATATAAAGCAAATATTATCAGAGCTAAAAAGACAGTTAGACCCCAATAAAATAATCACTGAAAACTTCACACAGTTACTCAAAGTTTCTCTAAGTGCATTGCCAAGAATCTGGGTTAGATTGGCAATTCCCCACCTTTCCTGTTGGAGGGTGGTTTCCATTCCATAAAATGAAGTCCACTCTATATGAGAAATTTGGTCTAATCTCTCATCTATTGATTCATAATGTTGAATCTCTGATATTTCCCATCTTGATACTGTTATGCAGGAAAGGAATTGGTGCCCAAACTCGGGTCATATGTTTACACATTTCCTAGTTCCTCCTTTGTCCTTTAACTCTCGTTTAGAATTAGATTGCCTTTAGTCATGTAGAGTTATTTAATTTTGGTGACATCAAATCTACTCTCTTATCCTTTATGCTATCTCAGTTTCATGGTCTGCTTAGGGAAAGACTTCCTCATACCAAGGATATGATTTCTTATGCTAGTCTACATTGTTCTAAGTATTTTGTCTCACATTGGTATATTACCAAATTTATGCCATATAGGCAGTCCTTACTATGTAAAGTTGACTTGTGCATGGATTTTAGTTACCATTGTTAAATAATCCAGTACTCCAAGAACATAATTCAAATTTTAGTTACTGCCATATATTCTCTGTGAGAAATTGCACATAGTAGAAATTTCGCAGCTCACTGTACAGTTCACGAATCATTTTGTAAATACCAGATGTACATAACAACCAGTGACCAATCAAGTCACTTCTTTCATAGTCTGTTGGTGATTGGTTACACAATTCACACACACACACACACACACAGAAACATGCCACTGTGCTGCCTCCTTGCTCCCCAGTGATAAATGTACATGACATTTCACAAAGCTGGATAATTGACAGAGAGACAGGCAACAAAACAAAAATGCAGCAAAGAAACAAATAGTTATTACACTGTAAGTGAAATTCAAATAGAATGTGAGTTGTAAAAGAAAGAGCTGAACATGGGAATGTTGACTCTGTAAACATTATAGAGATTAAATTTGCAACCTAAGGATCTTAGTAAAGGAAGATTCAACATAAATGAGGAAAGTGGTTGTAACAAAAGGATGAAGATGCCCCACAGCAAGTGACATCAACACAAAACTTCACATGACTCACAGATATATTTCATGGCAATGAAAGCACAAAAGAGAAAATATTGGAAGTTGAAGGATAAAATGTTAGAATGGACTAAGACAATTGCCAAGGTAGAGAAAAGATTCTTGCTCCTTGTAAGAAATATCATAACAGTAGGGCAAACACCATGGAAACTACTCTTGATATGTTGTTTTATTTCCCACCTTTAAAATGGACTCTATTTTTTTAGAGCAGTTTTAGGTTTACAGCAAAATTGAGTGGAAGACACAGAGATTTCCCATATGCCACTGCCCACACAAATGCACAGCCTCTCCCATTATTAACGTCTCCCACCAGGGTGGTACATATTTCACAACTGATGAACCTATATTAAATTGTCATTGTCACTCAAAGTCCAGAGTTGACATTAGGATTCACTCTTGGTGTACATTCTATGGGTTTTGACAAGTGTACAACGACATCTATCTCCCATTACAACATCATACTGAATAGTTTCACTGCCCTAAAAATCCTTTGTGATTTGCCTATTCATCCTTCCCTGGCTCCTAACCTTTGGCAACCACTGATCTTTTTACTGTCTCCATAGTTTGGGCTTTTCCTCAATGTCATATAGCTGGAATCATAATTATGTAGCCTTTTTAGACTGGTTTCTTTCACTTAGCAATATGCACTTAAGGTTCCTCGATGTTTCTTCATGGCTTGATAGCTTATTTCTTCTTAGCACTGAATAATATCTCACTGTCTGGATATATCACAGTTTATCCATTCACCTACTGAATGGCATCTTGCTTGCTTCCAGCTTTTGAAAATTAAGAATAAGGCTTCTGTAAACATTTTTATAAAGATTTCTGTGTGAAATATCTTTTCAATATATTTGATTAAATATCAAGAAATGAGATTGCTGGATTGTATGGTAAGAGTATGATCAGTTTTGTAATATATTGCCAAACTTTACTCCAAGTGGTTGTACCGTTTTGTATTCCCACCACCAATAAATAGGAGTTCCTGTTGCTTCACATCTTTACAAGCATTTGGTGTGGTGAACGTTCTAGGGTTTGGCCATTCTAACAGGCATGTGATGGTATCCCACTGTTGTTTCAATTTACATTTCCCTAATGACATATTATGTGGAACATCTTTTTACATGCTTATTTGTCATCTGTACATCTTCTTTGGTGAGATATCTGTTCAGGAATTTTTGCCCACTTTTTAATTGGGTTGTTCTTTCTCTTTTTCTTAAGTTTAGTAGCTCTTTCCATGTTTTGGATAATAGTCATTTATCAGATATGCCTTTTGCAAATATTTTCTCTCAGTCTCTAGCCTGTCTATATGTTCTTTTGACAGTATCTTTCATAGAGTAAAAGTTTTTATAATTTTAATGAAAGTCCAGATTTTCAATTCTTATTCCCAAGCATTGTGTTTTTAGTGGTATATCTTAAAAGTCAGCACCATATCCAAGATCATCTAGATTTTCTCCCATGTTATCTACCACGAATTTTATAGTTTTGTGTTTTCCATTTAAGTCTATGATTCATTTTGAGTTAATATTTGTCAAGGTTGTAAGGACTGTGTCTAGATTTATTCTTTTGCATATAGCTTTCCAATTGTTCTAGCTACATTTGTTGAAAGATTATGTTTTCTTCATTGTGTTGTCTTTGCTCCTTTGACAAAGATCAGTTGAATATATTAATATGTGCCTATTTGGGGGCTCTCTACTCTGTTCCATTGATCTATCTGTCTATTCTTTGCCAGTACTACAATGTCTTGATAACTGTAGCTTTATAATAATTCTTGAAGTTGAGTAATGTCAGTCCTCCAACTTTGTTCTTCTCCTTTAATACTATGTTGACTATTCTGGATCTGGATCTTTTGCCCCTCCATATTAACTTTAGAATTCATTTTTAATATCTAAAAATTAACCTGCTGGAAGTTTGATTTGCATTGACTCTATAGATCATGTTTGGAAGAACTAAGATCTTGACAATATTGAGTCTTCCTATCCATGAACATGGAATATCTCTCCATTTATTTAGTTCTTATTTTATTTCTCTTATCAGAGTTTGGAGGTTTGTATCATATATATCTTGTACACATGTTGTTAGATTTATACCTAAGTGTTTCATTTTTTGGATTCTAATGTACTTCTAATTTCAAATTCCACTTGTTCTTTTCTGCTATTTAAAGGGCAATTGAATTGGTATATTTATCATGTATCCTGCAACCTTGATATAATCGTTTAGTAGTTCCAGGAATTTTTATTTTATTTTATTCTTTTAGAAATGGGATCTTGCTATGTTGCCCAGGCTATAGTGCAGTGCCTATTCACAGGCACAATCATAGTGAAATGCTGCCTCAAACACCTGGCCTCAGTAATCTTCCTGCCTCAGACTCCCAAATAGCTGGGATACAGATATGCACCTCCATGTTTGACCTCCAGGATTTTTTTTTAAGATTCTTAAAGATTTTCAGCATAGATAATCATGTCATATATAAACAAAGACAGTTTTATTTCTTCCTTCGTAATCTTTACACCTTTTATTTCCTTTGTTGTCTTATTGCATTAGCTTAAATTTCTAGTACCATGTTGAAATGAGTATTGATAGGGGACAGCCTTGCCTTGTCTCTGATCTTGGCAGGAAAGCTCCTAGTTTCTCACTATTTACTATGATGTTAGCTGTAGGCTTTCTGTTGATGTTCTTTATCTAGTTGAGGATGTTCTCCTGTATTCCTAGTTTGCTGATATCGTTCATCATGACTGCATGTTGGATTTTGTCAAATGCTTGTTTGGCATCTACTGACATAATCACACAATTTTTCTTCTTTAGGATATAACGTATTACAGTAACTGATTTTCAAATGTTGAACCAGACTTGCATGCCTGGGATAAATCCCACTTGATCTTGGCATATAATTTCTTTTATCCTTTTTTGGATTCTGTTTGCTAATATTTGTGGAGGATTTTTTCATCTATATTCATGAAATATAGTTTGGTCTGTTGTTTCCTTTTCTTGTAGTGTCTTTGTCTAGTTTTGCTATTATGGTAATGCTGCTCTCATAGAATAAATTGGAAAGTATTCCACTTTTTATGTTCTAAAAATATTGTACAGAATTGGAATACTTAAATGGTTGGTAGAATTTACTTGTGAACACAATTGGGCCAGGTGCTTTCTATTCTGGAAGGTAATCAATTATTTATTTAATTTCCTTAATAGATATGGGCCTATTCAGATTGTCTGTTTTTCTTATTTGAGTTTTGGCAGATTTTATCTTTCAAGAAATCAGTTCATTTTATCTAGATTATTACATTTGTGGTAATAAAGTTGTATATAATATTTCTTATTATCTGTGGGATCTGTAGTGATTTTCCTTCTTCTTTATTCTGATATTAGTACTATGTGGTATCTCTCTCTTTCTCTCTCTCTCTCTCTCTTCTTTTTGTTAGCCTAGCTAGAAACTCATCAGTTTTATTAATTTTTTTTTGAAGAATCAGTTTTTGGTTTTGTTAATTCTCTCTATTAAGTTCCTGTTTTCAATTTCATGCATTTCTTCCCATATTTTCTCTTTCTTTCTTGTGCTTAGTTAGGATTTAATTTGACCTTCTTTTTCTAGTTTTACAAGGTAGAGTTTTAGATTATTGGTTTTAGAACTTTTTTTTCTAGGGTTGGAAAATGCTATAAATTTCCCACTAAGAACTAACTTCACTGATCCTGCAGATTTTAATACATTTTGTTTTCATTTTCATTTTGCTCCAAATTTTTATAAGTTTCTTTCAATATTTCTTCTTTGATTCCTGTGTTATTTGGAATTGTGCTGTATAATCTCCAAGTATTTGGGGATTTACCGGTGATACTTTTGTTATTGATTTCTAGTTTAATTTCATTATGGTCTGAGAGCATACATTGTATAATTTCTATAATTTTAAATTTTTCCCAGAATAATTTATCTTGATGTATATTCCATGTGATCTTGAAAAGAATGTGTACTATGCTATTGATGCATTAAGTGGTCTATAATTGTCAATTATATACAGTGGATTGATAGTGCTATTGAGTGCAGCTATGTCCTTACTGGTTTTCCGTCTTCTGAATCTTTCTGTTAGAGTGTTGAAGTCTTGTAATTATAATAGTAGATTCAACTATTTATCTTGGCAGTTTTATCAGTTTTTGCCTCATACATGTTGATGTATTGTTGTTAGGTGCATGCATATTAAGGATTGATATGACTTTCTGGAAAATTTATCCCTGCATCAGTATGTAATGTCCATTTTTTTCACTGATAATTTTCTTTGTTCTGAAGTCTGCTCTATCTAAATTTAATATAGCTACTCCCACATTTTTTATTAATTCTAGCATAGTGCATCTTTCTCCATCTTTTTACTTTTAATTTACATATGTCTTTATATTTAAGGTTGGTTTCTTATAGTCCAGTCTTGTGTTTTGATTCTCTCTAACAATCTGTTTTTATTTTGTCTCTTTAGATCATTGAATTTTCAAATAATTATTGATACAGTTAGATTAATATTTATCATATTTATTACTGCTTTCTATTTATTGCCATTGATCTTTGTTCCCATTTTTGTCTTCCACTCTTTTTTCTGTCTTTTGTGGATTTGGTGGAGCATTTTATATGATTTTACTTCTGTTCTTTCTTAGAAAATAAATTTTGCCCCTACTTTTTTTTACAATTTTTTTTTAGTGGTTGCTCTAAAGTTTGCGGAAAACATTTACAACTCACACAAGTCCATACTTAAATAATATTATACCCCTTCATAGGTAGTGCAAGTACCATACAATAAAAAAAAATTCCTAATTCCTCAATCTGTCTCTTGTTTCATTTCTGTCATTCATGTCCCTTATACTTAAGTTATATAAGAGTATGTGTGTTTATATATAATTGCTATTATTATTTTGAACACATTGTTCTCTATTAGATCAACTAAAAATAAGGAATATGAAAGATTTTTCTTCACTTATTCTTTCTCTAAAGTTCTTCCTTTCTTTATATAGATCCAAATTTTTGGCATACATGAATTTCTTTTTCTCTGAAGATCTTTTATAAACATTTCTTGAAAGGCAGGTTTACTGGCAACAGTTTCCCTCAATGTTTGCTTATCTGAGAAAGTCTTTATTTCTTTCACTTTTGAAGCATAATATTAAAATATAAAATACAGAATTCTAGGTTGGTGTTTTATTCCTTAACACTTTAAATATTTTATTTCACTCTTCTTGCCTGCATCATTTCTGAGAAGTCAGATGTGATCCTTATGTTTGTTACTCTGAAGGTAAGATCTTTTTTCATCTGGCTTATTTCATGATTTTTTTTAAAAAATTTTATTTTCTACAGTTTAAATCTCATATGCTTAGGCGTATTTATTTATGTTTGCATTTATCTTGTCTGATGTTTTCTGAGTTCCCTGAATCTGTGGTTTGGTGTTTGACATTAATTTGAGGAAATTCTCAGTCATTATTCCTTCAAATGTATTCCTTTCCATCTTTCTTCTCCTTTTGTTATTCCCGTGACATGTAAATTATACATTTTTGTAATGTCCCAGAGTTCTTGGATATTCTGTTTAGTTTTTTCAATAATTTTTCTCTTTACTTTTTGGTTTTCACAGTTTCTATTTTCATATCCTCAAGCTCAGAGATTTTTTTTCCCCTCAGCCATATCCAATCTACTAACAAGCCCATCAAATATAATCTTCATTTCTGTTGCAATATTTTTGATCTCTGTCATATCTTTCTTTTTTTATTTTATTTATTTTATAGAGTGTCACTCTATCGCCCAGGCTATAGTGACGCCGTAGCTTGCTGCATCCTCAAACTCCTGGGCTCACGCGATCCTCCTGCTTCAGCCTCCCAACTAGCTGGGATTACAGGTGCACCACTAAGCCCAGCTAATTTTTCTATTTTTAGCAAAGACAGGCTCTGGTTATTGCTCAGGCTGGTCTTGAACTCCTGAGCTCTAGTGATTCTTCCACCTTGGCCTCCCAGAATGCTAGGATTACAGGCATGAGCCACCAGGCCAGCCCGTCATATCTTTCTTATTTTTCTTAGAATTCTCTCTGTGTGTGTGCACACATGGGAGTAACATTCATCGGGTGTTGGGCAGGTGGGAGGAGGTAGGAGGGGATGGGTAAACTCACACCTAAGGAGTGCCGGGCATGCTATCTGGGGATGGGCATGCTTGTAGCTTTGACTTCAGTAGTGCAAAGGCAATTTATGTAACCAAAGCATTTGTACCCCGTAATACTCTGAAATTTAAAATAAAATAAAATAAAAAGAATTTATTTCTCTCTACTAACATTATTGATCTGTTCCTGCATGCTGTTTACTTTTTCCATTTGAGGCTCTAGCATAGTTGTTTTAAAATTTCCGTTCTGGTAATTCCAACTTTCCTACCATTTCTGTGTCTGGTTCTTATGCTTGCTCTGTGTCTTCAAACTGTGTCCTTTGCCTTTTAGTATGACTTGCATTTTTTTTGGCTTTGATATGCAGATGTAATGTCCTGGTGAAAATGAACTGCCTTTACTGAGGTGGTGATAAGGTGTGGGGAAGGGCAAGAGTTCTGTATTCCTGTGATTAGGTCTCAGGCTTTTAGTAAGTCTGTGCCCTTCAGCTATTAAGTTCACATGTGAATCTCAGGTTTTTCTCCATCTTAGGTGGGACAGGATGACTGGAGGCAACTGGAATTGGATGTTTCTCTTCTGCCAGGTTGCTTAGGCTTTTATACAATCTCAATAGGTTAGGTTCTGGTGCAATAGTTTCTCCAAGGGCACGCCTTGTTAGGCAAAATAGAATGCTCTGGTGTATTTCAAAATGGCCACTTTCAGCTCCACCTGCAGAAGCACAGGGGGATTTTTCTCCAATCTTCACAATGACAACCTGGTAGTTCTCCAGGAGGTGAAACTTACAAGAGTATGGAGACCTCCATTCTCACAGACTTGTTCGCCCTGAGCCTGCAGCAATACATCAATTGCAGTTCAGGTTTTCCTATTTCACTACTGGTTTTCACAGAGATTTTTGCTCCTGGGTTTCTACTTTGATAAGTTGTTACTCTCTCTCTTTCCAATTTTGGGGATAGTGGTTTGACCTGTACCTCACTTTTCTAATGAATCTACCAAGAGTTATTGATTTTTCAATTTGCTCAGCTTCCTATTTCTTGTTAGGATGAAGTGGTGACTTCTACTACTTCCTGTAGTAATTTAAATTCTAGTAGTAATTTAAATTTAAATTACTGAAGCTTTTAAATACATTTTGATATTGGATATAAACATTTCTCTACTCATCCCATCTATTATTTTATGTTTATAAATCTGCTTTATGGTGATAAACTATGCTTGATCATGAGGACTTATATTTTTCATGTACTGCTGGAATCCATTTCCTAACATTAATTAGAACCTAGGATCTTAAAAGAAATGTGCCTCTAAATTTTCAAATACATTGGTATAACGTGGGCATGGTATTTTTTTGCAATTAAAAAATCTTCCCTCTGCTTTATAGCTAATCATGTTTCTATCATATTTGCCAAATAGTGAATATTTCAATAATCTTTCCAAAGAACAAGCATTTGGTTTTATTTGTTAAATTTATGACTTTCCCTCTCTTTTTTGGCTTTTCTCTTTAATAATTTTGTCTTTCTACTCATTTGGATTTACCTCATTCTTTTTCTATGTCCACTGTTCAATTCCTGTAGCTTCAAGGACCATTTTTAGCACCTCAACCAGTTCAGCCAGCTGTGGCATACCACTTTATCGTATGTCATTAGAACTTAATCTTGTATAATGGGTGATGACTCTACAACCTTATTTTACTGTTGGAATTGCTCAATGGCCTTAGACCCTTCTCCTGAATTAGCTCTGTCATCAGGGAAAATACTAGTAGGACTTTATACTACTTTAAGATTTGCCTTTTCTTCAGTTTCATAATAAAAGAAAAAACTTTTCTGTCTCTTTTTTGGTGTTGGTGAAAAACTTAGCAAGACTTTTTCATGCTCTATTCAAATCCGGAAAAGTGAGCAAGACATCATTTTCACAGGTTAATTGAAATGTCTTTATTTTTAACTACGTGTAAGCTTCAACGATCGTCCTTTCAAACACTCCATGATCCCCGTTTTTCTAGGTGTCTAGAGTTTTCCATTTCCACATCTTTTATATACAGTCAACTTGTGTCATAAACTCTTTCTCCTCAGTACACTCTTCCCCAGCAGTATCTTGTAGCCCCTACCATGCATGTTGTGTATTGTATTCTTGTCTCTTGGAATAGATCACCACCCCATACAGCCTAGCAATTATTGGTGTATCTCGGTTATTGTTTACCATTGTTTTTTGTCTTTGTAATTCATTCTTTCTACTTCTGGCAACAGAACTTCATTTTTCCTTTGGGTAAGTCCCCGTGGTTCCAATGGGGCGGGTGTTTTCAACCTATCCCCATGATTTGGCCTTGTATAATCAATATATTTTGTATATTCTCCATATGTCTTGTCTACTTATTTCTCTATTTTATATTATTTTTTTCTTCCACATTTTAGTCTGATTATTTTTTATTGACTTTAGTAATCCTTTTTTATGTTTTGACTAATGTAATGTTAAACCAATCTACTGATCACTTAGTTTTTAGCTATTGTTTTTCACTTTTAGAATTTTCCTTTGATTGCTTTTTATGAATACTAATGTTTAGCTTAAATTATCCTTTATTTTCCTGAATACACTAATAATAGTTTTAAAATAGTAGCTCCATTGAGACATAATTTACTTTTTATATAATTCATCTATTTAAAATGTACAATTAATGGTTTTTAGCATTTTCACAAAATTGTGCATCAATGACCACAATCAATTTTAAAATATTTTCATTTATCTTCTAAAAGAAAAAGAAACTTACTAGCAATCACTCACTTTCCATTTTCCCCAGCCCTGGGCAACCACTATTCTTTGTTTCTCTATATTTGTCTGTTCTGAACATTTCATACAAATTGAATTATACAACATGAGGGCTTTGTAACTGGCTCCTTTTATTTGGCATGTTTTCAAGTTTCATTCATGTTGTAGCATATATCAGTACTTCTTTTTATGGCAGAATAATATTTCATGGTATGGATGTACCATGTTTTGTTTATCTTTTGGGTTGTTTCCACTTTTGGGCTATTATAAAAAATGCTGATATGCTTGTATTTGTGTATACACTTTAGTAAGTATAAGTCTAGCTATTTATTTTAAATTAATAGACTATTTTCTTAGCCATTTTAGGTTTAAAATAATTAAGCAGACAGTAGAGAGAGTTCCCATATACCCACTCACCTTTTTACCCAGTTTCCCCATTATTAATATCTTGCACAGTGTGGTGCATTTGTTACAATTAATGACCCAATGTCATATATATATTATTAACCAACATCCATAGTTTACATGAGGGTTCACTCTTTGTTTTGTATATTTTATGCATTTTAACAAACGTATAATGACACATGACATGTGTCCACCATTACAATATCATACTGAATAGTCTCCCTGTTCTAAAAATCCCCTATGCTCCACCTATTCATCCCTCCCTCCCTATCCCTGAACCTCTGGCAGCCACTGATCATTTTACTGTCTCCATAGTTTTGACTTTTCTTGAATTTCATATAGTTGGAATCATTCAGTATGTAGCCTTTGCAGATTGTCTTCTTTCACTTAGCAATATGCATTTACATTTCCTTATGTCTTTTCAAGGCTTGATGGTTTATTTCTTTTTATCATTGAATAATATTCCTTTGTATGGATATGCCATAGTTTGATTATCCATTCACCTATGTAAAGACATTTGGGTGCTTCCAAGTTTTCACAATTATGGATAAACCTGCTACAAATATTCATGTGCGGATTTCTGTGTGGACATAAGTTTTCAACTCATTTAGGTAAATACCCAGGAGTACAATTCCTGGATTATATGGTAAGAGAATGTTTAGTTTCCTAAGAAACTGCCAAACTGTTGTTGACCCAAATAAGTGACTGAGGCAAAATCTCAATCAATGGATGTTTACTCAGCCAAATTGAGGGTGTGCCCAGGAAAAACAGGAACCACAGGCAGACCTGTGGCTGTTTTTCTGAAGGGGAATTTGGAAGCTTCAGCATTTAGAGGTATGCAGAGAGAAAAGAAAAGGTGGGGGAAGGCTGATGAGGCAAAGCGGTTACATTCTTGTGAGGTTCAGCAAATCTACACTTGACATAAAATAAGGGGAAAGTTAGAAGAGAAAAAGGGAGTGAAGGAAGCATCAGTTACATAGATGTCCCTGGGTAGGTAGAAGAATGTCTGATTCTGTATGTTTCCAGTTCTGTTTCCTGTAAAGTTAAACTTGCAATTGATTATTAGAGTGGAATCAGACAGGCTTTAGTTTCAGGTGCTGGACACAGTTACGATTTGCACCTCCTTCCTTGTGGGAGATCAGCAAGAAATTTCCTTAACGGATAATCTATGGAGCTGGTTCTTCACAGGTGCCAGAGGCCTTTACTTTCTCTTTTCCATAAGGAACTCAGGGTGAGGGGGTGGCCCAAAGGTTTTGATTTTCATTTTATATTAACCCCATTCTTCTAAGTATTTTGGAGAAAGCATTGTGAAAGACATGAGTTTGTGCTTGTATTTTTTTTTTTTAATCTAATCCCACATGCTAGGAAGACTCATTTTCAAAGAGATCATGTCTGTCAAGATGGACCAATGTCAAAAAGTGTACGCAAATAATAAATTTCAGAAATGATGGACAAGGCCAGACTCTAATAATGAATTTACTATAGTTTTTTCTCTCTCCAGTTTCTCATTTTCATTAAAGACAAATCATAATAGGACGAATTTATTTGCAAAATAAATTTTAGCCTCATTGTCTTTTGGCTTGATTTTTTGCAGAAAGTATAACAAGAAACTTTTTTTCATATTGTATCTCAGGTTAGACTTGAAAACCTCTTGAGCTGAACCAAGCCAAGGATATAACTGAGCCTGTAAATACCTGTATGAATTGGGTAAATTTGTCTTTTTTGAGATCTCAACATAACTTGAGGTTCCTGAACTTGTCAGAAAGTGACAATTTTTTACTTTACTTTACTTTACTTTACTTTACTTTACTTTACTTTACTTTTACCAGGAACCATAGATGAGGTACCAGGCCAGTTTTATATTGGGCTTTTTACTGAACTTATAAAGTTAACCTAATTCCTCAAAACACTCTGAGTGTACCTGAAAATATGCCATTTCAGTCAAAGCCTTTGTAAAATAAATAACATCTCTAATTTTGTCCTGTTATAAAAGAAACAGATTTTTATTGAACTTATGCAAATAACTATTAATATATTGCTATAAAATAAGAACACTTACAAATACTTTCCAAATTCTGGAGAAATCAAGTAGAGAGAAAAATAAATACTTCAAATTGCTCACAAAAATGTACTTTACCAATTTGTTGTAAGGTACAAATAACTCAAAAGAAATTAAAAAAATGTTTTCTTGACTTCTGGAAAATAAAACATAAAAAGAATCAGCAATGTCCTAAACAAAAAGTTGCAAAAGAATTAGTTCAGTCCCATGTGATTAATTTTTGTTCTGTTTGAGGTTGGGTTAGGAATCCTCATGAATGTATCAGTTTTTTGATTAAAGTAAGCCAGTTTCTTTAGAGTCTGGAGGGGGTCTACCTGAGGTGTCTAGATGCTAAACTCAAAGCATCTTCAGTTAAAGTAGAAGTAACATTTAAAAAGAAGAAAAGCAAAGGTTAATGTTTGGAAGAGTTTACCCTGGAGTTTGTCTGTCGCAAGGTATGCTTGCTTGTAAAGGCTCAGGAAAAAGATAGTGGCAATTTCAAGTCTTTCAAGTCAGAAAAATGGAAGAAGAATTTGAAAACATTATTTGGACACTGTAGCCAGGAAAGAATTCAGGATTCAGTCCAAATTGTATGATCTCTGATGTTCTCAGAAACTTTTATTCAAGTCTCAGTCTTTCCTATACATTTTCTTGAAGAAGCAAGTTTTGGACTATAGCTAGTTGAAAACCCCTTTTTTGAGAAGAATCAAGGTAAATTAATAATTGTCTATGGATGACAAAAGTCTTAGAACAGCCATGGTTAAATAATTGACAATAAATTTGGCTCTTTCTTTGGCATACAACAATTTAATATAATAACCATAGTTATTCATAGCATACAACAAGACAAATCAGAATTTTAGGAATCTCATACAATTTCAGAACATATATTGGTAACATGTTTATACAAATAAAACCCCAAAAAAGTTAAACACCATTTAATATTTGACAATGTTTCCTGTATGGTTTTAGCATGCTAAATAAGCCAAATGTGTCTCTCTTGAACTTTCATTGCCTCTAATATTAAAAGCTAGTTGAAGCCAAAAAGAATGATTTTAATTATGGAAAGTTTGACAAATATCAAAGGTTTAAAACACTTGTTGTCATAAAACAAGATTACAGGTTACTATAAAATAATAGTCATTTATTCAGCCAAAGCGGTAGTTCAAAGATTTTTAAAGGCAAAAACTCTACTCTTGGAGAGGAGACTCAATTTCCAAAGAATAATACCTAATAAAGACAAATTGAAAAACAATAACAAGCTAAAAGTAAAAGGCAAATTGAATCTGTCTCTCTGTTTCTCTCTCCTTTCTTTGTCTTTTTTTTTTTTGCAGTTTACTCTAAAGAAGGGAAAAAATCTTTTACTATCTCTATTAATATTACATGAAAATTTTATTCAAAAGACAAAACCAATTTTTATCTTTGCATTAGTATATTAAATGTTAAAGTTAATTTTAATAAAATCTTATAAATGAATATATTCAATCTTAATCAATTTAGCCATAAGATAAGATTTTTATAAGCCTATTATAATTTTACTGTTTTTTCCAACTTTTATATTTATTCAGTTTTATCTATTATTTATTTAATTTAATAAAATTTCTAAAACCTTTAAATTAGGCAAAATTACTTAATAAAAAACACATTTCTATGTCTTTTTATATCCTTTTTTAACCAAAAAACCCATTTAACTTTTTCAAAATATAGTTCACATATAGAATTCATTTTTTTATATATCTAGTAGTTTTAATTACATATATAAATTACAGTGTTAACTCTTAGTAATCCTAATTTTCAATGAAAAACCTAGGAGGTAAGCAATTTAATTATGTGTCAGGTAGAGAGCCCAGTACAAAAGAAAATGTCTGGAGTATCTAATCTTTATTTGCAGCTGGACCAGGAAAGACAGGCTGATGTTTTTTCTAGTCCTCACCGTAGCCTAAAGGCTTAAAGTCATAAGCATGTGGACAAAACAAGTAAGCATTAAGAATGTCACAGAAACAACAGGTTTTTTTATTTTAAACCATTTAGGTGAGATAGTATAAACCCACCTGACCAGTATGTTCAGAAAAGAATATGTAAATTACATTTGGAAGACATTTTTATTATACCAATAATTTTAAAACTATCTTTATTTATTAAGGATTACTAAAGGGCTTGAGGGCAGATCAGGATGGCCAAATAGAAACCTCCACCAACCATCCCTCAACGCAAACACCAAATTCAGCAACTATCTACCCAAGCAAGCACCTTCAGAAAAGCCAAAAATCAGGTGAGTGATCATACTACCCCATTCTAACATTAAATCAAGAGGAACTGAAGAGGGCAGAAAAGACAATCCTGCATTGCCTATGCCACCCATCCTCTATTCCTTGGCAGTGCCACACCAACACGCTGAGTGGAGAGAGAATCTGTGTGCCCAGGGAGGGAGAATGAAGTGATTGTGGGACTTTGTGTTGAAACTCAGGGCCACCCTGACACAGAGGAAATGAGCACAGGGCAGGATTGGAAGAATCAATATTTTTAAAATGTCCATACTACCCAAAGCAATCTATAGATTCAATGCAATCACCATCAAAATATCAATGACATTCTTTACAGAAATAGAAAAAAATCAAAATTTATACAGAACCACAAAAGATCCAAAATAGCCAAAACCTTCCTGAACAAAAAGAACAAAACTAGAGGAATTACATTATCTGACTTCAAATTATACTACTGAGTTGTAGTAAGCAAAACAGCATGGTACTGGCATAAAAACAGACACATGTACCAATGGAACAGAATAGAGAGCCCAGAAATAAATCCACACATCTATAGTGAAGTTGTCTTTGACAAAGTTGCCAAGAACATGCAGTAGGGAAAACACAGTCTCTTCAGTAAATGGTGCCGGGAAAACTAGATGTCCATATGCAGAAGAATGAAACTAGACTCTTATCTCTCACCATATACAAAAATCAAATCAAAATGGATTAAAACTTAAATCTAAGACCTGAAACTATGAAACCACCAAAAGAAAACATTGAGGAAATACTTCACAACATTGGTCTGGACAAGGACTTATTAAGTAATACCCCCAAAGCACAGGAAACCAAAGCAAAATTGGACAAATGGTGTCACATCAATTTATGGAAAAGATATTTGCACTCCCATGTTTATTGCAGCACTATTCACAATAATCCAGACTTGGAATCAACCTAAGTGTCCCTCAATGCATGAATGGATAAAAGAATTGTGGTACATATACACAATGGAATATTATATGGCCACAAAAAGAGTGAAATCCTGCCATTTGCAACAATTTGGAAGGTACTGGAGAACATTATATTAAGTGAAATAAGCCATGCACAGAAAGACAAATCTTGCGTGTTCCCACTCATATGTAGGAGCTAAATATTAAAAACAATAGATCTCATGGAGACAGAAAGTAGAATGATGGTTACCAGAGGATGGAGGGTAATGGGGAGGGGGAGATAAAGTGGGAATGGTTAATGGGTGCAAAAGTATAGTTAGATAGTTAGATAGAATGAACAATATTTGATAGCACAACAGAGTGACTATAATCAATAATAAGTTAGGATATACTTTAAAATAACTAAAAGAGTGGAATTGGAATGTTCCTAATACAAAGAAATGATAAATGCCTGAGGTGATAGATACCCCAATTACCCTGTGATTAATTCACATTGTATGCCTGTATCAAAACATCACACGTACCCTGTAAAGATATACAACTATTATGTACCCATAATAATTAAAAATAAAAAATATAAAACAGAATAACTAATTGAAAAATGGGAGGAAAGGAGTTAATTTATATTACTTAATTTAGTTTGCTTTAGCTAAAGCATTTCATACTGGAAAGTCACTAGATAGTATCTAAACTTGATAAGTCAAGAAATAGATGTATTAACAGTTTATTTAAAGTATGGAGCCAGGCATCAAAAGCTCTAAAAAAATAAATAATCTAAAGATTTTCTAAAAGGAGAAGGATCTAGAAAGCCTTTATTTATTGATATCTTTCCATACAATTTGAATTTTATAATGTAAAGCATTACTTTGATGATACCCAAAAAATAAGAGGCTCTTGCCAAAGTGGAGGCTTGGTGTATGTGTGGTATATGTTGATTACATATTCATTAGATCAAATATTATACCCAAAAACTGGTAATGGTTGTTATCTCTGGGGAAGGAAATTGGGTGGCTGAGGGACAGGAGTAAGATCAATATCTATCACTGAAGTCCTTTTGCATCCTTTAAGTTTTGTACAATGTGCCTATATCACCCACGCCCCCTCCAAATAATAATTTTGTAAAGCTTCTGTCTTTCAACTGCATGGCCCTGCCTATCAGGGCAGAACCCTGAAACTTCCGAGTGAAAAGTGTTATCAGGGCTTATTCCACTTGCTCGGGTTCCTGTGTCCAGATTCACTGTGTCTTCTCCCTCAACCCCACCTGAATCCTTATCCACAGTAACCTCCAGGAATCCATGAAGAACAGATGGCACCACCTTATACAGGCTATGAATTCTCATTTGGCCTGTCCAGTTTGGCAAAACATTATCAAACAATGAAAATAAATCACCTCCTTCCATTTTTTGTTTAAACAACAACTGTGGAGAGAGAGTAATGCAAAGCAATGTGTGTGACTGATGATGACAAGGTGGGAACACAGGACTTTATGAGCTGCAGGCTACACCACGACTTGCAGCAGAGTTGCCTGGATAACTGCCCAGCTATCTCAGGTGTGTCTCCATAGACAGGAAGACTGTCGTCACATGTCATCTAAAAGCATGTCTAATAACTACCATAATTTCAAAGTAGTTACAAACATACACAGGATTTCAAGATACCTGCAACTGTAATAACATATGTAACTTATCATTAACTTCTTTAGTGACAAAGTACCAGGGCCAAAAGTACTGATCATATAATGGCACCATATAGATGCCACATGTCAGACTAGAGAGGATTCTAGACCAGAGAGGATTCCATATTGCCTCAAAATCTAAAATCTAATGCATTAAAATTTAAAAGAAGAAATCCAGCCTTTTAAAGGGATTACCTTAGTTGTGTAGTAAATTTTGCAGTTTTGAGCAATTAGAATTGTCCTCATTGTCTTTAATTCCCCAGGCTGGTGAGAGATGATTAAAGAAATCATAGGTCAGAGATATTTTGAGCTTTTGATGAAAATTTACTTCTTTAACTAAATGGCCTGCCTTATACTATGTGTACGAGGATGCCAACTAAAGTACAAATCTGTGGACCTTTTAAAATATGGCCTCAAGTTGGCTGACATTCTTCCCATCAAGAGGTGGGGTCTGGGTTCCCTCCCCTTGAATCAAGGTAGGCTGATGGGTGTTTTAACCAATAGAATACTACTGAAGTGACACCATATGGCTTCCAACACTAGGTCATGGATGGTTATGGAGCTTCTGCCTTGCTTGATAAAATACTTGCTCTCGGAGTCCTGAGCCACCGTGTAAGGACTCTGACTATACTAAGGCCGCCATGCTGTGAGGAAGCCGAAAGCACATGGGGAGGCCATCTGGGGCACCCAGTTGACAGCCCCAAGAGCCCAGCCTTCACATATATGCGTTAAGGAAATTTCAGATGATTCCATCCTCCAACCATCTGAGTCAACTCCTAGATGATCAAGTCTCCCGGTCAAGTCCCCAGTCACTAAGGAGCAGAGCCACACCATCCCTGCTGTGCTCTTTACGAAGACTGGTTTCATCTCTTTACAATTTTAGTGTTAGATGACAGAATGCTAGGGTTGGAATATTCATGTCCCTCCCAAATTCATATGTTGAAACCTAATCACCAATGCAATGGCATTAACAGGTGGGGCCTTTAGGAGGTGATTAGGTCTTGAGGGCTCCACCTTCATGAATGGGATTAGTACCCTATAAAAGAGGCATGAGGGAGCCTGCTTGCCCCTTCCACCATATGAGGATGCAGTGAGAAGTCACCATCTATGAAACAGACAGCCTTACCCAAACACTGAATCTGCTGGTGCTTGGACCTTAAACTTTCCAGCCTACAGAACTGTGAGAGGTAAGCTTCTGCTGTTAATAAATCACCCAGTCTTAGAGTATTTTGTTATAGCAGCTCAAACAGACCGACACAGAGCAAAGCTCTATTAGAAATCAACCATGTCCTGTCAGACATTTATCTCATCTGTCCTATCGTCTTTGAGTTACATCTCAGAGCAGAACATCCCTCCTCAAAAGCCTTCATTAAACATAATGAAGTTCTTTTTAGCTCAACATTCAAAGCCTTCCAAAATCTAACCCTAACCTAATCTCCTGCTGTATCTTTTTCCAGCTGCATCAGGCGCTTGCTCCCCCAGGTGCCTTCCCAGTTCTGTGCTTGGCTTGTGCCACTCCAAGTACAGAGTGCAGTGGTGTGTGCCTCTGTAGCTCAAAAGCAGCCCAGATCAATACAGAAACAACAGGGCGTGGCTGCATTACAATAACACTTTATTTATAGACAATGAAATTTGAATTTCTTATATCTTAGAAAATATTACTTTTATTTTGGTTTTTCTCAACCTTTTAAAAATGTAAAAAGCATTCTTAGTTTGTGGGCTGAACAAAAACAGGTGGCTAGACAGATTTGGCCCACAGGCTAGAGCAGTTTGCCAGCTCTACACTAGTTCATGGCTATGGACCCAATCCTGACCTGTGGAAAAGTTCTGGAGTGGTTTCCTGGAAAACTCCTCCCTATTTAGAAGTGACACTGAGAGGAAACATCCCCGTTTGGGAAAGACATTGTCTTGTCTCCATCTAATGCCATCTTGGGCCAAGAGGGGCAAACCTAATGACTTAGCCAGGTTGAAGAAAGAGAAGGGAAAATGGAAAGATCCTTGTTCCTTGTTGATATTGTTAAGCTGCCAAGGCAACCCTGAAACCACCTGACTCCAGCCTTTTTTTGTAAGGCAGTGGATTGTTCTCACTGTTGATACAACATGTAGCTGGGTGTTTTGCAGTGTTCTACCAAGCAGGGCAAGCAGTGGGGCAGCCCGCCCTGCGTGCAGGCAGTAAGGGAGTGTGTGATCTGTAGAGAACTTAAAAACCATAATAAAACCAACTAAAAGTCTGCTGCCTTTTATTATCACTGTGCACCAGTGATTCTAAATCATACCAGTGATAAAATACTCACCAATGTCCAGACCAACCACTCTCATCCTGCCCCAGCACCTAGCACAGTGTCGACTTTAGAAACATTTTGCTGACACGTTGAATAACCCATGGCCCACACACATGCACATGAGAACACATATGAACCCCTGCCGTAGTGAGTCATGTTCTAATTGCTTCTACTGGCTTAAGAAAATGAAGAGTATTCTTATGTTTCCACCGCTTGGCATTCCTTAAACCCACAGTGGAATCATCAAACCTCTACAGTGTGGTGATGTCACAGAGCTTTACAATCACTTCTCAAGACCTGCTACGTTTGCCAGGACAGTCCTGGAAAAGGGTGCATTTGCTTTAAATAAAAAGAGAAAATTATAATACATTTAAGACAACTCACTTGAATTTACTCAAGAAAAGCACGGTGTCCAAAAATAAGAAAATTACCCCAGCCTAGAAAAATGAAGCTCAAACACCCAGTATTCAGAAGCATATGAAGTGGGGGTGCAGGGGCTGCCGGAAGTGGGCACAGCTTCCACACCACATGCATTCCTCCTCTGACTCTGCTCCGGACCCCAAACCATTTAGTCAGGACCATGATTTAGCATGTCCTAAAGCCATTTTCTATTATATAAAAACTGTATGCACATAGAGCTTTGATTCTTTCTGCAAGGATTTTTCTCAGCTGCATTTTCCACTGTGCTATAAAATCACACACGCAGATACTCACATACACACACAAATACATACATTGGTAAACAAACACATATGTACAGACATGCAAGTGAATTCATATATGTACACAAATATACATGCACAAGCATGCACACATAAACATGCACACGTAGGCATACCACACATGCATACACAAAGACATGCACATATGCACATATATACATACATGAACACAAAGAAATGTGTACACACATACACACAAAACAAATATACACCCATACTCACATCCCTCAGCACCTGGATATTAGATTTTTTTGTTTAACTTAGTTACAGCAGAATTGTTAAGAGAGGCTTGAAACTTAGACCAACTTGGTTTGAAACTTAATCCTATTTTTTTCTAGCTATATGATCTGGACAAGTTATAGATTGAGCATCCCTAATCCAAAATGCCCTAAAATCTGAAACTTTTTAAGCACCAACATGATGCCACAGGTGGAAAATTTCACACTTGACCTCATATAACAGGTCACAGTCAAAATGCAGGTGCACAACACACAGTTTATTCAGCCTCCCGAACAGGAAAATAATATTACCTTCAGGCTATGTATATATTTTGTATATGAAACATAAATAAATTTTATGTTTAGACTTTGGTCCCATCACCAAGATATCTCATTATGTATATGTAAATAATTCCAAACTCCAAAAAACTATATAATCTGAAACACTTCTGGTCCCAAGCATTTTTAATAGGGGATACTCAACCTGTATTTAACTTCTTTGAACCTTAGTTATCTAATTCCATCAGAGAGAGAATAACAAAAGTCCCTCTCTGATGGAATTGTTGGAGAGATTAAATGAGATGATGTTTTTAATGCTCAGCACAGTCCCTGTAACTTAAGTACTGACTATATTTCTTCTTCTTTCTCTTCTTCCCCTTCCTCTTCCCCTTCCTTTTCCCCTTCTCCTTCTCCTTCTTCTTCCTCAATCACTTCTAGGCAACCACATATAGTCATAAGGAGCCAGATTTGAAACAATGTTTGTGGTTTACCTGGTTCATAAGGTCAAGAGAACCAAAGGGCTTTGCATGGCCCCACCTGTCAGGAGTAGGTGAGGCCACATTAGCCCATTAGTAGAAACCTGCTGTTGCCCCAAACCCTCCCCACCCCAGGCTGCCGTACCTCCTACCTGCTTAGATACCACCTCCCAGGAGAGTAGCTATGGTGGCTGGGCACACTGTCTGGATGGGCACTTCTCCCGTGCACGGGCCACATGTCCTTCCAGATGGATTCTGTTAACGTGCATTTCCATGAATCAGAGAAAGCAGTTCTCACATTAAAGACCAACATTGCCTGACCTGAAAGGATGAGTTAATGCTAAGCTTGAGGTCTCTGGGCTCCAGGAGGGTAGCCAAGCAGGAAAGAGGAGACCTGTGGGGCCTCTCACCCGGAGGCTTGACATTTGAGAGGAGGAAGTAGATGCCAGCTAGAAATGCATATCCCAGACTCCAGCAGCAGGTCTACACCAGAGAAAGGAGTCAGGGAACAAGAGAGGAGAAATGGTGAAAGGCAAGGTGGGAAGCGACGATGGGAAAAAAGAACAAGAACATAATCATGGCAATGTCTTAAAACCAGCCTAGTATTGACCCTTTTATGACACGAGCCCATCTTCAAAGGAGGATATTCTCTCCCTCTCCTCTCTTAGTCTCTCCTACCCCCAAGAACACATTCAAAAAGTTGCTATATTTTCTATTACTTCATGAAATAAAATTAAAAGTGGGTGAAAGAATTGTTTATTATTAACTAAGCCCAAAACATTTGCTCCTTAAGCCGAGATCTACAATAAACAGTCTGATGCTAATTCTGCTTTTCAGGAGTGCTGTTCTGTCTACAAGAGACATACACACACACACACACACAATAAATAAATAATTATATTAAATACATAAATGATAAAATAAAATTCAGTAAGACAAACTCCAAAACAAATCTGTTCCGTCTGACCTTCTGAAAGACAATAAGGATTATTGTCATTTGGAAGTTGCTTGAATGTTTTCTATCTATCTGAGACTCATTGGCTTTCCTGAAATGTAGAACCATTTTAAAATGTTTAATGAATATGGATAAAACATGATTGAAACCCAACAGAAGGTGGTTTCAAAGAGAGATAATGGATCTTTGTTCTCAAGGCAGGGCCCAGCCTCAGCCAGAGCCCCCCTTGGAGAAGAGGGATGGGGACGCTTGAGTGCAGTCCAGCCCCTGAGAAAGGCTGGACTTAGTGTCCAGGGAAGGGTGGATGCCTACAAAGACAAGCTGGGATTCATCTTACATTCTGGAAAATAAGCAAATTTGGGGACCATCTATGAAAAATATGGTTACAGACACGTATTTATATTTTCTCCTATGAATTTGCCGTATAAGCTCAGTTTCATCTCTCACATCCACATGATTGGTGCCTCTCATGACATCCATGAAGGCCTTAGGTGACAGCTGCACCATTAAGAAATAGAAATGCCTCCGTTTATCTGTCTGCAGCCACAAAAAAAATTTTGTTCTACATCTCAACTGGGGTGAAACTTGCTTGATGAGTACAGCCAACATTATCTTATCCAGGGTAGGCAAAACTCAACAAGTAGAATTTCTCCCCTGCAAAATGTGTTGCTATTAAAGACTTACCTAGGACCTGGTCAGCCAGCAGGAAAGTTTGCTTTCTCCAAACAGACTCTGATAAGGCCATCAGCAAAACTGTAAGAAAAAGAATGTGGAGCTGTTGCCACCAAAAGTGAAAGAATTAAAGATTTAGCTTTAAAAATGTAGCGCTAGTCTTGATATGATATGATGAGAATGGCACTTCACCTCTGTGGTCTTCCTCTCAAAACTCATAACCCCAGGCTAACCATGAGGAAAACATCAGATGAACCCAAATCCAAGAACCTTCTACAAAAAACCCAACCAGTAGTTCTCAATGTTGTCAAGATCATGGAAAACAAGGAAGGTCTGAGAAACTGACTTAAGCCAGAGGATCCTAAGACAA
The DNA here is from genome assembly GCA_008086735.1 of Cheirogaleus medius. Classification (NCBI taxonomy): domain Eukaryota; kingdom Metazoa; phylum Chordata; class Mammalia; order Primates; family Cheirogaleidae; genus Cheirogaleus; species Cheirogaleus medius. The sequence goes on along the minus strand of VBSM01003204.1, from coordinate 69,632,004 downwards.
TTATACATAATATGATACTCTAGAGCCTGGAACAGAAAAACGACTTTGGAGGAAACTAATGAAATCTTAATAAAGTGTGAAGTCTATGGAATAGTAAAGTACCAATGTTGGTTCCTTAGTTGTGACAAATGTACCACAGTAATGTAAGATGTTAATAACAGGGGAAACTGGGTGAGCGGTATCTGAACTATCTTTGCAGATTTCCTATGCACCTAAAACTATTCTAAAGTAAAAAGTTAATTTGCAAAATTTAAGTGGTAGTAACTGGTAAGAGGTAAAGTTTCTTTAAAAAGCAAAAACAACTTACCAAAATGTTCCTATGTATTTGTGATGTTTACATATCTCTCTTAATTAAATTATTACTATTAAAGCACACGACACTCCTAGTTTAGCACTAGGAAATGTATTTCTATGAAAAATGTGTTTCTATAAGCAAAGCACAATTGACTGACAAGCGTGGTGCTCAGCACTTGACCCCAATTCCATGCCTGTGGAGAGCCTAGCTGTCCAGGCCACACCTCACACCCAGGCCATGTCATCCCTCTGCTTGGGAGGAGCTCATCAAAGTCCATGCATGGTGTCCAGGAGAAAATCAAGAACTTGGGCTTGGTGTCATATACGTGACTCACTCATTCATTCTTTATTTCATCTATTCACCCATTCCTTTGTTTGATTCAGTTATAAAACATTCAGAAACATGTAAGTGTCCACTCTGTGCCTGGCACACTGCTAGACCCTGGTCCCTACACTGACAAGGCTAATAATCAGTGATCACACAGTGGTAAAGGCCACCGTGCTTCAAACCGGGATTCAGATCCTGGCTTTTGCCACCTGATAGCTTTGTAACCTTGGGAAAATTAAACAAATCTTAAAGATGCTTGCATAAAAGAGTGAGTATTGGGGGCAAATCATTTTTTCTGCCACTTAGAGGCTGAGGAGTCTTGGGACATACTTAACCACACTGGGACTCAGTTTTCTTGTCTGAAAATGGGAAACGCATTTCCCACATTAGGTTTGGAAGAGAATTAGAAGAGAGAATACATGTGACACACTCACCAAAGTGCCTGGCACATGACAGACTCTTAGCAGGTGGCAGCTGCTATTCCCTAAATACAAGGGAAAATGTGCTAGTTACAGAGAAGTCTGGCCAAATATAATAGGAAGATGGCTACAGTAAGATGCTACCTAAGAAAGAAATTTTGGCTCCTCACAAGACGGAGATGAAGGGTTTCATTGAAGATCACTGGCCCAGACAACTAAATAAGCCTCAGACTTGACTTGGGGTGAAGAAGGTTGTTAAAATAAAGTTTACCCACTCAGTCTCCCCAAATCTACCAGCAAGTCTACCAACCCTTTCCATCCTGAGCATAACTTTTAACATGGAATGAATGAAGGGAAAAAGAGAGGAAGAGAGGGAAGGAGCGAGGAAGCAAGGGAAGGAGAGAGGAGGGAGGCAGGGAGAATTTATCTAACAATGTGTTCTTATAACCACCATGTCTTGAATTCTAGTCTGTTTCCGTCCACTATTTGATAGGCTACAGTTATCTGCTATAGATTTTCACCTGGACTATAAAGATATACTTAATATAGCCAGCCAAAACTGGCATTTTTAAGGTAAGAAACTGACACCCTCTGGTTGTAAGCGCTCAATTCTAATGAATCCAAAAGAACTCAGAGTCCTGTAGGACCCTGATGTGATGCCTGCCTGGGCTTTATAAAGTACTTCTCTCTTAGACTCACTTGGGTGAAGGGGTAGAGAGAAGCTGCCTGAATCAATGCCCATGAGCATTAATTGAGCAAATCGCCTTCTAGGGGAGAGGGTCTCACAAGGGCATTCAAATTTTTTTGCAGGGGGAGAGAAACAGAGTTTTCAGTCGCTTAGAACTTTGTCTAGTTTGACATAATATTTTCCTCTTTATTTAAACCCTTATTTTTTCCCAAAGGAAACTTAATTTAAACAATGTGTTATTGTAATTAAATAAAGTACTCAGTGATACAAACACCAAAATTCTTGCTTGAAAGTAAATCTTTCCTGGCTTCCAGGACTGCCAGGGAATTTTAAAAAGAACTGCAGCAGCTTAGATCTAAGAGTTTTCACAGAGCCAGAGTGAGAAAATGAACCAGGAATTTATCATCTGAACGTGGTGTGTGGAGCCTGGGAGGATGAAACTCACTCTCCTGAGCCTCATACATTCCAACTACATGTGTATGTTAGGCAATGACATTTCTGAGAAAACTCGGAAGTCTCAGCGATTCTTCATTCACGGTGAGTCTGCAGCACTCTACACCACGTTGACTAACGAACGGCACACGCAGTAAATGCCACATGAAAAAACTTTCTGGGAGCTTCAGCTGCGTTAGTTTATCCCTGGTGATGCTTCATCCCAGCCACTGACAACCAAGATGATCGGGTGAGGGTTATCCTCCTGGAAAAAATGTGAAGTTTTAAATGGAAACAGGAAAGAATGAGGATGCTTGAAGATAATTGAAAAACAATGAAGAACGTCTCGGCAGCAGAGGGCTGAATAACTTCCAGGGAGAAGACCAGACAAATTGCCCTCCAGTGCTCCAGGAAATGCCTGATTATTTTCTGGATTATGGCAACACTGCATGAATATTGGATCATCTGCTAGATGCTCAACCAAAGGCAAAGAATCCACACTTGCATCTGGTTCCAATTATGTGTAAGAATCTAACAGGGCAGACCCCAGACAAGGCCACCACCCAACTCTTGTCAACAGTGAGGCAGAAGGAGACTCAGACAGACAGAGAGAAGGGATCCCAGACCTCAAGAGCTACATCAACAAACATAGATAGTCCTCTTTCCTCCTTCTGATGACACTGGGATGGCTGTGTCCTCTGGTCTAGGTAAGGCCATGTCATTTCCCACCTCTACACATGGTGCCACCACCATTTTATTCTGACCCAGTAATAAAGATGTAAGAAATTGATGAAAGTCCACTCATAAGATCAAGGACAAGGGTCCTCCATCATTGCTCCTCACCAATCAGAGAAGGTCTCACGTCCTGATTTTCCAGGAGGGCCAGGAAGGGCGTGGAAGTACAGTGCCTCCCACCTGTAATATAAAAAGTCCTATCCCAGGCGACTGTTCAAAGCCAGGGGCAAGAAAGCCAGTCAAACAAAGTTATCAGTCAGGAGCAGGGTGTGGGGCTCAAAAGAGGGTAGGTTGAGTAAGTAGTTCTGAGAAGACAGAAGATAGATCAGTGGTACTGAATGCTAAGTACCAAAACATGCGTTTTAATGAGGGAAACAGGCTTGGTTAGGAAGGCTGTGGATGGACAAAGATGCACAGTGTACTCAGCCTGCGGCACCAATAACGATCAGCAACATTTATGGAGTTCTTACTATATTATCTCATTTAATCTTCACAACCCAGCTTCCTAAAGCAAGTACAGTTATCATCGTCCCCCTATTTCAAGTGAGGAAATCAAGGTATAGAGAGCTCGAATAATTTGCCCACCCTCGCCTTGCTATATAAAGTAGAAGAACTGAGATTCAAACCCAGGCAGTTTAGTGGCACAGTCTGTGGGCATAATCAGCAAGCCGGCAGGCTCTTCAGGGTCTACTGCCCAACTGCCCAGCAAGAGTCTGTATCTTTGTGTCATTCACAACATATCTGAGGCTCAGAAGACACCCTCGCCCTGTGGCACCATTACTTCAGAGGTGGGGTAGCCTTCATTCTTGAGTGTGAAACTTGCCCTCTCTCCCCAGCAGGAAGAGCCATGCTCAGGGGCGGAGGTACGGGAAGTTTTCTTCCTGGAAGAACAGGAAACTGCAATCATTGATAAAAGGAGCCCCATGATCCCTCCAGACCCTGCAGACAGGATAAAAGCTCCTTCTCACACTTGTTCCGGCAAGTGTTCACAGCTCTTGGTGGTGTTAAACAGCTCTTAAGTTTTAACAGCTCTTGCCGCTGAAAATAACCGGGCGGCACGTGGAAAGTCGGAGAACTGTCTTTATTCCATCTGCACCCTCAGCCGACTTCTGATCTTCTGAACCCCCCTTCCCCGTCTCCTCCTGCTTTTATACCTTTAGTAGGACTCCAAAAGCGTCCAATCAACAACAAGCGTTAACATCCAATCAGCAACGAGCTATAACATCCAATCAGGAATAGTAGGATTCAAAAAGTAACCAATCAGGGTCGCGCAAGCAGCACAGCCAGAGGACAGGAGCAGGCAGCAGAGCATAGAGCGCCGGCCCGGACAAGCCGGTGCGGTCCGTCTACTAGGCCCGGCTCCAGCAGTGTGCACCCGGGCGCCCGCGCACCCGCCCGCCGCTGCCTCCAGCCTGCTCCGCACAGCACCAGCCCGCGGGGATGTGGAGCGGCGAGGAGGTGGCCAGCGGCCGCGTCCCAACCGGGACGGTCTTCCCCATCACACTTAACCAGTGTTTGGTAAAACCCTATTTTAGAACCAGTGTTAACTAGCTTGTCCAGAGGAAAGTAAGTGGAAGAGTTATTTAAGGCGTCGACTGAAAGATAAGTGGAAAAGTTTAGCATGAAAGTCTCACAAAATGGTTCATAGAAAAGTATTTTACACTTTTCTAAGTATTATAAATATTCATGCTTTGAACACCTAAAATATTTGCATAACTTTATCCCAAAAGGAGTCTTAGCAAGGGGCTTTCAAATTTTCATAGGCTGTGAAGATTTGGGTCCTGTTTTCCATGTGCTGGTTGTTGGGCAGGGCCCAGGGATTGTCTGGCAAACCCAAAATGAGCCATGTTTTCTCTCAGTGAATGTTCCAGGATCTGCCCTCATTTCTGATCTGAACTCCCCACTTTCCTTGCTTAGCACACTCAATACTGCCTTTTCATTCAACAGGTATCTGCGGAGCTCCCCCCCCCCCCCCCCCCCCCCCCCCCCCCCCCCCCCCGCCGCTCGGGCACTGTGCTAGGGGCTGAGGATACAGGGGGCAACACACAAGCCCCTGCATAGAGCTTGCGTTCTAGTGGGCAAAGCAGACACTAAACAAGTGGGCTACTGGGGATTGTGGTTAATAGCATGAGGGAAACACAGGAGCATACTCTCGACAGCAGGATGAAAGGCTTCAGGGTGGATGGCTGAGGGTGAGACATTTCAACTGGAGAGCTGGGGAGGAGCAGCCACCCATGAGCAAAGCCAGGGGAAGAGCAATCAGGCGAATGGAGACAGCAAGTGGAAAGGTCCTGAGATGGGCATGAGCTTGGCATATTCATGGAACAGAAACTCAGCAGCTGGAGCTCAGTGAACGAGGAAAAGAATAGAATGAGACACAATGGAGTATTAGGAAAAAGCTGTATCATACATAGGCTAAAAGCATATTGGTAAGGAGTTTGCTTTTTTGCCCTAATAAGTCTGTGAAGGAAGTTACACGATCTAATTTACATTTTTAAAACGTTACTCTGGCTGCCTAACAGAGAATGAGTTGTAAGAAAGAAAAGAAAACAAAACAAAACAAAACAAAACACAAAAACCAGGGGGGGAAAAAAGAATAGAAAGCTTTTGCAATACTACAGGTAAGAGGAGATGGTGGCTTAGGTAAGGCATCACCAGTAGAGAGTTCGTGTAGATAAATGCAAGATGTACTCTGGAGACAGAACTGACAGAAATCCCTAACGTTGATTGTTGGGGGAGTGATGGGAAAGGAGGAACCGGGATGACTCAGGTTTGGGACTTGAGCAGATAGTGGAGCCATTTGTTGAGAGAGGGAAGCCTGGGGTGGAGTAGGAGCAAGTTTGGGATGAAAGCCAGTATTGCATTTTGAAGAAAGCTTGAAATTCATCTGACACAGACCTGGAGCTTGTATATCTACAAGATATATGAGATATACAAGACTGGATTTCAGGTGCCAGGTCAAGACTGAAGAAAGAGGCATGGTGATTGTGACCATGTAGATGATATTTAATTATAGCTCTAGAGCTGAATAAGGTCACCAAGGAGTGATCTAACAGAGAAAAGAAGAGGTAGAGTTGCCTTGGGCAACTCTTAATATACACAGATGGAAACAGAGAAGGAGGCACCAAAAAGGGACCTGGAAGGACTAACCCAAGAGGCAGGGGACAAACCGGGTGGGGGAGATGTCCTGAAAGCCAAGAAGGGGAAGTGCTTCTACGGCAGGGAAAAGTCTTATTGCCTAGAAGGAAGGATGCGTGGGAAGTGATATACAGCTGAAATGGAAAGTGTAGATAACTGTCTGGGTCTGTTTGTGCTGTTATAAAAAAATACCAAAAACTGAGTAGCTTATAAACAACATTTATATATTTCTCACAGTTCTGGAGGCTGGGAAGTCCAAGATCGAGGCACCAGCAAATTTGGCATCTGGTCAGGCCCTGCTTTCTCATGCATGGTGTCTTTTTGCTTCATCCTCACATGGTGGAAGGGACAAGGCTGCTCTCTGGGGCCTCTTTTATAAGGGCACTAATCCCATTCATGAGAGCTCTGCCCCCATGAACTAATCACCTCCCAGGAGCCCAGCACCATCACATTGATGATTAAGCTTCAACATATGAATTTGGGGAGGACACAAACATTCAGGCCATAGTAACAATCCCTTGTAAAAGAAGTTTGCTCTGGGCACAGGAAGGTAGAAGCTAGAGAGCTATGAGGGTTCAAAAAGATTTCCTTTTTCTTGTCTTTTATTTCTTTTTTCTACATTTATTTGTTTGCTTGCTTGTTTGAAGAAGAAAGCTACTAGAGCATGTTCATATGCTGCAGAAATGGTCCAAGAGTGAGGGAGAGTTTGATGATGCAAGAGAGAGTGAACAACTACTGGAGTAAAGTCCTGCAAAAAGCAAAAAGACCCACTAAAGTAGAGTCCCAAGTGGCCATTGCTTGGAGCAGGGACACATCTTCCTCGGGAATAAAAGGAAGGCTGAGAAGATGGGCCCGAGACAAGGAGATGGCACCGTCGGTGGTGGGAAGATGAGTCAGGTGCATTCTTTCTTTGAGACGGGATCTTCTGAACAAAGTATGAAGCGAGATCATTTGCCACTAATAAGGTTGGAGGAGAAGTAGGAGAAATTTGAGAAAAGAGGAGAAGATATGAAGTAATTATTTGAGAAAATAATTACTCTAATCAAATAGAAATTACCAATATAAAATTGCTGGGCAAGGTTGAGTATTCATTGCTATACATCGCCATAAATTTAAAAGGAAACTCATCTTAGCCAGTTGGGTGATGCTCTGTCAACATTTAGTAGCTTAAATGCAGAGATGGAGAATAAAAATGGATAAGCTCACCACAGTTTGGGGTTTGCCAGGAGAGCAGAGAGGAGGTAGAGGGGGCAAGGGAGCCGAGGAGGTCAGCAAGGAAGTGGCTAAAATGACAGATCACAAACTCTCAGTGGGACAAGGAAGGAAATGAATAGAGGAGGGGGAGGGGTGGTGGTGAATAGAAGTCAATGGATTGAAGGTATTAATGAAGTTGAAGAAGCATCACTGTTGACAGTACTAAAGTAAGTGACCAGGAAGGATAGGAATGATGGTCACAGTAAGACTTGAAATTGAGGCTTTGGCGATGGTTACAGTTAGTTACAGGTGTTGTCACTGTCTAGGCTGTGAATGCAGGTGGTGAGGTGGAGGACAGACGTCAAAGGCTTACCTTTAGCCATCTGTAGGCTCTGGGATGAATTCTTGTCTCAAAGGAAGAGGATTTATTTACTACTAATATTTTGAACCTTATAATTCACAGCAACTTTCCACATACATAACCTCATTTCAATTTCTCCATGACTGTCTGAATATTATTGTATCCCATTTTATAAAAAAAGATATGACAGCTCTGAAGGATTGTATAGACTTGCCCAATATTACAAGGAATTGAAATTTGAAACTAAGTTCTCCTATTTCAAATCCTATCCTTTTTGTACTGCCCCACGCTATCTTGCACTTAGCTGAGATTATGCTGGTTTCTTACCCACTAGCTTTCCAGAAATCAACACTTCCCAGACTTAATCATCTGGGAACATCCATTAGAGACTCGACTGTTATTCAGAAATGTGTTTGCGTTGCAAGAGGGCATATGACTGTCCCTGTGACCGGTCTGCTTTGCTCATAGGAGAAGGAAGGTAGCACATTTGTGACACTAGACGAACCAGTTACATGTGGCATGGATCCCTGGGGTGAGAAAAACATTCTGGCCTTGTTACCAGAGGTTCATAATACTCTCTCCTATTTCAGGACTGGTCTGGAGCTGCACAGCTCCCTAACATAGACTCAGAGCTCCCTTCTCTCTTAGGGAGACGCAACCAACATGCACGAGACACTGTGATCTGGTTGGAAGTCAGGGAAAGAAAGGGACTAAGACTTTTGTCTCTTACAAAGTTTCATTGTAGAGGTCAGAGGAGACTCAGACCTTGAGCTTCTCTGAGTGCATGAGATTTGCAGCCCACTCGTAGTGATCCAGATATGAATCAGCTTTATGAAGTTTTGATAGAAAGTCCGCAATCCTGTTGATGCCCCTAGCCTACCCTTCCAAACTTATCACCATTTTTTCTCCAAATAAACCCCCCATTTTGATACAACTAGTTCATTGATACTCCCTAACATGCTATGTCTATTCTTAACTTCCTCACCTTCTCCCGTATGTTCTCTCTACCAGGGTGATTCTTCTTCCTCTCTGCCCAAGTCCAGCTGGTCTTACCTACTGCATAGAGCTTTCCAGACAACTCTGTCCACAACTGAGAGGTGAATACCTACAAACCTCAGTGTCCATATCACTTATTTGATGCGTGGTATTCACTGCCTTGGCTGTGAGCTTATTTTTCAGTATTTATTTATATCTACTCTCTTCAAATAAACAATACATTACTTGAGATCATATGCTGCTTTGCATGTTCCTTTGCTACACTCAGTGACTGACCAGGGCCTCTGTAATACCTTATAACAGGTGACCCACCATATTGCATTTGGCAATTTACTTGTTTCTTCTAGATATCAGTCTCATCCAATCAAGCACCGAGTACTCCTGATTCAGACTCCTTTATATGTCTTATATAAAAGGAAACTCATCTATATACATCGCCCCATTCTCTTCCACCTACCATGACTTCCACCTGGGTAAGTGCAATAACTTCCCTACTGCCATTTCAGCATCCATTACTGTCCCTCCAAACCGTTCAACGAGCAGGGCAGAGCGATCTTTCTAAACTGCACATCTGATTATGTCACTCCTCACCCCCAGATGAAACCTCCTCCATACCTTCCTGTTGCCCTTAAGATGAAGACCAAAATCCTGCCATGGTCTCCAAGGCCCTGTGTGGTCAGGCCCCACCCAATTGGGGCCACCCTTGTAGGCCATTCTTCCTCTGGTTACCAGCAAAATTCTCTTCTGCTCCAAAACTCTTATTTCCACTCTCATAGCCTCTATCTGTGTCTCCATGACATTTATTCCTGCTCATTCTTCTGAACTCAGCTCACAGGCCACTTTGGAGACTGCATTCCATCCCATACTCACAGCATTCTGGTCTTTTCCTCTGCGACTCCAATCACAAGCATGATTCTATAAATAATTGTACAACGCATGGTTCAATGTCAGCCTCCCCTTCTAGATCTGTGTTCCAAAGAATAGAAACCTTTATTTTCTGGTTCACTGCTTTATCCTGAGCTCCTAGCACAGTGTATGGAGTATAATATGCCTCAAAAAGTCTTTTAAATAAATAAACAAATGAACAAATCCATGGTTTAAGTAAGCTCCTTAAAGACATGGAATATGCCTCATTCACTATTTTATCCCCACGCCCAGCACACAGCCTGATACATAGTAGGCCCCAAATAAATATTTTTTGAATGAATGACTCTATTTCATTGTGTTAGCTTTGTGTTTTACAAAAGTCAAAGGATAATAAGGAAGTAATCAGTAGGGAGGTTTGAAAAAAGAAACATTTTATGATGGAATTTTTTAAAAACTCAACTTTCGGTGCAGATTTAAATCAAGCACATAACTTATATTTACCTCCACTGCCTAGAGAGCTGGGCCTTGCATTTGTACATGAAGATATAATCTTCAACTGACCAATTCTCAAATAAAATATGACTCTGACCTAAAGTTTAGACATCATCTATGAATATAAAAATATAAAAAGGAGCAATTTTCTATGCCAAACATGGCTTAAAGGTCAGTTGTTGTTTGGTTGTTGAATTATGTGTTCTTATATTGTAGTACTATAAAAATAAGCAAGACATTTGCTTTTAGTTATCAGAGAATTTGAATCTTGGCAGCTTCCACCTCTGCTGTATGTAGGGTCTCTCAGACACAAGCTAGTCTCTTAGACAGTTTTAAAAGCTGCATTAACTTGTGCGGGCAAGTTGGAGAGTGTGCCAAAAACCAATGGAGATGCTTCAGTAAGGAAAAGTGCTTGGCAGTGATGCGTCTGAAAGACTAAACCCAAGCCTGCTAACCCAAGAAGAGAAAGCCCTGGGTGCGTGCTGCTAACCTAGAGCAGTAATCTTACCTTTGTGGTGAAATATAAACCAGCCATGAGGCCACAGTAAAGTTTTCAAAACTGCAGTTCTAGTTCACATATTTAGAAACATGGCATGTGTCCGTGAAGAAACTGGTTTGCTGAGGTTAAGTGTGAGAAAAAGTCTTGTTGCTTTGAAGAAGTGATTCATAACACGTATTCCATGGAAACTCATACAGGGCGATAAAGTGGAAGTGGAGTCTGTAGTCCTGCTTGAAGATCCCCCAGGCATGCAATCACATTGATAGCCCTGTAGTAAAGAAATCTGTTAAACGTGGCATTTCCCAAAATTAATTGACCATGCAACATTTTCCTATGTAACATCCTGTCACCATTTGTCATTTTTTGGCTGCCAGGGATCTGAAGCACTTTCCTATGTTTGGAGAATTCCCAGCTGCGTGAGTCTTACTGGGAGGCAAGACCCATCTCTTGCCGCAGAAGGTCAGATGGCGGAGCGTCATCTTCCTCATGTCATGGTGACTAGGGTATCACCCACTCTCAATGGGGCCAGGTGTGTGCTCTTTCTTTGCACTTTGACTCTGGAGAAAGCAACAGAGAGGCAGGGGCAAAGGAGACGCATTCAGATGGGCATGATGAGGATGCAGGGTGCAGAATTCAGAGCCACTGGAGGCACAAAGAAAGTGTTGGGTGTCTACAAGTGCTGGTAGTTGTGTCCCCATCAGGCTGTCCCCGTGACATGATTTTGGCTGTGATTCCGGCCACCTGCCTCTCTTTGGCCTCTGCCCACTTCCTCAGCCTGTTCTCCAGATTTCACATCAAGACTTTGAATTGGCGTACCCTGCTCTGCCTGCTCAAATCATCCAGGGACAGCTTCTGTTGCCTGCAGATGAGAACTTTGCTATCACTTAACATCCGACAGAACTGGGGTTTAGCATAACACCTTTGGAACATGCTGCGTTCTCGTGCGATAAGACCAACCTAGCCAGTTGGATACTAAGAAGATAGCATAGTAAATAAGTATGCCTTTACTGTCTTGGTGACCAGACATGTTAACACAGCTTCCAAAAGCAATTTGCTTCTAGGTATAGCTTATTTTTTAACTGGCTAAGAAAGGATTTCATCTCCAATCTCATGCTCAGATCATTTATTAAGTCTCTAGTAGGTACTCAACTCACTTCCCTTGACTTGACTATGATCCTTCCTCCCTGCCCCCCTCATACTACAATCATTTAGTACCAATCATTCATTTTATCCTTAAATATAATCTACTTCCTCTATCTTAGTGCTTAAGCAATGTGAGTTTTGTTCTGATTATGTGGATTGCAAAACTAAAAATAAAATAAAAAGATAGTTGTGCAAATGATCCTTCTTCAGCCAAAGAAAGATTATAAGCAGCTGAATTAAAAAACACTGATATTCAAAGGAAAATATGCCCGACAAGCTTTTCTGGGAGCAAAAACCAAGCTCAAATTGGACTACCTGAGTAGCAACAGGAGTTGAAATCCACCAACGTTACTGACAAGGGGCTGAGAGATATAAGCACACAGGTAAGTACAAACATTAGCACTGGAAATGTATTTTTTTCTCCTTTCCTGGTTGGTGAGAACAATCTCATATATTTCTACTTAATAATGTCATATCATGAGGGTAAATATGATATAACTCTTCCTAATAAGAGTAACTTCTGGACCTCTGTTTGAAATATCATCAAATCCCATAACTCTCCATATTGTTAAGTTTGTCATCTTGGTCTAGCATTTCACTTGTGAAAATGGACCAATTCCATTTCCACTTGTAACTTAAGAAAGTCATAATTTCTGAGCACAGCCACGGACATCAATACACATTGGATAACTTTAGCTTATCTTCCTTATTCCCCCACCCCCTACATCCTACTGGTTCTTGGAAGAAAATAAGGAGTTCTATACTGTGCCTTTTTAAAAGCTTTGGCTAAAACAAAGCATCTCTAGCAAGTTCTTAGTTTTTTACCATACATTGAAAATATAGGCAATAAAAGAATCTGGCTTATTTGGAAAGATGATACTTGGAGATATGAACTGAGATGTCCTTTGTCTTTCTCCTGTATCATCCCTCTCTTGGGCTACAAACATTACTCTATCATTTTTCCAAGGATGGGTGGAGAGGAGAGTTAGAGGGTCAGAAAGAAAACAGAGAACAAAGACATCCAATTCGTAAGTGCTAAAGTCAAAACCTAGAAGTTCAAGCAGAAAGAAAAGAGAACTAGGAAGTAGATGTATGAATCAGAATGGGAGTCTTCTCCCTTTTAACCACCCATCAAGGATCTGGTAAGCACAGGGAGGCAGCTCAGAAGTCGACTGGGCAGGGGTGGCCAAGTCTGAGCACAGGATGATACAAGGAGCACCTCAAGGGGTAGCAGCAGAGAGCCTTATCAGGTAGAGACCCAGATGCAGCCAAATGGCATCTGAGCCTCTTCCTCAAGCTTAACACCAACCTCAGGGGCAATGAGGAAAAGCAAATTCCAAATGTGGCCAAATATCTAGCCTGAAGTGACTGAGAAAATTGGAAAGTTGCCTGAGTTTACTTGGAAGTGATGAGATTCTCTATCAGGAAAAATGGAATCTCAAGCCAGAAATAATATTTATATTACAAAAAAAGCTCCATTTTTCTACATCTGATCTTGAGAGTTGTGAAGTTTGTATTCATTTTACTTAAGATTTATTTAAAATGCCTGAGTCTGAGTGCAGTCCCGTCAGAAATGGCCTTTCTGATCAACCCGAACTTCTCAAGTCTTCAGAGATTGTTGAACCATGAGGGAAGAGAGATGAGAGAGGATGTCCTGGGACAAGGCAGCCCCTGGAAGAGTTATGAGGTGTCCAAGTTGGAAATGGGAAGAATGCAGAGCAAATGCCTCCTGGTCTGTCTTCTCTGAAGTCCTGATGGGGACAGACCCCCATGCTCATCGCTGAGGAGGCTCCGGGCAGCAGGAGACAGAAAGGTCAGGAGCTGTGGGCACATGGAAAGACACCTGCAGATGATGTGAGAGGAGTGAGTTGAAGGCTGGCTTTGCAGGAAGCATCCAGCTTGGATGGAGTGAGTTAAGAAATTCAAGAACAAAGCATTTTCATGCATCACAGTGAAAGAAATACATGCAGCGAGACTGGTAATGCAACTAACCTCCGTTTTCCCTTCGGGCTGAAAGAGTGATATTATCATCACCTTGGACTCCAAGTTTGATAGTTCCTTCAGTTCTGGCATTCTGGCCCATTTCCCGTATAGGTAATTACATTCTGCTTACCTAACTCCCTCTGGAACATCTATTAGGTATGTTTCCCATCCCTTTGGCTATGGTTGTTCCCTATTTTAAATCTCTGGTACCCAAAGGAGTGGTGAGCTATGACAAGCTAGCATTTATCATCCATCCTGAGATCTCTGGATGAGAAATGCCATAAAAGTACAAACTGATCTTCTTAGAGAGAGCAGGCCAGCATTCCTGAGGTTAGGCATCCAAACCATCCCCTTATGGACATCTCCCTTCTGATTTGCAAGTACTTCACATTTGTCTTAATCCTTTCCCACTCCCTCACTGTAAGTGTCTCAAGAACAAGGAGTATATCTTCCCTCTCTTTGGTAGCTTCCAGCAAAATTATTTGTGCCATAAAGCTTGCTGACACATTACTTAATCACATGTTCACAAATCCATCGCAGGGTCCTACCTCCTCCGGCCCGTCATAAACTCATACCCATGGCTCCCCCAATCCATCTAAACTAAGATAGATATTAAAAATTGGATTGTCTCCTCATTTATCTGACATGAACAAAACTACACAGTAAAGAGGAAAATAGGAAAGGATGGGTGGGTAAGGGGAGCAAGATGGGAAAAGGAAAGCCCACAAAGGTGTGATACTTAGCAGGTACTTAGTAGCCATTTTTGAGCGTGTGCATGCACCTTTGGATGAATGAGATTAGTCAGTCAGTGGGCTTTTTGCTGTTGCAGTGTCAGATACTCAACTAGATCTAGTGCATAAAAAGAAATGCATTGGCACATCGAATCCAGGGAAAGCCACAGGCCCCAGCTGCACTAAAGGCAAGGTGTGTGCAGCTGTGCTTCAGGACAAAGAGAACTTCCCAAGCACACACTGACTGTCTCTCTTTTTATCCACTCATCAGCTTCATTCTTTTGTTGACTCTAGAGGTGGTCTATAGGAGCTCCCAAATATTATACCTACAGTTCATTCATCATCTGGAGAAACTGATCCTAAAATGAGTTCTAATTCCGAATGACCCAAAGGTATCCTTTGGCCCAGTTTGGGTCAGGTGTCCATGACAGGACCAGTCCACCGGGGCCATGGGGTAGATGGTGTAATATGGAGGTCATGGTGTGAAACAGTTTCCAGGAGGGTGTGAAGGAGGGAGACAGAGTTGAGGAAGGTGCTAGGTGTACAATCCCAAAAGTCAAGGATTAACTAGAAGAGTAAGCAAAGACCTCAAAAATGTACTTAAAAAAGGCTAAAAGCTTATGTGGGGTTTGGTGCATTAGCTTAATACTCTGGCCATGTCAGAATGTCAACAGTTTAACCTTGTCTCTGTCAAGCCACCACTGATGCTAGATGGAAAACATCAAGACTCTAGCTTACTCCACAGCCCTGGCCACTAGATGTACTCAATGGGCTGGTGAAGAACTCATTTGCCCAAGGGGCCTTCCCAGATGCCTGGTTATGCAAGGTTTGTGCTCATGCCCATAAAGTCCACCTGCCAGGTCTCATGGCAGATGTTGGGGAAAAGAGATGAGTGAAGAGAGGAGAAACTACAGATGCAGGGACATGGGTCAGGAGGAATGGTGCATATAGTGAGGTGCTGGCATGGGAGACAGAGGGGATGGATTTGCTACAGGCCCAGGACAGGCTGGGCCTGGAGCAAGCAGTCCTTGTAAATCAGACCTACGCATTCCATCAGTTGTCCTCTTGAGTTTTCCTTTAGTCCTGGGGCTCCCAAACCTTTTCAGAACCCCCTAACCTAGGCCCCCAGGTGTGCCAGGCTGCTGTGAGGTAGGTGGTTAGGTAACCAGGAAGGATTTGTGTTCTCATCCTGCTCTCAGCAAGTCACTTACATCCTTGGCTTCAACTTCCTCTTGTGTAAAATTACGGACTCCTCTATGTGTTGGTCGTGGTTTCTTCTCTCTCTACGGTTATAGCTTTGATCCCTGTGATAATAGCTGACTCGGGCAGGTGGAAAGATTAATAAATTAAGGGATAACATTGCAACAAGAGACAAGCAAGATGGGAGGCAATTTTTAAAAAATCTTTTGAGGTCCCATTGAAATCTACTGTCAATCCTGACTCAACTCGCAAATTCCGATCAAATTTCATGGTCACCCCGTAAGGGTGACTTAAGAATCTTGGTAAGAGTCAGAAATTTTGAAGCCTTTACACAAACACTACAATGATATTGGTTTCATGAGGTGCAGTATAAAAAGCACTAGTCCCATGGTGATTAACTGGGGTTTTATAGGCAGTGTTTCAAACAATCGCTGTGCTGCGTGTATTCAGTTACTGTAGTTATGATTTCATTAGCTTCTCTGATAAATAATGCAATGACTTTAATGATGCATTTCCTCTTTAAAAAACCCACAATGGAAACTCCATTTCATAAAGCAAGGAAGAACAATGACTTCTGTTTAATTTTTATTACTTTTAAATTAATCTATAATGTTTGAAAAAGTGAAAACCACTTCTAAGGGGGGGAAAAAGGAAAGAGAAAGGTTAACCTGTTTAAAAGGTGCGATCATTTCTGGGTGAGTGCAGAATGGATATAGGTCAAAAATCAGCGTGAGGGCCCCACCTCCCACAAATGAGCCCTTTCTAGATCACAAAAGGAAAGTGGTCCTGCCAAATTAAAGCCCTCCATAACAATAAAACCTGATTTAATGCCATCATTATTTTTCCATTAAATCTGAATATCATCTAATGCATGGATGTTATTTTAAACCTACCACACTAATGCAAATCTAGCATTCCTTGTAAATCAGACCTAAACGTTCCATCAGTTGTCATTACTGCTATTGACAATCACAATACCTCATCTTCAAGGACATCGTCCCCTCAATCCCTGACTCTAGAGAAGGAGGAAAGAATAAATGAGACGTATTTTAATTTTGAACAGAGAGCTACTTGCTGAAGTGTAGAGGTTGGGTCAGGAACACCCTGGAGGTCTCAGCTTAATGCAGTTCAGCATGTAACCCTTGCTTCTCCAGGCCACACCAAGCTGGGAAAATTTTAAGGCTTGGGTTAGGAACAACTGGCAAAAGAGGAACCCCTCTAAGTATTTAAACCAGAGGCAATTTAGTGCTGGGAATTGGTGGCACGGGAGTGGATGTGAATGGGAGGGCTGAGAAGCCAAACAGGAGATGGTGCAACCCAGAGATTGGTGCCTGCAGGGAGCTATTACCACACCTTGGCTGAGTGGACAGAGGGAAGATGAACTGGTACCAGGACCCATGGGGCAGGGATGCTGGGAAGATTTTAGAACCACACCAGGTCTGTCCAGTGGGATTTGGAGCCAAGGACTCAGCAGAAACATTGCCACTGCTGGAGACACTGCCCAAAGCACGGGGGTGGGACTGTCTCCCTTCCTCCTGCCCTCTCAGCTCCTGCCAGTCCCTCCCATTGGCCAAGCCCAGCTAGAAGCCAACTGACCTGAGAGCCTGGGAAATGCAGTCTATGGACATCTGTCCCCCTGGGACACAGAGCAGAGCAGGAGAAGGATGAGGAAAGGGTGTGAGGACAAACAGACTCAGAGCCAGCAGAGATTCCAATTACATTCCTATTCTGGTGTCTGCCTCCCTGGGCTGGGCTGGGCTGCTCAAGCCCTGCTCCCAGCCCTGCCACAGACTCTTTGCTAAGAGCTACAGGAATTTATGGAGGGGTTTGCAACTCTTTTCATGATCATTAAGTTGCTCCACCTCCATGGAGTCTGTGGGGTGGTGGGAATGGTGGTTGACTCCCTGGCACTTAGTCCACCCTCTACGGAGAAGCTCTATGGTCTAGGAGGGATTATCCCACCTTGGTTCCAAGGTTGGGACTCAATTGGTTCTGCCTGAGCCCTCTCGCCACAGAGACTAGTTCAGGGATGGACACATGATATAGGCCTGGACAGGTCAGCACACAGCATCACCCTTGTCATAGTGATCCATCCAGGGCCAGATGCTGTGTCCTAAGTGGGCTTTTGTTCTGCAAATGGAGGAACAAGAAGCCATGAATGAGGAAACCTGTGACCCCAGGAGCTAATGGCAGAGATTTGGCTACCAGCTTGAGGATGATGCAGTCACCCAGAGGAGGGCAGAGCTAAGAGAAAAACAGAGAAACTAAGCTACAGCCCTGATGACAGCATGAGCCTTAAGAACACACCAACCCACCCACCCCACCTCTGGACTTTACAATTGCATGAGCTAACAAACTCCCTATGATTCAAACCATTTGAGTTTCCATGGTTGTCTTTTTCTTACTGAATAGTGGAATTTCTTTTCCTTTTTTTTTTTTTTTTTTTTTTTTTGAGACAGATCTTGCTCTGTCACCCAGGCTAGAGTGCAGTGGCATCATCATAGCTCATTGCAACCTCCAACTATTGGGCTCAAGCCATCCTCCTGCCTTGGCCTCCCAAAGTGCTAGTATTACAGGTATAAGCCAACATGCCCAGCCCAAAATTTCTTTATGTGTTCTGGATAAGCATCTGCTGTTGATTGTATGTGCAGTAACTATCTTCCCTTCTGTAGCTTATCTTCATTATCTCTCTCTCTCTCTCTCTCTCAATGGAAATCTAAATTTTAATGTAGTAGAATTTATCAATCTTTTCACTTACATTTTGACTTTTTGTGTCCTGTTCAGGAAATCCCTAGGGTTTCTCAATCCCTGAGAGTATCTCTGTGAGAGAATAGGTATATTCTCCCTCATTGTCTTCCAAATGTTTATAGTGTTGTCTTTCATTTTTACATTTAGACTACCTGGAATTGGTTTATTATTTGCTGTGAGGAAGGAAACCAGCTTCACTTTTATCCATATGGGTAATCAAATATCCCAGTACCAATTAATGAAAAGTTCTCCCTTTACCTGTTGAACTGCACTCCTACCTTTGTCATGTGTCTGATGTTTGTATCTGTGTGGTTCTATTCCTGGGCTCTCTTTCTGTTCCAGTGGCCTGTGTGTTTATCTCTGTGCTGTTATCACATTGTCTGCACTTCTGTAGCTGTAGAATAAATGTTGACATCTGATAGGGCTAGTCTCTGCCCTTCTTTTTAAGAATGCTCTGGCTATTCTTGGCCCTCTGCACTTCCATATACATTTTAGAATTAGTTTGTCAAGTTACGCACACAACAAATACACAAACACACACACATATGCACACCAGCAACAATAACAAAATAAATCTTTTAGGGTTTCATAGGAATTAGTTTGAATCCATGGATCAATCTGGGGAGAAATGACATTTTACAATAAGTCCTCCAAACTATGAAAATACATGTTATTAATGTAAGTGGTTTTTTTCAATAAAGATTTATAGTTTTCTCCCTAGAGGTATTGCCTTTCTTCTATTAATGTAGTGAATTAAATTAATCGATTTTCTAATGTTAAACCAGACTTTCATGTCTATCATAGACCAAATTAGGTAATGAGATATTGTGTTTTTTATGTATGTTGAATTGATTTGCTAGTACTTTGCAAAGGATTTCTGCCTCCATATTTAAGAGTGAAACTGGCCTATAATTTTCCCTTCACTTAATTTTCCTTTCTGATAATTTTGGCATCGAGGTTATGTTAGCCTCTTTAAATGTGAGGAGTTTTCCCATTTCTATATTCTTTGGAAGTGTTTAGGTAAGGTGAAGTCATCTGCTCCTTGAGAGTACCTGTAAGCCTGTCCAGGCATCCTGCTTCCTTTAAGGAGAAGACTTTTCAACTACCAATAAATGGTTATAGGACTATGTGGGTTTTCCATTTCTTCTTGAATCCTTTGTGATAAGTCATATACTTTAACATTATTTCCACTTCATCTAACTTTTTAACTTCTTTTGTCATAAAGTTGATTTACACTATCACTATTTTCTTATTATATTTTAAATCTCTGCCCCCCAGTTGCCACATATTTTGTTTGGCTTTTATACATTTTATTCTTGTTCCTCTTGCCAGAGTTTTGTCAATCTTATTAATATTAGTATTTACAAAGAACCCTCTTTTGGCCTTGTTGATTCTCTTTTTTTTTTTTTCAATTTATATTTCTACCAGCTTTGGGTTTATTCTATTGTTTTTTTCTTAATTTCTAAAACTAGATGCTGACTTCATTAACTTTTAGTGTTTTTTCCCTTAAATGCAAATCTATGGCTTTAAATTGACCTTCACATCTTAGTTTAGCTGCATCCCACAAGGTTTGATATTTTCATTAATATTTAGTTCCATATACATTCTTATACATATTATGATGTCTTTTTTACTCATGGGTTACTTAATAAATATGCTTTTTACAGTTCCACACATAAAAGTTTTTCTACCTTTTTTTAAGTGTAAACAGATAATAAAAACTCTATTTTGTAGTCAGATAGCATATTCTATATGTTGTCAATCCTTTAATCCTTTCCAGCCTAATAGGTGACAATTTTTCATAAATTATCCACAAAAAAGAAAGAATGTAGATTTTGGAATTAATTATAAACATATTTATTTGATCCAGTTGAATTATATTTTTCAAACATTCTACATGTTTATTGACTTTTTCATCTGTTTGATGTATCGATTACTAAAATTGGTGTGTGAAAATCTTCTACCATGATGGCAGACTTAGCTTTTACTCCTTGTACTTTTATCAACTTTTACTTTAGATATGTTGTGGTTATTTTATTAAAAGTATACAGTTTAGAATTTTATATCTTCCTGGTGAATTGAATCTTTTATAGTTGTGTAGTGACTCATTTTATCTCTGCAAAATATTGTTCCAGATCTATTTATTAATATAATGATGCCAGCTTATTTTTGTTGCTACTTGCTTGATACATGCTTTTTCCATTCTTTATTTTTCAACCTTTGTTTTCCTTATTTTCATGTTTTTATTAATAAACAACATAAATATTTTAAGCCAATCTGATAACCATTATTGTTTCTCAGGACTGATTTTTCATTTACATTGATTACATTGGGTATTTGGATTCACTTCCATCATCTTTTTTTGTGCTCTCTGTTTGTTCTCTCTATGCTGACTCCATTTTTTCTTCGCATTCCAATTTTTCTCTCTATTAACTTGGAAATTGTACATGATTATTTTCTTTTTTTGAGGGGTGGTGGTGGTGGGTGATTTCACCTAAAAAAATATAAAACTGATCACATGTTTACCTTTATCAGAAAGAATCTGAGAACCTCAGAATAATTTAACTTTAATTTCTTCTCCGATATATGCCACTCTTAATAAGTGTTTTTGTTCTATTTTTTAAATCCACAGATTAGACATCAACATCAGTGTTTTATCCAACCAATATGTGTTTATACTGACTTTATATTTACCAATTTGTATGTTTTCCTTCTTTCTTGCATCTCAGATTTTCTTCTGGGATTATTTTCATTTTCCATTAAATACACATTTCCAAATTTCCTTTACATTTATCTGTGGGTAGAAAACAAAAATTTTATTTATCTGAAAATAGCCTTCTTTTTCTTTAACTTTGAAAGATAGTTTCATTATATAGAATATAGTGAATATAGAATACTAGAATATAGTATTCACTAGATACAGTTTCAGCACTTTAAAATATTACTTTATGGTCTTTTAGCTTCCATTGGTGCTATTAAGAAGACAGCTATAAGTCTAATTATCATTTTTTGTCAGTGATTTGTCTTTTCACTCCAGCTTCTTTTCATTTGTTATTTATATATGATGTTCTGCAATTTCCCTGTGTTGTTTCTAGATATGGATTTTCCTTTATTTATCCCATTTGGGATTTACTGGGTGTCCTGAAAACTGAGAATTTGTAGTTTTCAATTCTTAAATATGAAATGTCCAATTCCAAATCAAAAGTGTAGTTTATTATATCTCAAACAAGAAGCAGTACAATTAATCAAAGTATGCACCTAAACTATCAACACGCTTTTGCCATCTTAATGGTAGCTTGTTTATGCCAGCAGCGAAGAAGCCTGGAGAGTGAGTGGCAATGAAATCACAAAAGGTGTTTTCCATGACTTGTTGAGAATTGAGTATTTTTCCTTGCAAGAAGTGGTCCAAAGCCTGGAAGAAGTAGTAATCAGCTGGTGCAAGGTCTGGTGAATAGGGTGGATGACAGAAAGTTTCCAAGCCTAGCCTCTGTACTTTGAGCAGCGTTGTTTGTGTGACATGTGGTTGAGTGTCATCTCGCAAGAGGATTGGCCGGTTTCTAGTGATCAATCTCAGATGCTTAATTGCAAGCATCTTCATCAGTTCATCCAACTGGTTGCAGTAGACATCTGCTGTAATTGATTGACCAGGTTTCATGAAGCTGTAGTGGATAACCCCAGCACTGGACCACCAAACTGACACCACTATCTTTTTTTAATGAATATTCAATTTTGGACTGTGTTTTGGCACTTCATCTTTATCCAACCATTGTGCTGAACACTTGAGATTGTCAAAAAGAATCCATTTTTCATCACACGTAACAATACGGTGTAGAAATGGTTTGCCTTTATGTTGTGACAGCAAAGAAAGGCAAGCTTCAAGACAATTTCTCTGCTGTAGCTAGTTTAATTCATGTGGAACTCAACTATACAGCTTCTTTACCTTGCCAATTTGTTTCAAATTGTCCAATATTGTTGGAATAGTAACGTTAAACCCTGCTGCTAATCCACGCGTAGGTTGAGATGGATTCGCTTCCACTATAACTCTCAGCTTATCATTATCTACCTTGATCTCATGTTGCCCACATGGCTCATTTTCAAGATTAAAATCACCAGAATGGAACTTCTCAAGCCATCAATGTACTGTGTGTTCATTAGCTGCATCCTTCCCAAACACTTTGTTGATATTTCAAGCTGTCTGGGCAGGATTGATTCCATGACAGGGAACTCATATTTGAAAATAACACGAATTTTTTACTTATCTATGGTTTCACAAAAATTGCTCTAAAAAAATCTTTGAAAGATAATCACAAGCCAAACCATGTGTCAAAGTGAAATGTCAGAGATATCAACTGGCAAACATAGTACTTAAGGAAATCGGACATTTCGTACTTAATAACCTAATACTAAGCCGTTTTGGGCTTTGAATGTTGCTTCTCCCTCATTCACCCTCTTATATTCTTCTGTAATTCTCATAAAACATGTTCAACCTCTGTCTTACATTTCTCATTCCTTTGTCCTTCTTTGTTGTATTCCATGCAGTATCTTCAGCCCTAACCCTCAGTTCACGTATTCTCTCTTCAGCTGTGTCTTACCTGGTATTTAAACCATCCAATGTCTCTTAAATACCAAATGTGATATTATTTCAGTCTTAGAAGTTTTATTTGACTCATTTTTATATATTCTTACTGATTTTAATAGTCTCTTTTTCCATAATCATATTTCAATCCTTTTTTTTACTTTTCATTGCCACTCTGACCTTGTGTTCTATCTCTCCCACTAATTGATGGCACCTCAGCAATCCTGACTTCCTACACCAAGCATACTCCTACCTCCAAACTTTTGCCCTTGCTGATTTCCCTGTAGAATGCTTCCACCTGAGCCGCCAAAATGCACAGGACTTACTTCCTCATTTCCTTCAAGTTTTTGTTCAAATGTCACCTTCATATACACATTCCATATACCCACTCCCTGCTTCATGTTTTCTGTAGCACCTTTTCCTCCTAAGTCCATATAGTTGATTTCTTTAAGTTGAATATAAATGTTTAAAGGCAGGGATATTTTCTGACTTTTTCATTGTTATATCTCCAGTACCTGGAATAGTACTTAACACATAGTGGACACAAAGTAAGTACTTGTGAATAAATATTAAATACACTTATTTTATCTGTTGTGTCTAATAATCTTAGTTCCTGCTTTGATTCATGATGTCTCTTTCTCCTTGTGTATTTTATGATGTCTGAGTATGAGCTCAAGTTCTCTGGATTTATATATGTGAATTCTTTGAGGTCTGTTCAGAAGATATGTTAGCCCAAAAAAGATTTATATTTGCTTCTGCCAAACATTTAAGATTGCAATAAATTCATGACCTCTTAAATAATTTGTTTGAAGTTCTTCAGACCACACACAACATACTAGCTAGATATATAAATAAAAACTATCAGAAACACAAATAGTGGGATAACATACTTCCTTTAGGACACATTTTGAATTAAAAAAATAAGTAAGGATATAGATTAATTAGTACACATAAGAACTTACATCACTCAATAGAAAAATATATTTGTCTGTATGTCCAAAATAAATCAAATACTTGGCCCTAAAGAAAATCTTCTTAAAATTTTAGAAGTAGGAATTGTAGAGATCACATGTTCAATCATAAGATTAATAATAATAATAATTTCAACTACTTGAAAATTAAAACACACTCTTATCTAACTTTTGGATCAAAAATTAATTAAAACCGAAGCTTCAAATTACCTAGAAAGCCATAAAATAAGAATATTTATAACAAAATCTGTGGGGCACAGCAAAAGCATACTTAGAAAAAAATTATAGCCTTAAACATTAATAGTTTCAATGGCTAAAATTAATGATACTTAGGGTTCATCTTAATAAATTAGAAAAAGAGCAATAAAATTAATTGGCCCTACAGAGAAAGAGAGAGAGCAAATATGAAAGAAAGGAGAAAAGATAAATAAAATCAAAATTTCATTTTTTTAAAAGACCAATTAAAAAGATAATTTTTCTTTCTCTTTATAGGGAAAGAGAAAAAAAATTCAGATTAAGAATGAGAAATAAGACATAGCCACATATACAGAAGAGGCCAAAATAATCATAAAAGAATATTCTGTGCAAATTGATGACAAGAAGTTTTAATTTCCTAGCAAAATTCCATTAGAAAATTTGATTAGAGCAGTTACAATGTAAAAACTGGGTAAGGTGATTTAAGGTCCTCCATTAGGATACAATTTTCAATACAATAAAGCACCACAACTTTTAGGATTAAAGAATGCACAGAGGCTTTGGGGTGACTCCAAACTGAATCACTCCAGAAGAGTAGTGATCCCAATACTTTTCTCTGAAACACTGTGTAAATCCAATATTGGGATAATTGAGCTCAAGATTGCAACATCATATTTAATCTTATTGTGAGCCCTGGGTTCCAGAGTGAGCTCTGGAATAGATTAATTGAGAGATGCTGAGAAGACAACAATCTGTGAAGATATTGACTTTCTTTGGAATCAGTATTCAGGACAGGTTAAATAAGGTTAAATAAGCTTCAGGTAAATCCAGAAGGCTGAGCCCTCTTGGTTCCAAGGTCTCACTTGAAAATTCCAAAAGTTTCTCAAGATGTGCAAATCCTCAAATCTAGCCTTGTCAAACTCTGCATTCCTGAGCTATTGTTGGTATTGGCCATTTCTCGGGAAAGTGTCAACATCATGTTCATTTGATTACTGCTCAGATGGAAATGTTTAAAAACTTATGAAAGGAGAAATTAATGATAATGCAGTCTCCAAGGTCAGAGTCATGCATTTCAATAAAATTTACCTCCTTCCAAAACAAAAAGTGACATTGAACCACAGTTTCTAATGAACATACTCAGCAGAAGGAGCTGCGGAGATTATGTATGTTGGGGAAATGTTTTTGTCTTGACCACAGTCTCACCATCGAACTATGAAATTTGTATTATTGGATATTGCAGCCAAGTGAGATCTTGCAGCCGAGAATCCAGTTAAGCTGTGCCCAGAGTCCTGACCCACAGACAGTGGGAGATGATAAATATGTGTGTCTTTTTAAGCTGTTGAATTTGCGGTAATTTGTTATGCAGCAATATAAAACTCATACCCACCCCTGTAGCTCTCTCTCCACACCGTTCTCACTGCCTGTCCAGCCTCCCATCTCTTTCCCCTTCCCTCCAGATGGGTAATTTCTGCCACCTTTTAAAGCCCTGTTCAAACATTATCTCTTCTAAGAACCTTCTCGTAACTCTCCTCCACCCCTCTCCTTAGCCTCCGTAATACCTGTAGATATCTATTATTATACCTATGTATTACACATGTATCTGAATTATCATCACTTTAGACATTTGTCCTCATCTGCACTGACGTGTGCCTCTTTAAGCAAGGGACTGTGTCTTTGTCATATTTCTATTCTCAAAGTCAAGTGCAATGCCTGCCACACAGAAAACACTCAATAAATGTTTGTGTGGTGGATGTGCATCTAAGCCCCAGAATTCCTTATTTTGAATAAATCAATGTAATTACCAACTTTAAGCCCCCACGTCACCAAGCTGACAGAAAATGCACCCTCAGTCCTTTCTCAGTTTTCCTTCCCTCTTCCCTGGGTCGTCTCAAAAGTGAAGTATCTGCCACTGTGCCAAAGCACTACGTGTAGGGGCTCAGTCACCTCTCTGCCTTGGTGACTGCTAAGATACCCGCTGTCTGCTCCGTAGCTTCCTCTGGCTCTTCTGCAGCAGGTTCAAGACATAGGAATTAAATGTATCACCCAACCATTCTGCTCTGAGGACTTCTCTCATCCCAGGGGGCCCTTACAGAGAGCAGAGCCCCGGTCCCGGCTATGCCAGGAACACGTCCTCTCTCATCTCTTTCTCTCCGGTAGCCAAGGGCCATCTCCTCATCTAGAGGTGGGGCCACTTCTCCAAGACATGCTGTCTAGATACTCTAGTTCCCTTTGCCTTTTTACCTCCTCAGCAAACCCTCTAAATTTCTAAGGGCTTAGACTTTTAGACAGAAAAAGCCAGAAATCCATACCGACTTCCTCTGTGTTCAGCCCTAAGGGGAATCTTCTCTGGGACAACAGAGTACAGGTCACCTGCCTGCTTGAATAGGAGGAAAGCAAAGAAGGAAACTGCATAAATACGCATCTCAAATTATCAACCAGTGTCTCCTTGGGGTTGATTATGTTAATTAACTGATTGACTAAATAAGAGAAGGAATGAGAAAAATGCAAATATCTAGGCAGAGAGAGTGTAAGTAACCGATAGAGTACTAATCATCCATCCTAGAGGAATCACTGGTGGCAAACAGATCAATTCCTCTCCCAAATCGTAGGAGGAAAAGCAGGAATAACATAGGCAGATGAACTCCGCAGATAATTTAGAAGCCTTCAGTGCAGGTCATCAATTTTAAACTATTTGCATTTCATATCTTTCTCTAAAACTACTACAGACTGATGTAATTTTCATCCTCTGTGAGACACTTTCTAGGCCCCCTTGACTTTAGCTCACTTGAGGTGACAGTCCTAGCACACGTCTGCTTCCCATCTCAAGAGTCAGGGCTCCCTTGGCTAGCACTCTGGGAGGCTGAGGCGGGCGGATCATTTGAGCTCAGGAGTTCGAGACCAGCGTGAGCAAGAGCGAGACCCCGTCTCTACTAAAAAAAATAGAAAGAAATTAGCTGGACAACTAAAAAATATATATATATAAATAATATAAAATAAAAGAGTCAGGGCTCCCTGCTGTTCTGCCCTGAGCCTTCCCCTAAGCCTCTGAGGACCATCCCAGGTGTCAAATGGAGTTAACATTCCCTGGGCAACCCTCTGCCAGTGGGTCACAGGGGTTGGTGGATAAATGCCCCAGGCTCCTGACATTCAGAAGGACAATTCTGAGGTGCATTCCACACGGTTCTTCAGGGGTCCCCAGGGAACAGAGGCTGGGTTGCCCACAGTGGTCATCAGCAAACTTGCATACTCTTTATTGGTTTTTTTTTCCTCCTTCTCCATCTCGCTTCCCAACAATGTCTTCCAGGAATCACAAGACAACCCTCTGTCCAGAGCACCTTTTCTGGAGGTGGTGCCAATGAGGAGTCACATGCCAAAAATGCAAGTACCAGACTGAGCAGAGGGGATGACGAGGCGAAGTAGAACAGATAACCGAAGTGAGAAAATTGGATAATCACCTACAGAGCCGCCCCAGCGAAGGGGCTGTAAATTGGCCTGTGAGGGTTCATCTGTGCAACGTCTCTGCCAAGTTCAAGAGGAGGAGCACACTGCCTCCAGGACCAGAGCACTGACAGACGGCTGACCAGGGGTGCTCGGGGAGAGTGAGAGGTCGGGCTGTGATGCATGGCCGCACCGTGACCTCACCTCGGCTCTCAAAGTGGGGCAGCGCCAGGAGAGTGCTGAGGCAGCGCTCTGGGAAGAGGAACGAGGCCAGTGTCAGCTGAGAGGTGTAAGCAATAAGGCTGCTGGGAAAGATTAGAGCATCTAGAGCAGGTCAATGAGGTCACAGTCAAGGAAGGGGGAGAGGGAGGGATGAAGTCAGGCATGTCCAGAGCCCCTCCAGGGTGCTCAGCACCGGGCTATGAGTCCAACTTACGCAACCTGGGTTTCCCAGGCCACACCAACTGAGGAAGTTTTTTTGGTTTTTTGATTTTGTTTTGTTTTTTTTTTGGAGACAGAGTCTCACTCTGTTGCCCGGGCTAGAGTGCCATGGCGTCAGCCTAGCTCACAGCAACCTCAAACTCCTGGGCTCAAGCGATCCTTCTGCCTCAGCCTCCCGAGTAGCTGGGACTACAGGCATGTGCCACCATGCCCGGCTAATTTTTTCTATATATTTTAGTTGGCCAATTAATTTCTTTCTATTTTTAGTAGAGACAGGGTCTCGCTCTTGCTCAGGCTGGTTTCGAACTCCTAAGTTCAAACGATCCGCCCACCTCCGCAACTGAGGGTTTTAAATGGGCACATGTTAAGAGTAATAACCTACATTTAACCTGATCTTGCCCCTACTTGCCCTTACAGGAGTTCCAGCTCCCCGCCCCCCCACCCCACAAAGGTTTCCAAATTGTTTCAATAGGCCCAGTGGGTCAAACACATGCTTGGCAACAAGCCCAGGCATTCACCTCATAGCAATTGCCATTTCTTCTTCTCTTGTTCTAACCACTGTGCCAAAAAGGCCTGTAAAGCTACGGGAAGATGAAGGCAGCACACTTGGCCGTGGCTTCTGGGGTCCACCATCACTCTGCCTTCCACCAAGCCCAACCTGCGCCACGGCAGGTTCCGCTCAGTGCCAGTACCTCTGTAAGCACTGCCATCCTCAGCACACCTAGCAAGTATCACCGCTTCTATCAGAGACTGCTTCCGCCTCCTCCTTAGGGTACAGCACTACTCTTGGGGGGCACCATGAACTCCTCTGCTGGAGACCAGCCCCCGTGGGGTCACTGCCATTTCCACTGCCTCTGCAGTGTCCTGGTGTCCTCAAGGCATCAAAGCACGGTGGTGGCCAGATCAAAAGAGAAAGCATTCCTTTCTCCATTCATTATTTTCCATTTGGTTGGAGGTATAAGAAAAATAATAGTGGCCAAACATATTAAGTTTGTAATTTAAGCCAATGGGCTGATCACATAGTAATGGCCCCTCAAAGGGGACCACATCCTGATCCCCAGACCCTGAGAACATTGTTACCTTTACATCACAAAAGGGAATTCGCTGATATGATTTTGAGGCGGGGAGATTGTCCCGGAATATCTGGCCAGGCCCAGCATAATTCAAAGAATGCTTATAAGTGAAATATAAAGCCAAGAGGACAAGAATCAGAGAGAGAGATCTGAAGATGCTACACTACTGACTTCAAGTTTCAGATTTCCAACCTCCAAAACTGTGACACACTAAATGTGTGTTGTTTTGAACCACTGAGTTTGCAGTAATGTGTTATAGTAGCCACAGGAAACTAATCCTGCCAAGTTCTGGGCCAAGTACTTCACATATATTATCCCACTGAATCCTCTGAGTTACCCGATGACGGAAGTAGCACCATTAACATCCCTTTGTCAGACAGTAACCGAGTCCGGAAGGTGGGTCAGTTGCCCACAGTCTCACAGCTGTCAGGGAGCAGGACCGGCCCCACACTCAGGCCATCTCAATGCGGAGGCTGTCACGTAACCACTACACATCACGGCCTCCCGACCAAGCAAGGCCTGTGCCCGGCATTTTGTAGCACTTTCGGTGAGACAGCGGTAGCCCGAGCATGCCAGGGCCCCGCCTGCGCAGTCTCAAAGGGAGTGCTTCGCCAGGCCAGGGTGAAAAGCAGGGAATTCAGTCCTTCTCTGTTCCCACAGGTCCACGAATGTCCCACCTCCACCCCAGCCCAGCCAAAGCCCTGTAAAGAAACCTGGGGCTGTCACTGCTGTCACTGCCTTCAGCCGTGTCCAACGCATCTCCACCAGTCATACGTAACACGTGGAGTTCTTTATTAAAGAGTCTAACAGATCTCAGAGCGGGAAGAGCAAACACTGGGGGTTGACTGAACTTGCTCTGCCTTTTGGAGCCCTCAGGGGGCCTCATAGCCTGCGGCGTCCTAAAGTGGGGGCCTAGTGCTGCTGCTCCCTCTCTCCCGAGCTCTGGCCGACCCCACCATCCTTCTGTGCAACCCCCCTCTTCCAGTCCCTGAGGGTCTGGGGCCCTGCTCCTTTCTTGCTATCATCTTGCAAAAGGGCTGTGGATGGGGCCTTCCTCTGCTCAATCACCGCTGAACTGAACATCCGTGAGCTCTGGCCACCGGGTGAGGACGAGATAGTCGGTGCTGAATTTCAGTCCAGTCTATCCATCAGGAGAGGCTGTAGTTGATTTCCTTCCTTGTTTAGCTTACCAAAGAGTATAATTACTCTTAGATTCAGCCCTGTCTAGCCTGACAGGAGGGAGCTCATTCGTCCTGACAGCAGGGCTGTGACAATTGTGGGTAAACCACTCTTAGTCCTTGGACGGAGGCACTGGCCCAGGTCTGATATAGCAGAACCACCAGACCAACAGCAATGGATCATCCTTTGACATTCTGGAGAAGTGACCGGATACTACCGTGTTTCCCCAAAAATAAGACCTACCCATAAAATAAGCCCTAGCAGGATTTCTAAGCATTTGCGCAATATAAGCCCTACCCAGAAAATAAGACCTAGTGATGGGCGTGGCAATGCAGCGTATCTGCACAACCCATGCATTTCGTCGAGGAGCGGTAAAGACGACGAGCAGCCCTTCTCATCTGCCCCATGATAGCTCTATTGCTTGACATGAGAGATTGGGGCCAATGGTTCTAAAGTAAATAGAGTCGCAAGAAATTCAGGATGGAATTCGGGATTTGGAGAGTTATGATGATGCTCCAGAAGAAGACGACTGAACTATATTTGAATAAATGTAGATTGTTGTACCGTACTTAAAAAAAATAACACATCCCCTGAAAATAAGCCCTAGGGTGTCTTCTTGAGGAAAAATAAATATAAGACCCTGTCTTATTTTCGGGGAAACACAGGACCCTTGATTCTATAGGAGAGGGGCGAGTGGCGTACATGAAGGACGTTTTGCAGTTATCCTAACTCACCCTCCCTCTAGCAGGCTGCAGGGGAGACCCTTGAGCTGCAAACACCGTGCTGCCCTCAGACCAGCCCTCAGCCTGGGGCCAGATTCTTCTTGCCCTGGGGCCTTGTTCTCTCCCAGTTATGCTCCTTATCTCCTCAACAAACACCAGATGCTTTGAGCAAATCAGCAAATCTTTGAAGTTTCTTGCAAAGATCTTTAACCCTACACTTCCTGGAAGATAGAGAAATGAACCTTGTTTTGTGGTTATTGCTGCATTGGTGGTGACTGTTGTTTTTGACCACAGTGATGGTCCTCTGGGTTCTGTTCCCAGGGCTACTAATGTTCCTGCACTAAGCAGCCATGAGGGGTACACGCGTGTGAGTGTGTTTATGTGTGTGACCTGCCTCCAACACCCCAACAACTCTGTGGGTCATCCTTAACCTTGGCCTAATGTCTAGACCTCCCACATGGGGGCTGGATCTTGCTTCTTAGCCAGTAGAGCCATTGTCCTAGCCAAGTCTCCCTCCAGTTCCGGGGGAATTCTTGGGGGCCTTGGGTGAGGAGGAGGGGAGAGGTTGCTCTCTTGAGCTCAGAGGCCTTACTCTGAGCCTGAGGATGTGAGTTGGCCACAGAGTCTCTGCCTCCACCACCTCTCCTTCTTTCCCCTGGGTCCTCAGTGTCCTCTGGTTAGCCTCCTTCTTGAAAACCACCCAGCTGTGTCTACCCACCGGCTCTGACCCTTTCTGCCAAGCCAAGGGCAGGGCAGACTGGGGGAGGGTCAGTGCCTGACCAAGGACTTGGGATCCAGAGAGTGTACCTGAGTTCCAGGTTGGCAGGAGGGACATGGCTGGACCCAGGTAGACTGAGCAGATGAAGGGGTGGGACAGAAGACCAGGAAGGTCAAAGGGGAACAGCGGGAAGATGGGACACAGAGAAAGGGGGATGCTCCATGCTAGATGCTCAGTGCTGATGCCAGGAACAGCGTCTCACACTCTAGCCTAAACTTGGAAACACCGGTGGGTTTATTCTCAGCTACTAAGATCGGCCCCTAAAGTTACCTCTGATACTTCTAACTTACCCCAGATCCTGCTCCCGTGCTTAGGTGTGATTTGGGGGATTTATGTGGCATCTTTCCCTAGGTGTGATTCTTACACAGCCCATCGTGGTGGGAGATCGTGTAGGTTTTCTGCGGCTGCTATAACAGATTACCACAAACGTGGTGGCTTAAAACAACACACATTTACTCCCCGTCAGTTCTGGAGGTGGAAGACAGACCTCGGTCTCACCGGCCAGACGTCAAGATGTCAGTAGGGCCCCGCTCGCTCCAGAGGCTGGAGGGGAGAATGTTCCTCTGGCTTCTCTAACTTCCCGAGGCTTCTGTGTTCCCGGCACTCCTTGACTCGAGGTCCCTTCCTCCATCTTCAAAGGCAGTTGTGCTGCATCGTCACCTCTCGCTGCTGCCACCGTTGTCACATTGTCTTCTTCCTCTTCTTCCTCTTCAAATAGCCCTCTGCCTCCTTACGGACACTCTTGCGATTGTGTTTGGGGTCCTCTCAGATATTCCAGGGCAATCTCTCCATCTCAAGATCCTCGATGTCATTATATCTGCACAGAACCTTCTTCCATATAAGGTGACAGTCCCAGGCTGCAGAGATTAGGACCTGGTTGTCTTTGGGGGCTTGTATTCAACTGCCACAGAGACTTCCCCACACCCCTCTCAGGCATGGAGAAGGGATCGAATTCATGAGAGGATAAACTCATAAACAGCAGGATTTAAACTTGTGTCTTTTTAGCCTTTGCAGCCTGAGATTTTGCCACTCCATCACATTGCCTCTCATGAAATAGCTGTGAACTTATATATCTAGGGGGTTATAAAGTTACCCAGGATCCCCAAAATGGAAATAGATTCCTAAGCTCCAGAGTCTGCTCCCTGCCCAGGGTGACAGGCACCCCTGCAATCCCTCCTACGGCCACAGCCCTCCGCCAGCTTGCAGAGCACAGGTTAAGACATTCCAAACTCCCACAGCTGGGGTGGAGAGAGTGGGTGGGCAGCAGAGCTTCATCGTGACCTTAAAAACACAACTGGTGTCACTTATCCTACAAGGAGTGGGTCAGGAGTATTGTTTTCACTGAGGCAAGAGAGCACATTTATTACATTATAAAAATACCTGTGTTGGCTAAATGCTAAGTCAAATCATACCACGGCCACAGCTCTGCCCTTTCTGTGTCATCACATGTAAATCATAATTTCATTAATCACACGTGCACCCTGTTTATCCTTTTGAGTCCTTCCCAGAGCAGCAATTTTTTTTTGCCATCTGTGTGAACAAAGCAAATACAAGCAGTGTCTACCTAACAGCCACTCGCAATTTCCAGTAAATGTAAATTCCCATGTATTTTAGGAGCTTTTTTCTGCTGCTATTTTAGTTATACAAAGACGACACAGCTTGACTCACAAATGCTATTACCTCAGATGAATCTGCAAGCAGTGCAGAGAAATATTGGCAATAATGCTCCATTTCGAAGGGATTTTTCTTTTTCCATCAGACAGGTGTACTTAGCTTTACAGGCGAAGCTTTCCTAAAGAGTTGGCTATACTGTATATTTTGTAAAGCAAATCTCATTTTAACATTGATTTCCATTATGTCAGAGACGTTCTCCCAAATCCTCTGCTGCAATTGTTTAGCTGTGATGACTGCGCAAACAAGGAGAAAGGAAAAGAGTGAGTTTCTTAAGGCATGCTGCCTACCTGGAAAGGACAGTCTCACAAGTGCGGAGCCTCAAACTACAGAACATTTCTAAACCACTCCCGTGAAATGCCCCAAGACCCATTCCAGCTCAGACAGCCTTTGAGTCCTCCTTTCTTCCATGAATTTGACGGTGGGGCAGAGGGGACGGAGACATGTCATGGAGAGATGGAAAACTAAGGCACATTTTCGCTTGTGCGGGAGCCGGGGATGGCTCAGAGGGGGCAGAAAGACATGCAGGGTGCTGTGAATGATAGTGTCTTAAATTTAAGTATGTCACTTAAATTTAAGGAATTTAAATTTCTTAAATAAAGGAGGCAGAGGGGTACATGAAAGCACATGGAGTTTGGTAACAGACTCGATGGAGATCAAATGCAAGTTTCATTCTGGCCTAGTGAGCTCATCCTCAGGCAAATCGGGTGCATTTCTGAGCCTGTTTCCCTAGGTATAAAAGAAGGGTAAAAATAGCTACCTGGTAGGTGATTGTGAGGATCAGACACAATCTAGAATAGGGGTCAATGAACTTTTTCTGTAAAGATCAGACAATAAACATTTTAGGCTTTGGGGATATACAGTCCCTGTCACAACTAAACTATGCCACTGCAGCACAAAAGCAGCCACAAGCAATACAGAAATCAATGGGAAGAGATGTGTTCCAATAAAACTTTATTCATAAAAACAGGCAGCAGGCTGGATGTGAATCATGGGCCATAGTTTGCAAACCCCTCCATCTAGAATGTGCCTAATACACAGCCTGGATGGGGTGCTGGTTCTGGGCCTGTGTGTCCTCAGATCCATTCCCCGTCCTCCCATGCACCTCTCTGGATCACAGGAGGTTGACCCTTGCAGACTACAACTCCCACCCCCCTTTGCTAGCTGACTTCAGGATGGATTTAGCCAATGGGAGGCACGAGTGGGAGTTTGGAGGTGGGGAGCTCTCTGCTCTGCCAGCAAATCTGGCAGGACTAGACAGCCCCTCCCAGCGCAATCCCAGCTCCCAGCTCCTGTGGGGTGGCCAGGTCTCAGGACCCCAGTAGCACGATTCCTTGCT
Source organism: Cheirogaleus medius (assembly GCA_008086735.1). Lineage (NCBI taxonomy): Eukaryota > Metazoa > Chordata > Mammalia > Primates > Cheirogaleidae > Cheirogaleus > Cheirogaleus medius. The sequence continues at coordinate 69,597,373 of VBSM01003204.1, read as the reverse complement.
TTTTCCTCCACCCACCTGGGGTTGGCAGTAGCTAATATCTGGGCCTCCTCAGGGCACCTGCTGGCTTCCGAGCTCCTCTGGCCTCTTTGTGACTAGTTCTCCAGATTCAATTACATCTATTGAACTATTTGGCTTGAGCTCATTTGTTGTCCTGACTGGACCCTGACTAATAGTTAGTTCTCCATAAAGGGCTGATGTTCTTAATTTATTCATCTTAACACTCTGGATGGATATTTTTAATTGTAGGAAGTCACATTTCTGCATAATAAATGTCTGTAAATAGGTTCTTATACAGTTCTTCTAAGGAGAAATGCAGAATCTTAGTCATTTAGTCAACAAGCATATAACGAGCACCTATTGTGTTCCAGGAGCTGTTCTAGGCCCTGGGAACACAATAGTGAACCCATAATTACACATTCTAATGAACTAGTTGATGACTTTATCCATCAGGCACCAATCCCACCCCTTCATATTACACATGGAAGAACTAAGACTTGAAAGATAATCATAGCTAATGTTTATTAGGAATGCCATTTTTCCAGGCTCTCATCTAATCATTTTGCATGAATTCACTCATTCAACTCTCATAACAGCCCAATAAAGAAGGCAGTGTTATTATCCCGATTTTACAGACACAAAACTAAAACACAGAAGTAAAATAACTTGTCCAAAAACATATAGCTCGTAAGTTGGTGGAGCTGAAATTTGCTCCCAGGCAGTCTGGGTCTATATCTCAAGCTCCTAATCACAACATATGATTCACCCAAAAGAGCGAGTGATGTGTTCAAGGCCGTGGTTAGTGGCACAGTCATGACAAGCACCAGGTTCTCAAGTTCTAATTATATGTTCCAGCCATTAGTGAATTGGCAGCCACTGATATGATCACTAAGACAGCAGCCATCACTCTAGAAGAAATAACAAAAAGTCATTATGTGTCTCTTTATAGCCTTTAATACGACCATAGAAGACTATAAAAAGTCAATAAGGAACCTGCTACATCAGCAATCAACTCTGAAAAAGTCCAAAAGCTAACAAACAGGGAAAAATCATAAAATCAGAATTTAGTAGGTGGAAGATCATCAGGACAGACAAAAGTGAACCTGCCCTGGTTGAAATGTGTGGAATATGCTAGAAGGCCCCTCTACCTGCCCCATCCCCACTGCCTAGTGGCCTCCCCTGTGCAAACTCCCAGAAGCCCAGTTTTAAAGCCATCATGCTGGTTCGCCCCAGCCTCTCTGAACCCCTGAGAGGTGACCAGGCTAGCCCACGGTCATTCAGGGGGCGCGGCAGAGTCACGGTCGAAGCCCAGCTCCAAGTCCCTCACTGCCTGCTCTGTGGACGTGGTTTTCCCGGAGCTGTGAATAGACACACAGCAAGCAACTGTGTACACGTTTTTGAGCCCAGCCACACGGGTAGCAATAAAAGAAGTCGGACGCCCAGCAGGCGGAGGATAAACGGAGCGGGACCTTGGCACACTTGAAGGAGCAGGCCTCATTTCTGAGGTCTCGGCTCCGTGGTCAAGGCTGCGTTGAGATAAACCGAGAAGAAAACAGCTCTCTGATCTACTTGAGGTAGCACTCGAAACTGCTCAGCAAGAAGCATTTCCCAAGATATCAAAAACCCTGCGCTCCTAAGACTGCTGCGAGTTGTGCAAGTTGTCAATGCAAATCTGTGTCCCTCCGGCTTGCTGCTCACAGTTGTTTTTATGGCGTAACAGCGGGTTCAGACAGCGTTCGAGCCCAGAATCAGAGGGGATCCGCGGGCTTCCACGCTGCAGTGGCTTTTACACATTATGCATTTCTCTGAGGCTTTCCCTTAATCTAACTGACAACCTCCAGCTGCCATTTAGACTTCGTGGGGGTTCCCAGATCTCAGCATGGAGAAGGAAAAGCCCTGGAAACCCCAAGCGTTGAGACAGCTCTCTTAGCCTAGGTGACCAAAGACTCAGACACAAATCCCTGACTAGTAAGCAGAGGAGGGCTGGATACAGGCAGCCGCAGGGTGGTAACCTTGCGCGGGAATCTTTATCTGGGGATACACAGTCCAGTTTAATGATTAGAGCAAGATCACTGAAGGTCACCAGCATTAACCAAGGGGGTTTCACCTCCAAAATCACCAGCCAGGTTTCACATCTGCAGATGCTCACCACCTCTGTTCTGATCTCCTCTCTTCTGAATTTACTCACTGCAGACACTAAAGTGAGAGCCATTATTCCTCTTATGGCTCCTTTTCTCTGAATGGTTTATTTTCTTTGCAATTAAGTGCTGGTTGAAAACTCAGGACTTGTGCTTGAATTACCATCAAGCCAAATCTTATAAAGACATAAGGGACTGACAGTTTTCCATTTATGGATTAGACACTGGTTATTTTTCTGGCTTTTAACAGCTTTTCAATCTAGCTTGTCATTCCAATGTTCTTCCCATTCCAAGATGACAGTGCAAATTGGATATAGACTGTGCACTTACAGCTGCCCTTCCAGAAACTCTGAGTACCTAATGGTTTGTGAGGTTATTGGCTTGGAGTTTTTTTTTCTTGTAAATTCTTTTTTAAAATTCCAGGAAATTGGTTAAGTTCATGTCTTAAAGATAAAATAAGTCAATATCCTTAATTGTTCACTTTTCTTTTAGGGTGTCCTCCCATGGGAATGGGCAGCATCTGATTCAGCCAAGGGTCTGACATTGTCCACCTTCCTCTAATGCTTCAAATGCCCCTACTTTCTTTTGTGAAGCCTTGATGCACTCACAAGTCTGCCTTGGGGGAGCTACCTAGCCCCACCCTCAATGCATCCTGCTCGTCGTTCGCTCCCAGGTTCTCCCCTTCTTAAAAAGGTACACAAAAAAATTAGCAGTGGTCATCTCTAATTGGTGAAATTTGGAGAAGATTTCAATTTCTTTCTCCTTTACTTATTTTTCTAATTCTATCATTATTTCCCTTGGAATAAAGGAACCACTATCCTTATTTGTGTGATCATCACTCCTTTGCATTTTGTTCTAATTTTACCACCTACTTCTACATCCCTAAGCAAGAAATTGTTTAGCGCTGCCAGTTTTAAAATTGTGTATAAAATTCATCATACATTGTTTTTAAGTTTATTAAATAAAGGACAAAACTGTGATGATGCAGAGGAAGCTGTCTAGAATTATGCTGTTCAATAGAATAGCCACCCACCACATGTGGCTGTTGAGTACTTGAAATGTGTCCAGTCCAAATTGGGATCAAATTGAGATGAGCTGGAAGTGCAAAATGCACACCAGGTTTGGAAGACATACTTTGGTATAAGAAAAGGAATGTAAAATATCTCATTAATACTTCTATATCAATGATATGTTGAAATGATGATATTTATGTATATTGTTTTCAATTAAATATACCATTAAAATTAGTTTCAGCTGTTCTTTATTTTTAAATGTGGATCCTACAGAATTTTAAATTATATCTGTGGCTCATATTATATCCCTAATGGATAGTTCAGGTCTGTAACCTTTCTGAATTCTTTGCATTCAAAATTCCCACAAAGCTGCAATTCTAAATATTATTTGAGAATTGCTGGAGATCTGTTACAGGCCAATTATTTTGCTGGGTGTTTTTTTTCCATTTTGACTAACTCCTCTTAGTCTAACTCCTCCTATTGCAAAGCTCCCCGCACACCTCTGTATTTCTCTCTTACAACTCCCCACCCACAGTCAAAATGAACATTGTGCCAATTTCTCAGTGCTCTTGGAAAATGGTCAGTGTCTTCACCTTCCGATTCCTCAGACCTTCCCTTCTTTCCTGGCACCTCACTTTTGCCCACACTGCCCCTGCATTACTGCACCTTGGGCTTTGCTCTCCTGCCCTCTCCCTATTATCTCATCAAAACCATCCCAAGGCATTGGCTCATGGTGCCAGACCATGATGGACTCAACACACTCACATCACCGTTCCAACAAGACCTTCTTCTCTCCGTACAATAAAAGGCTTTACATCTTAAAGCAAAACTAAACAAAAACAAAACAAAAAACCTCATTGTCATTTCTGTTCTCTAGCAAGTTCTATTTTTTTTTCCTGAAGAAATTTATCTTCATTTTTGTAAGCTGTTTCTGTTCTTGTATTCACATATGTGTAGAAGGTTCATACTGTGTTAAATCAAGAAGGGATTTCAAGTTCATCTCAGCTCAGCCTGCCATTTTATGAAAGAAGAAACTGAGGCTCAAAAAGATTGAACCATTTGCTTAACCCACATGAGAGCAACAGTCCTTAGAAATCACTTATCTTCAAAGCCATCTTATAAAAATCTGATTCAGAAAAGAAGTAAAAATGAAGACAAATTGTCGACTGAAATTAAGGCTGTTGAGGCAGAAATAATTTGATTAAGGTTTATTGAAAGCCATATTTGAGGACTGATTCAGGAAGACACACCCACAAAGTTGGGCGGGTTCCAAAGTCTGTTACAAATTGCAAAGCTTTTATAAGACAATTTAGGAGAAGGGAGGGGGACCTCTTATATTGGAGTTGTCTTTTTTCATTGGAGGATACACTACAGAGGTTACAGTCATTGGTTGCAAATGAAACACAGAGACTAAAATGTTTTGCACACAAGACAGTCAGTAAACTTCATGATTCAGAAACACATCTGCAAAATTTTATTATTTAGGAACAAATCAGTGTCCCTTTCAATGTCAGTAGGTCACGTGTGAGGAGCTCACGATAAGATCTGAGGAACTGGCAATAAGATTCTTTACCCAGGGACAGGATGTTGCCATGAATCATAGACCTTCCCCAGGCAGTTAGTTTGGCAGCCTGCCAAATGTGACCTGTAAGTTATCAAAATGAAAACTGATCCATCCATTCCATCGTATGCCTGATTCAAATACTGCTTATTCAGATGCAATGAAGTGTTTTCATTTATTTAAAAGTGTTCAGATTCTATTTACCTATGATCAATGTGAAGCCTTTGTGATGGGCTTAGAATGATCCCACATATTGGGGTTTTCCTTATCATTAGCACATGGGAATTGGGGATTAAGAAGCTAAGCTTAAATTAGCCTCAGAACATGATGAGGCTTGAGTGAAAGCCTCCATTCTCTGGCCTCTACCTCAATCTCCCTTGCCCCTATAACATCTGCAGAACGATTCTCAGCATCACTGTGGGAAGATCTACAGTTTGATTTGGAGATTACATAATGTTAAAACTGCCATATCATCAAACCATCAGAAAATCCTTATGTTGGAGAAAAACTCAAATCTTCTAACTCAACCTGCACTCAATTCTATGAACCTCCTTATAGCAATCTGGGAAGCATTATCCAATTTCCATAGCCAAGGTCCAGTTATAAGGAGCTGACTGCCATGCAAAACAGACTGTTCTCTTTCTTGGTGGCTCTGAAATCTTAATGCAACATATGGAAATCTCTCCCTGGTTATATATAATATGTGCCTTTAAGGAACATATTTCTCTTCCCTGCGGCCCAGACCCCTCATCTGTGAAGGAGGATTTTGTGATATCAGTGATATCTTTCTAGCAACAAGAAGCTGATTATTTGGTTCCTCTCATCTAAGTCTCACTTTCCTCATCAGCAAAACCAGAACAATAGTAGTACTTACCTAGTGTATGATGCTAAGCATAATACAGGATCCTTACAATTTCAGACAAGCACACTGGTTTGTACAAAGACCACGAACAGCCCCTTGAGGGCATACCATGCTCATTTTAATGTATACTTATAAACTCAGTAGTTGTTACTTCAGAAAAGTGCCCTGAATTTATAGTTTTATTTCTCTAAATTGGGTCTTCTCTCAATTTCTTCTTTTCCTGGTTAGCTTAGAGTTAGTTTCCAGTGGCAACATGGGCAGCAGAATCCCAGCTCATGAAGACTCTTCTCAGATCTCCATCCCCTTTACTTCTCTGCCCAGTAGCCAGGTATCCAGAAGTTTTCTCATCATACCCAATGCAAGTGAAGACAGGATCAAAACTCACCCTCTTGCTCACTTTGGAGACACTGCCTCAACTTCTGTCAAGCCTGGAATCCTATCATAATCCAAGATAATTTTCTACCCCATGCAAGCCCTCCAGCTGCTCTGTCCAATATGGCAGCCACCCACCACAGGGGGCTACTGAGCTCGTTAAGTGTGGCTAATCCAAATTGAGATGTGCTGAAAGTATAAAATATACCCCAGATTTCAAAAGGTAAGTGCAAAAATAAAAAAGGGATGTAAAACATCTCATTAAAATTTTTATATTGATTACATTTTAAAATCATAAAAATTTAGGTATATTAGGTTAAAATACATTAAAATAAATTTTATTTGTTTATTTTACATTTTTAATGTGTCTGCCAGAAAAATGTTAAATCACACATATGACTTGCATTTTATTTCCATAGAATAGTGCTGCATTTATGATGATTAGCTTTTGTTGCCTTCTACTCTGGAGTAATATCACAGAACCTTTCTTTTAAACTACTGCAACCAGTAAATGGAACAAATGAACATCTTAGATATAAGAATAAAACAGCTTTATTTTGTTTTCCCCTTGTCTGTTAACTTACTCAGTGGGGCTAGTTTTCCCTCTGCCCCTAGGTGAAGACTTAACTTTCGGTCACTCTTAGTTATTAGAAAACCTTAGAGTCATTTGAGTCACAAAACAGACTCATTTTGTACTTAGAATTCCAAACACACAAACTAGTAAAAGCTTCCAACTTCATTCAAAGTTTCAGGAACTTACCCTCCCCTAGATAGAATATGCCATTAAAAAAACAAAGAAAGAAAGAAAAAGAAAAAGAAAGGAAGGAAGGAAGCCCACCATAGTCAGCAAGGAGGTGGAGCTGTCATCTTTTTCTAGCTTCCCAGCCTCTTCCCCAATTTGCTAACCAAGGTTTCTCCTATCCCAGCGTTGGAGCACAGGTAGGAGGGTGGCCCAGTCCTGTTGATAGCAGGCTGTGGGCTTCTAAAGATGACTCTTCGTCTCATAGAGCTCTTTCAAAAGCTGCCTCTTTGATGGGGATGACTCACCTGAAATTCCTTTAACGTTGTTCACGTCTTCTCCAAGTTTTTCGTTACTCTTTCTGCAGCCCCAAGGAATCCACTGGGATACTTTTATCTTCTCTTTAATGAGGCTTCTTCACTTTTTTCTTAAGAGCAATCTTTATTGAAGTATAACAAAATCATGGTAGGTGCTTAATGAAGGAGTAACCTGCCCGAATTTTATGTGTTTTTCTGGCTCACAAGGTAGCATCAGTTTTCTTGCCTTGAGGAAAATATTCTCTTCTTCCTAATCTCTTCTTGGGATAGTCATTTCTCACAAAACTCCAAAACTATCTCTCATTGAAACCTTCTGCTCTGCATGTAGATTTAAATAAGAAACAAAACTTGTAAAGTTGTAACATTTCACATGGAAATGCTGCCCAATCTTCACCAGCTTCAGAAATCTGACCTTTGCTAATGCTGCAATAAAGTGTTGTAATTTAAAAAAAAAAAAAAAAAGAAAACCTTCTGCTGAGTCTAAAGAGGTGAGGGGAAAAGGAAGAATCTAAAACAGGAAATAAGAAATAAGTGGAAATAATCTAAAAATCATGCTTTTATTTACTTAGGTATTTATTTTGTATTCTTTTTAATTTTAATTTAATTTTTATTTTTTAAAATTGACAGATAAAATTATATGTATTTATTGTGTACTTCGTGATGTTTCGAAGTATGTATTCACAATGGGGAATGGCTAAATCTAGCTAATTAACACATGCAACACCTCACACAGTTATCATATCTTTTTGTGGTGAGAATACTTAAAATCTACTCTTAACATTTTTCAAGAATAAAATATGTTGTATTATTAAATATAATCACCATATCGTACAATAGAGATCTTGAACTTATTCCTCCTGTCTAACTGAAATATTATATCCTTTGACAACGTCAACCCAACCAACATCTCCCCTCCAAAATCCTATTCATTTTTGCACAGCCATAATTGTGATCATGGTATATGTCAAGTTTGATCTTCCTCACTTTCCATGTTTTAAGTGAATGAATATCACTGTTTCTAAAACTCAGATTAACTTTTTTATTCACCAAATAAGCACTTTTCCCAGCAGACTCATTCAAAACTATCTTACAGCCAAAAGGACTGAAACGTGGCGATTGAGGATAGCTCAAATAGCACTTTGAACTTGCAGTAAGTTATTTTTTAACCTAGTAGCGAATTCCCATTATTGTTATTTGGTAGTTTGTTTTCTTAAGCAAAAGAAGACGCCTCACAGTCATCTGCCACTCCATTGACTTACATGTTTCTCTAAGGCTTGCGGCAGTCCTTGCTTTCTTGGGGCTGCTTCCCAGACAGGACTATCTGCAGAGGCAGCAGAATGGCTGAGCAAACAATGAAGGGGCTGTTCAAGGAGCAGACAGGATGCAGAGCTTGGCGTCTGGTACAGAACAGGGAATGTGTCATGAGGCTACTCAGCCTACTCTAGAATCCCACACATGTTCTCTGAAGCGCATGCCCAGTGAATCCCATCGTAACAGGAAACACAGTGGCGGTGCTCGGTCTATTCCAACAGCTCGGTGTGAACGTCTGCTGCAGAAAAATCTACACAGCTAAACTCTGTCCTTGGTCATGGTCCCTGGCCAGAGATCATACAATTGTGCAGTTAGTTAAAAAGGGACCAGGACAAAAAGTACAAACGGGTCATATGACCTGTCCTCTCAGTTGGGAAAACAACTCACATACCAGTCTCACTGACAGTGGGCCATCTCGGGAGGGGACCATCCGGCGCCGTGGGAAGCGTTGCTGGGCCCTTTTAACCACGTTCACACACCTGGCTACTGGGTTTCATCAGATGCAACATAAGGAATATGAAAGGCCAGAAGCATAATAGAAACCAAATAGTCCCTGCAGTTGAGAGGGAGAATGAGGTTTGAAAAGCAGTGCGGAGTTGCTTCTTGTCTAGGCCAGTGGCTTACTGTGGTGTAGAGAAAAGGGGAATGTCTGTTCCTATTCGGAGGACATAAAACAGAAATCATAAAACCTCAAATCAGCAGCAAAGGACTGGTTGTTAGAAAGGACTACAAATACCCGTGTTTGTTCCTGCAGTTTATAGAGGAAGCTGTGGTCTTGCCCTTTGATTTCTGTCTTCCCACTACAGTTCCTAAACTCCTGCACATTAGTCAGAGGGGAAATGAGAGGTCACTTTGCTAGGTCCTTGCCCTTTGTCCCCAGATGGATATACTGTGCTTACCTTTGCATATAGCAAACACTTTTAGGGCCTCCTCTTCCCACTCTGACTGCACTTGCTAAACCAGTTTGCGTCACATGAGGACAAATAAGCACTGGGAGACCCTTCCAATTTAGCAAATTTTCCTGATATCCCAGTTTATCTCAGCTTATCTCTGTACTTCGTTTCTAAAAACAGCTGTTCCTGGAGAACTACACACAGGCTCTAACGTTGGCCTAAAATCCCCAGGGCAACCCAAAACATTTCCAAGCCCAGCCACCACCTGAGCAAAAGTAAATTTTAAATTAGAACAAATCCCATTTTTTATTATGCTTGACATGATGATGTAATGGCAGATCCTGGTGGAAACTGCCTGACATGCAACAACGCATGTGAACTGGAGGTAAAAGAAAAGATTAAATGAAAATAGATACTTGAGTGGATTATTAGGAACAGTAACATTTTCAGGAATGAGTCGCTTATGGAAACAGTTGATTTGGCTGGGGACAAACAGTGCCCCTTAGGTATACCCTGAGAAGATGTGATCAGAGCTTAATTTTAAATCTGAGAATTGTAATAAGAACTTGGTTACTTAAAATCACTGCCAAAGAGAAGGGAGCAAGCATAAGCTAGCCCCCAGAGGATGAATTATAAAATGTATGTATTAGCTCGGGGTCAGGAGAAGGGGCAAAGACTAGTTAAATTAGCTAAAGCTAATTTCAGCTTGTCTTTTCGCATGCTCTCGCAATGGAAACCCTTTGGTTACAGGGCTGTCTGCCACAAAGGGTGCAGCAATGAGCTCCTGAGATCAGCATTAATGTGTGGGGCAGAAAGGAGAAAAAAGACTCATCTTCCAACTCCAGAGAGCTCTCAGCCTGCTTAGGCTGTGGTCCCCAACCTCCAGGCTGCAGATAGGTACTGATCCATGGCCTGTCAGGGGCCGGGCCACACAGCAGGAGATGAGCTGTGGGCAAGCTAGGAAGCTTCGTTTGTATTTACCACCACTCCCCATCACTGACATCTCTGCATAAGCTCCGCCTCCTGTCAGATCAGCAGCGTTAGATTCTCACAGGAGCATGAACCCTACTGTAAACTGTACATGGCAGGGATCCAGGTTGCGTGCTCCTTATGAGGCAGTGACGTTAGCACTGGGGAGCACCTGCAAATACAGATTATCATTAGCAAAGAGGTTTAACTGCACAATAAATGTAATGTGCTTGAATCATCCCGAAATCTCCCCACTGCATCCCCACTTGAGTCCGTGGGAAAATGTCTTCCGTGAAGCCTGTCCCTGGTGCCAAAAAGGTTGAAGACCACTGTGCTAAGGGGTTTGGGTGAGATGTTTGTAATCCAGGGCTTTTTGTCTTAATCTTCCCATTTATAGACTGATTTTACATTGCAGTGTCCGTTCCTCCCCAATAAGTGATATTTTTGCAGAAGAATGACTTACACAATAGATGACACAATTTTCTTTTTGTCTAAGCTGGACTCTAAAATTTGAAACAGCTGATGTTTTCTTTCTTCCTAAAGAAACTAAAAGACAACTTTGGTACTTAAACTTGGTTTTCCACTAAAAGTGTGCTCAGATAGGCAAGTTTGAACTTTGCAAAGAGTATGAATGGGATTGTCAGGCAGGAATTCATTGCATTTCCGCATGCTGTGCTGAGAAGTAGACCTCAGGGCAGTGCAGCATCCAAGAGGCTGTGCTTGAGAATGAAGCATTTGGAGTGAACAACCTCTTAGGTACAGACCTGAGAGCAAGAGAAAGCTAATGAAAGAGTAATTGTACCCTTTATATCAGATTCATCCCAAACTAACGAGGGTCTTAATTTTACACAGTATCATAATCTACAAATAAGTTATATCAGGCATAAACTTCCAAGAGATTAAAATTGGCTGTATTAATCTTCCTTTAAAATATCATAATGTTTCTCTGAAATACAAAAGCAAATACTAAGAGTCACAAAAGTATGAAATTTCAAGGTCAATTGATAGTGTGTTTCTCAAGGCTTCCAAAGTACTAAATAAAAACTCTATTATTTTGTGGGTGTTTTAATAACTGCTCCCCTTTCCTGACTACAATTCAATGACCTTCAAATGCAATATCCATTGTTGCAGTTACTTTCATCTTTACCTGAGTGAAGCAGAATCAATGTTCTTGTCCAGTGATTCTAATTAAGCCACTATAGCTAACCCTGCTGAATCTGCAAGCTTTGGATTTATATTGAATTAATGAAAGCTGAAAGGGGTTCCCATATTACAGCCACACTTAATGCATCCTTGCCAAAAGGAAATGTAATTACAATGTTGTACGTACATAGTAGGTTGATCAACTTAAGCAGGGTGACAACCATGAATTGATCATGTGAGAGTGTCAATAAAAGTCCCAGTAGCTATTATAAAATGTGCCATTTTTAGATTATTTAATTCCCTTGAACCTAGATGGTTCAGAGGATTGGTAAAGAGCTATATAGGTAGAGTCACTTATTTTTAGGTCAATGGTTTAAATAGACCTGTAGGTAGCATCAAAGGTAAATGCCCCGTATCAGTTCGTTTTTATTATTTAAACAAATTTCAGATCTTAGTCTAACAATTTATTTCCATGTGGGAAAATTAAAAAAAATTAATATTTACATTTAATCTTTGGAGTAAAAAAAAACTTCCCTGAAAAAAAAATAAGGAATTGATAAGATAGAGTAAACAAAGCAATATTTGTGTCTGCTGTCTGGATACTTTTCTGATTTGGGCAATAGACAAACCGTAAAGCATTAGCTTTGCTGATCAATTCTAACATTAGTTTTTGACTTGCTGGACTTGATTAGAAGAGGAAAAAAATCCAAGCTTTAAAGTGGTAAGGAAAAATAAAGAGTTACATCTGGTTACTTAAGTACTATCACCAGTTATCTGTGTAACAATTTTGACTGCCAGCTGGCAAATGATTAGCTATTTTCATCAACAATAATATTATGTTAATTTCTTATTTAAGATAGTACAAAAAAGACATTTTTATTCCCTCTTCTCCCCTAAACTAAAAAGGACAACTAGGAAAACCCCTAACCCTGAACAACAATCTATGAAGGACTGCTGAATGCCCCGGAAGTTGTGCTCAGGGAAGAGAAGCTTGAGCTCTACAAACCTTGAGCTAACACAAATTTCTCCAAACTAGATGGCCTACCAGAGGGGTAAACCAAGTGCCCTGATTGGAAGGTGTAGGCAAGCAGAGTGAGCTCTCATAGAGAGAGAGAGAAGTTAATTTTGCAAGAAATATTCTATTGCCTGAGGCTAGATTTAGAATAAACTTGGATAACATGCAGAGATGCAGCCTTGTATGATACCTGAAGGTAAGTAAACTTTATTTATTTATTTTTATTTTTACATGGCTTTTAATTATATTATTTCTATTTACAAAGGTCATGTTGTGATTGAATTTTATAACAATATTAGTTACTTCAGTCTCATGTGATTTGAGATTATTGATTTTCTCAAACCATGTTTAATAAGGCTTTCGGGTTCCATTTTACAATTTAGACACTATTTTATCTTTTTTAAATTTCAGAATATTGTGGGGGTACAAATGTTTTGGTTACATGGATTGCTTTTGTACTGCTTGAGTCAAAGTTATAATATGCCCATCACCCAGATGATGTACATTGTACCCATTAGGTATGATTTCACCCATCCCTTACTCCACCCTCCAACCTGCATGGTTTCCATTGAGTTTTACTTCCATCTGTGTACATGAATGCTTATCAGTTAGTTCCAATTTAATAGTGAGTACATGTGGTGTTTGTTTTTCCATTCTTGCAATAGTTCACTTAGGGGGATGGTCTCCAATTACATCCAGGTTGTTGCAAAAGGTATTTCAATTTTTTTATGGCTGAGTAGTACTCTATGGTGTACATATACCACATTTTATTAATCCACTCATGAATAGATGGGCACTTGGGTTGATTCCACATCTTTGTGATTATGAACTGTACTGCAATAAACATTCTAGTGCAAGTGTCTTTTCACCACATACACAGAAGCAAAAACAAACACCATACGATCATCTCAATAGATGCAGAAAAAGCAGTTGACAAAATTCAGCACCCTTTTATGATAAAATTCAGCACCCTCTTAACAAAATAGGCATAGAGGGAACATACCTGAAAATTATAAAATCCATATATGACAAACCCACAGCCAACATCATACTGAATGAGGAAAAGTTGAAAGCATTCACACTCAGAACAGGAACAAGACAAGGATGCCCACTGTCACCACTTCTATTCAACATAGTTTTGGAAGTCTTAGGCAGAGCAACAGGCAAGAGAAGGAAATTAAGGGTATCCAAATGGGGAAAGAGGAGGTCAAACTATCACTCTTTGCTGATGATATGATCTTATATCTAGAAAACCCAAAAGATTCTACAAATTCAGCAAAGTCTTGGGCTACAAAATCAATGTACACAAATCAGTAGCATTCCTATGCACCAACAACAGTCAAGCTGAGAATCATATCAAAGACTCAATACCATTCACAATAGCTACAAAGAAAATAAAATACCTTGGGATATATTTAATGAAGAAAATGAAAGATCTCTACAAAGAGAACTGTGAATCACTGAGGAAGGAAATTGCAAATGATGTAAACAAATGGAAAACCATACCATGCTCATGGATCAGCATAATCAACATGGTTAAAATGTCCATACTACCCAAAGTGATTTACAGATTTAATGCAATCCCCATCAAAATACCAACATCATTTCTGCAGATCTGGAAAAAATAATTCTATGCTTTATTGGGAGTCCAAACAGCCAAAGCAACCTTAAGCAAAAAGAACAAATCTGGCGGCATCATTTTACCAGACTTTAAGCTATACTACAAGGCTATAGTAACCAAAACATCATGGAACTAGCACAAAAATAGAGACACAGACTAATGGAACAGAACAGAGAACCCAGATATAAAACCATCCACAAGTTGCCATCTGATCTTTGACAAAGTAGATAGCAATATACACTGGGGAAAAGAATCGCTATTCAATAAATGGTGCTGGACAAATTGGATAGCCACATGTAGAAGATTGAAACAAGATCCATATCTTTTATCACTCACAAAAATTAATTCAAGATGGATAACAGACTTAAATTTAAAACATGAAACCATAAGAATTCTAGAAGAAAATGTGTTCTTGTGAAGGCCTTTTGTAATAGTTAACATCTACAATCAGTTAACTTTAAGTAAAAGAGATTATTCTTAGGCCAGGCGCGGTGACTCACACCTGTAATCCTAGCACTCTGGAAGGCCAAGGCGGGAGGATCACTCAAGGTCAGGAGTTCAAAACCAGCCTGAGCAAGAGCGAGACCCTGTTTCTACTAAAAATAGAAATAAATAAGCTGAACAAATAGAAATAAATGAGCTGAACAACTAAACATATATAGGAAATAATTAGCCAGGCATGGTGGCACATGCCTGTAGTCCCAGCTACTCGTGAGGCTGAGGCAGAAGGATTGCTTGAGCCCAGGAGTTTGAGGTTGCTGTGAGCGAGGCTGACACCACAGCACTCTAGCCTATGCAACAGAGTGAGACTCTGTCTCAAAAAAAAAAAAAGTTGGAAAAAGTCTTTTAGATATCAGCCTCTAGGCAAAGAATTCATGAAAAAGACCACAAGGACAATCACAGCAATGACAAAAATAAATAAATGGGACTTGATTAAATTAAAAGACTTTTGCACAACCAGGGAAACAATCAATAGAGCAAATAGACAACCTACAGACAGGAGAAAATATTTGCATGCTATACATCTGATAAATAGCTAATAACTAGTCTCTACAAGGAATTCAAGCAAATCAGCAAGAAAAAATCAAACAACCCTATTAAAAAGTGGGCAAAAAACATGAACAGAAATTTTTCAAAAGAAGATACACTAATGGTCAATAAGCATATGAAAAAATCCTCAACATCACTAACCATGTGAGAAATGCAAATCAAAACCACAATGAGATAACACCTAACCCCAGTGAGAATGCCTTTTATCAAAAAGTGCCAAAATAATAGATGCTAGCACACATGTGGAGAGAAAGGAACACTTATATACTGTTTGTGAGACTGAAAACTAGTGCAGCCTCTATGGAAAATACTATGGAGATTCCTCAAAGAACTAAAACTACACCTGCCATTTGATCCAGCAATTTCACTGCTGGGTATTTACCCAAAGGTAAGTAAACTTTACATTGTCACTCAATACCTGTGACCAAAGAGCCAGACTGATTTTTTCCTAGTAGGTGGCAGAATCATACCAACAAGGCAGGGTGCTAGTAACAAAGTATTCAGAGGCAACTTAGCAAATTTTCCTGATATCTCAGTTTATCTCAGCTTATCCCTATACTTTTGTTCTAAAAACAGTTTGTCCAGAGAACCTGTTTGGTCCAGCATCCAATGATGGGTAAAAGCAAGGAATTTATGTAAACATACTTCAAGAAACAAGGAGGAAATTAATATCATGAAACAAGTTGAATTAAGAATACACATCGGAAAACTATGCTACAAATCAGTTGGAGATTATGATCAAACATCTTTATGAAAGTCAAAGAATTTAAATGAAAAATAGCCTCCCAGGGGAAAAAAAGAAAAGCAGAAAAAAACCATAGAGTTTGGGAAAACATGATTTATTTTTAGAAAGGACATGAAATGATAGAGAAAATGAACACATAATAAAGTGAAGGTCACATTAGAAATAGAAATTACTAAAGAAGAGTCACTGCTGACATGGATGATGAGAATTGGAGTCTCAGCCAGTTGTAAAAGAAAAAAAAGGAGTCAAGAATATAAAGGAAAAGGCTTTAGAAAATTCAGCATACTAAAAAGGAAAATAACTAGGTTTCTTTTTTTAATTCCTAAAGGGTAAATGTTAATGACAGAGGATAGTTAAAAGAGAGCAGCCACTGTGTCTTAAAGAAAATAACCAAAAATCAAACAGGAAAAATTCAAATATAAAATAGAAGACTCCCATAACAGTAGTTTAAGTAGCTAATCAATTAATTAATTTAATTAATAAAGAACTACACCAAGTTCCAGGAAAACAGCTCAATATAAAACAGTTCTCAAAAACTTTTCTAGAAAAAAATATTATTTTACAAACTGCAGTCATCCAAGAAAAAAACAAAGATCATTAAAAAGAAGGGAAGTGACTACTGACTCAATATAAATGTAAAAGTAAGTGTAAATATGTGTGAAAATTATTGTTATATTTCAAAATATAAATATTAATAAGAATGACAATGTAGAAATAATAATCCAGTTAGCAAACAGGGAGAAAAGTTGGAAAAAATGATAACAAGAAAGTATTCAAGGAAATAATTGTAGAAAAATTTCCAAAATTCAAGCAAAACATTATTACAAAGACTGAAAGTTTCTCTGAACCACAAAGAGGATAAATAGATGTAAATTAACCCTTACTGTAAAAGGCCAAGAATAGCCAAGATACTATTAAAGAAGAATTAGGTAGGAGGGTTGTCCTCACTAGATATAGTAATTTTTAAAAGTGTCTTACTGGCCAGGGATAGATAAATAACTAATGAAGCAGAATAAAGAGACCAGAAACAATCCAACCGTATATAGAAACCTGGTATATAATAAACTAGTAAACATATCAATGAGGAAAGGAGGGATTATTCAATAAATAGTGCTGGAAAAATTATTTATCCATATGAAAAAAATTAAATGGAATCCTATTCATATCACTCTCAACTATTAATTCCAAATAGATCAAGGAATTAAATGCAGAAAGCAAAACTTTCAAACTTAAAATTTGTAGAGGACTCTGGTTTCTAGTCTGACATGTAAATGGCTTGGAATTCATCACTCCCACCCTCACAACAAGAAAAAAGATGAACAAACGGAATATCAACAATGTTTCTTGGACCCATTATGGAATTGAGGTCACAGGAAAAACCACCACTTGAAATTTGAAGAGAAGGGTGAATAAACCAAAATCAACTTACCTGAAGCAATAGCAGTTGGAGCCATAAACTGGGAGGAAAACTTAAATGGCAACTTTGAAAACTTGAGGGAGGCAGAGTATAGGTTAGTGTAAGAATGAGAAACTTCTGAGGGCAGCAGTCACGGGGGACCCCTCACTTTCACTGGTATTACCTCCCGAGAACCCCACCAGGATTTCATGCTGAGAGCCAAGAAACACTTTTGTTTCTAGCTGTGGGAAAAGAAAAGTAAAGCATTTTGAGTATACTCAAAGCATTCTCCATAACAAAAGCTTACTCTTCAAGAAAAAGAATTCACCAAATCCCTGCCAGATGTGGGAGAAGGGAAATTAGCTCACTCTACCCCAGTGCCCAGTGTCTCACCTAACTGGCTCTTTAAGGACTTGATTTATAGGGTCTATGTAATCCCAATCAAAATACCAGCAAGCTACTTTTGGATATTGACAAATTGATTTCAAAGTTTATATATAAGGGAAAAGACCCAGAATAGACAATACAATATTGAAGAAGAACAAAGTAAGAATTGCCAGTGATGGTTAATTTTAGATGTCAACTTGACTGGATTCAGGAACACCTGGAGAACTGGAAGCATTTTGGGGGTGTGTCTGTGAGAGAGTTTCCAGAAAAGATTGGTGTGTTGTTTGAGTGGACTAAGTGGGAAGATCTTCCCTTAATGTGGGCAGGTACTGTCCAATCAGCTGGGGGCCACGATAGAACAAAAACAGAGGAAAAGCAAATTGATCTCTCTCTCTCTCTCTCTGGAGCTGAGGTAAACTCTCCTACCACTGCACGTCAGAACTCCAGGCTCTCTGGCCTTTGGACTCCAGGAGTTGTACAAGCAGCCCTTGGGTTCTCAGCCTTTGGACTTGGACTGGGCTGTGCTACCAGCTTCCCGGGGTCTCCAGCTTGCAGACAGCCTGCTGTGGAACTTCCCAGCCTCCATAATTATGTGACCCAATTCCCCTAACAAGTCCCCTCTCATATATCTATATCTATCTCTCTCTATATATAAATATCTGTAAATATATAGATAGATATAGATCCTATTGGTTCTGTCTCTCTGGAGACCCTTGACTAATACAGTACCCAACTTCAAAATGCTCTATACATCTACAATAATCAAGACAGTGTGTTATTGGTGAAAAAAATAGCCATATAGACCAACAGAACAGAATAGAGAGCCCAGAAATATACCAATACAAATATAGTCAATTGATCTTTGCCAGATAAGTGAAGGCAAAGGCAATTCAGTGGAGAAAAGATAGTCTTTTTGACAAATAGTGCTGAAACAATTGGACATCCATATGCAAAAAAAAAAAAAGAAAGAAAGGAAAAAACTTAAACACACAGACCTTACACCTTTCACAAAAATTAGCTCAAACTGGATCATAGCCCTAAATATAAAACACAGTGTGCTAAAACTTCTAGGAGAAAACATATAGGAAAATCTAGGTGACCTTGGGTTTGGTGATCAGTTTTTACATACAACATCAAAAGCATAATCCCTGAAATAAAAATAAAATGGATAAAGTAAAATGTATTAAAATTAAAAATATGTGATCTTCAAAAGACACTTTTAAGAGAATCAAAATGTAAGCCACAGACAGCAAGTATTTGCAAAACACATATTTGACAAAAGACTTGCATCTGAAATATACAAAGAATTCTTAAAACTCAAGAATAATAATTTTTAAAAACTCAATTAAAAAATAGGCAAAAAATCAAACAGACACTTCACCAAAGAAGATATATAGATGGCAAATAAGCATGTGAAAAGATGTTCATATCAGGAAATTGCAAATTAAAACGGTGATTACCACTACATACTTATTAGGATGGCTAAAATCTAAAACCTGGCAACACCAAATGCAGTGAAGATGTGGAGTAACAGAAATTCTCATTCATTGTTGGTGGGAATGCAAAATATTACAGCTACTTTGGAAGACAGATTGGCAGTTTCTGACACAGCTAAGTGTAATTTTATAATCATATAACCATATAACCCAGCAGTCACACTCCTAGATATTTACCCACAGGAGCTGAAAACTTATGTCCATACCAAAACCTGCACACAAATGTTCATAGCAGCTTTACTCATAATTTCCAAAAGTGGGAGATGACCAAGATGTCCTTCAACAGGTGAATGGATAAATAAACTTATACCTATGTTATAACCTTATAAAAAAAAAAAAGAAGAAGAAGAAGAAGAAAAGCATAAGGAAAAAATATATATATTTACTATTCATTAAGTGGTACATACGTACAATGAAATAGTATTCAGTGAGAAAAAGGAAAGAACTATCAGACCATGCAAAGACATGGAGAAACCTTAAATACATATTGATAAATGAAAGAAGCCAATCTAAAAAGGCTACATACCATATGATCCCAATTATATGACACTCCAGAAAACGCAAAACTGTAGAGACAGTAAAAGATCAGTGGTTGCCAGTGATTTCGGGGAAAGGAGGCATGAATAGGTGGAGCACAGGGGATTTTTAGGGCATTGAAACTATTCTTTATGATACCGTAACAGTGGCTACATGACACCACATGCATTTGTCTAAATCCATAGAACTGTACAAAGAATAAATTCTAATGTACAGTTGACCCTTGAACATACAAGGTTAGGGGTGTTGACTCCCCACACAGTTGAAAATCTGCACATAACTTTTGACTCCTCGTAAACTTAACTACTTACTAATAGCCTACTGTTGACTGGAAGCTTTACTGATAACAGAAACAGTCAATTAACACATATTTTGTATACTATATGTGTTATATACTATATTCTTACAGTAAAGTAAGCTAGAGTAAAGAAAATGTTATTAAGAAAATCTAGCCAGGCACCGTGGCTCAGCCCTGTAATCCTAGCACTCTGGGAGGCCAGGGTAGGTGGATCATTTGAGCTCAGGAGTTCGAGACCGGCCTGGGCAAGAGTGAGACCCCATCT
>VBSM01003204.1:69551542-69562246 GCA_008086735.1 Cheirogaleus medius | reverse complement strand
AATAAAATAAAAAAAAAAATAAATCAGTGTGAAGTTAAAATACCAACCAGGAGGAGAATCTGAGTGTGGAAGAGTCAGGACACTGGGCTGTCCCTATTTTTTTGCCTCCTCCCTGCAAGCCCCTGCCCCTCCCTGGGCCCTAGCCTCGCCTCCTCTAAGCCAGGAACCTTGTAGGCCACAGCCTCCCAGCCCTCGCTGGTGCTGAATTCCTCCTGACATAGGGGCAGCACCATCCTTTCTTCTTACTTCTCCTAAGATGCAGTTAAAGTTTTTCAAAGTAATAGTTTACTCTGAAGTCAAAGGGAAACAAAAGCATACGAGCGGATTACTCGCAGGGGATGCTGTCTGTCGAAGTTCAATGCCTCCAGCCCTCCCTCCTCCAACTTGGGTCCGTAGACACATGGGTTGCTGCTCTTCAGAGACAGGTACAGAGGCCCAGAAGCAGAAGAAGGTGATGGTGGTGTGAATGGCCTCACTGGGCCAGTCTGTTACTGGCGTCCATCAGGACTGGGCAGCAGAAGAAAAGAATGAAGTGCAAAGATTTTAAAATGCATATTTAGATAAGCTAAGGTCACAAACTACTTTGGACACTGGAGGCAGAGCCAAGGAATTTGAAGGTGTCGAGAAGGGGACAGGTTGCTGACAGCTTCCCTCATCCCTATCCATTCTCTCCAACCATCGGCCAGCAGCAAATACTCCTGCACATTTGAGTCTATCAAAAAAGAAAAGTTGAATGATAAATGAATTGGAAGGAAATAATCTAAACAATTTTGCAGCATATTCACTAGTTGCTTTCATTTTATATTGTCTCCATTGCTTTCTGACATGATTGGTTTTAACCAATAAGTAAACAAAAATAAATGAAAAAAGAAAATATTTTTTTAGAAGGGAC
The DNA here is from genome assembly GCA_008086735.1 of Cheirogaleus medius. Lineage (NCBI taxonomy): Eukaryota > Metazoa > Chordata > Mammalia > Primates > Cheirogaleidae > Cheirogaleus > Cheirogaleus medius. The sequence continues at coordinate 69,561,354 of VBSM01003204.1, read as the reverse complement.
AGAGACATCTTCTGTTTACTGTCACCCGTAGTACTTTCTGTGCAGGTCACTTCGATCAGAGAGTCCTGACATTGTTGTTTACCTTGAAATCCTCTCCCTCAAAGTCATCTCACAAACACAAAACGAGGCTGCTGTCACTTCTTAGTTATTTGTCCCAGATTTGTTACAAGCCAGCTCACTTGCCATTCTTAAAATGCTTCCTGTCTAGGTGTTTCTACAAGCTTATCTGTGAGCATTCCTCTTAACTGACAGCACAGCAGTCAAGAATTTCCAATTAGTGACAAAAGACAATTGAAAGTACAAAATTGCAGTATCCTAAAGGGAAAAAAGCCATATACATTGACCCTGGTGGTTTGTTAAAATGCTATTTGACTTTGAAAGCATTTCTTTTTTTGGAAAAGTATACAGTATATGGTATTTTAGAAAGATGTTTTAAAATGTATTTATATATTCATAAACATATATAATATATAAAAATTATATATATATGTGCATCATATATATGTAAAATATATTCCACTACAGCACACAGTTTGCTTTCTCACAGTCTGAATGATGCCTGTTGCTCTGAGCCATGAGCTAAAATGACAGATCCTACTGCCACTTTTGGGCAATGGCAGTTAGTGTCCCGCACCAAGAGTTCTTTCAACCAATGGGCACGCTCTCTTGCTGTCGCAAGTTGTGTGTGTTCTATCATGTGTGTTGTTTGCTTTCCTATGTCTCCCTTTCTTCCCTGTATTTGTATTCTGGTGAGCGATTTTTATCTACTCTGGCTGATAAAAGTTGTGCAGGTCACTCAAGATGGGAAAAAGCAAATTTTATGGCAATTCAAGGAGTCTTCAAGAAAATGGTCAAGAAAACACTAGAAAACAGGGTTCCAAGACCCACAAAGGTCTTACTAAGACTTCTCCTATTTAGCCAAAACCAAAGTTTAACATTTATCATAAGAGCAAAGCCACAAAAGCTTGTAAGCTGATGTGTTTTCTTAAATCAGATACTGTCACTCTGGATCAAAATAGAAAAAAATTCTCCCCATTTTGGGGATTGCAAAGAAAGTTAGCTGTGCAATTGCCAACTATGATTCTAAGAGACTGTGCCTGTGAAATCACAGAATTTTTCCCTGATCAGCTCAATCTGATTACCAAATCCTCACAACCCATGCGCACTGTGCTCTGACTGCAGCCACATCACCAGTGCAGCTTGTGCCGGGTAATGTATGTTTGGCATGTTGTGTGCCCCGGACTTGCTCACTGAGTTCATAAACAATTGTGTTCTCTTAATTTTTTCAGTTCAATCGAACTTGGATTTCAGAGCACAGTTTGCTTTTAGATATGTTCATGCCCTAGAAAATCACCAAACTTAAAGAAGTAAATATTAGTACTTGGACATCTTCACATCTTCGGAAGCCGTTATTCTGCCCTCCACGGGAGGTGATCCCAAGGAAGCAAGAACGGGAGAGAGAACAGAGGCAGAGAAGCAAGAAAAGCCACCATAAGAATGTATTGTGAAGGTTGTAATGGGAGAAATGGTATTGGTTATGCCAGAACTTCCTCATCTACCCACCGAAAACTCCCAGAACAGCGTACCTGAGCAAAGTGCAGCTGGAGCCTATATTCCAGGGCTTCCACCTTCCTGGAGGGCTGCCCAGGAGCACTGGCGTCCCTCACTGCCAGGCTGTTTTCACGCCTGCTGAGTGGCTGCCCTGACATCGGAGAAGGCCGGGCATGTTCTTGAGGTGGAACATTGTTGAGCTTGTCCAGAACTGTCCAGTGCAACTGCAGGTGAAATCGGAGTTTGGCCAAGGGAATGTGAGGTGAGACACAAGCAGCTTCCGCTGCACGAGGAGAGCCTGATGCCACTTGCCAAGAATCCACATGTTATGCAGCACACATAGCCCTGGCAACTGCTTAGAATTTGAAGTTTGATTTTAAGTAAGAACTCTAGCTTATTTCTACTCTCCTACCGCAAACCTGTATGTCTCTTGTACAACATTTAGGTGTATGGAGCTGTTACTTAACACGGCCGTCCTGTTGAAGGCACAGGGCAAGGCTGTGGCTAGGGATCAAAGTTGCTCCTAAGAGGATGGCCATTACCAAGGTAATCATCAGGCAGCAAGTAGATCAGAAAACAAGATTTTGAAAGGGATCCACAAAGGGGTCACAGAGACAGAGTCAGTGGCTCAAGCCCACTGTCAGATGGGAAGGAATTTGCTAAGTGGACATGGTCTAGGTTAGGTTATGCAGTGGTGAGAAGTACCCTATATTTCATACAAAATCCTGGCTTATTGACACTCTGTCAAGGAATTCAGCCTAAGAAAAGCCAAGATCCAAACCCAGGTTTTCTAATTCCAAATCTCGTGCTCTTTCCCCTACTCCAGAATGAGTCTTTTCACATGTGGATGAGAACCAGGAGGAGAATGCCCAGGCTTTTCAAAATGAGTGGGCAGCATCTGTCCCTCTGCTGTGTGCTGTGGACAGAGTAAGGCGCTGCGGGCCTCTGGCTGTTTCGAGGGACCTCCACGGGGAAGAACGCACCTGAGGGAGAGGCAGGCTCCCAGTGACCAGGGATGGAACACAGGCCAGGTGAGCAGAGGAGCCAGGATTTTCTGGGGCTCACTGTTGGCAGGAGTCATGTCCTGGCCCCAGGCCCTCCCGCTGCTGCAGGGTTTCAAGGAAGGAGCTGAGATGACCCTGGGCTGTTCTTGCTCCATTCTTCTGAGGGAGTTTGCCACTCTATCTCCCCCTCCCCCAGGTTTTGGAGCTCTCTAGGGAGGTTCTTCCACCTGGAGATTGTAATCCCCTTTTGTCCAAACTCCACCCAACTAGATCAAGGCTGTTTGTTTTCTGGGTGTGTCCAGAACAGAAGCTCCTGACCCTTTGCTCATAGTTTGGATATTTTGATGACGTTTCCTACCAGCTAGTTTATCACAGAGGTTCAGTGGTCTCTTTTACCCCATATTGCCTGACACCTTCCCTTGACAAAAACCTCAGGCATTTTTAAATGAGCTGTGCAGCCAAAGAGTCAAATCCAGCACCGCCACGATTTCATTTGCTCAGCCGAGTCCTGCACCGCTGTCTCCCTGACTTCCTTCTTGTCATTTCCAGGGAGGTGTTAACTAATGTCTTGGAAACCTGTCAAAATTGAATGGCTCCAGTGTCCAGAGGTGGGAAGGGCATTTCATTTCATACAAAATCCTGATTTATTGAAACTTTGTAAAGTAATCTTCTTCAGTCTAAGAAGATCCATTGTGCACCATTGATTTCCTTTCAGCCATTGGCACTTTTTGGTCTTATAGAAACAAATTGAAAGGAAATATCTTTCCCCAAGATTTTTGTTTTTTCTTAAGTGGAATGTAAAATAGTCATTTTTGGATCCCTATGGACCACTCTGTCTCAAGATTATTGCATGGTTCACTGCTGTCATTCATCTCCCAACCCAGAGACATCTGAAGACCTCATGTCCTCAGAGTCTTTCCCTGACCAATCAAACATGGCCAACTACATACATTACCCCATCCTATTCTCTCCATAACATTTATCAAGATCTGAAATTGACCCTGTGTGTTATTTGCTATGGTGGTTGTTGGTGTTGTTTGTTGGACTCCATCCTCCATGGAACATAAACTCCATAAGAAAAAGGACCCGAACACTTTTCACTGGTTGGGAGAGTCACCAGGGCTTGTCCCAGATTTCAAGTTCTCCTTTTCTCCAGGTGTGGCATTGCATGTCCCTCTCCAACTGAAGGTGGCACAGCGTATGATTTGTTTCAACCATATAAATTGTAAACCAAAGTACTTGCTGTTACTTCCAGGAGGAAGATTTGTGAACTAGTGTGCAATTTGCCACCTAAAGATGAAGTGGTTATAGAAGCAGGTTCATAATGGAGCCTCCATCAGCCTGGGTGAATGGCTGACAACAGCCAGAGCCCCCACCTGGCCCTCACTAGACTCTAGAGTGAATAAGAAATAGACCTTGTGGTCAGGTGTGGTGGCTCATGCCTATAATCCCAGCACTTTGGAAGGCCAAGGCAGAAGGATTGCTTGAGGCCAGGAGTTTGAGACCAGCCTGGGTAACATAGTGAGATCCTGTCTCTAAAAAAGTTAAGAAAAATTAGCCAGGCGTGGTGGTGTGTGCATGTAGTCCCAGCTACTTGAGAATCTAGGATGGGAGGATTGCTTGAGCCCAGGAGTTTGAGGTTGCTGTGAGCTAGGATCAGGCCACTGCACTCCAGCCTGGGTGTTGACAGAGTGAGACCTTGTCTCAGAAAGGAAGGAGGAAAAGAGGGAGGGAACGAGAAAGGGAGAGAAGGAAGGAAGCTTTGTTGATTTAAGTCAAGGAGATTTGGGGGCTGTTTGCTACTGTAGTCTACTCTAGCTATCCTGACTGTATTAGTTTCCTTATTGCTGCTGCAAAAAATTACCACCTACTCAGTGACTTAAAACATCAAAAATCTAGCATCTTACAGTTCTGGAGGTCAGAAATACAAAATGAGACTTTGGGACTAAAATCAAGGTACTGGCAGGGCTCACTTTCTTCTAGAATCACTAGGGAAGAATCTTTTCCTTTGCATTACCAGATGCTAGAGGCCACCTGCATTCCTTGATTCATGTCCCTACCTCCATCTTCAAAGCACATCACTCCAACCTCTGCTTCCATCACCACCTCTCCTACTTCTGATTCTGAGCTTCTTCCTGTTCTCTTTTAAAAACTCTTATAATTATATCAGGCCCACCTAGATCATCTGAGATAATCTCCCCAATCTCAAGATCCTTTTAATCACATCTACAAAGTCCCTTTGTTCACATAAGATAGCACATTCACAGGATCTGGGGATTAGGACGTGGATATCTTTGTGAAAGGAGGGTGTCATTATTCTATCCACCACACTGACTAATACAATAGCGAGTCCATCACACCTGGACTAGTACCCACCACACCAAAGGCACTCATTAATATTTATTAATATTCATTAATACATGAATGAACATCCAAGAATAGAACGGAATAGCAAAGCATAGCATAGCACCGAGCAGCAGAACATAGAATAGATGTAAATAGATTTTTTTTTTTAGTTAACAGCATTTGGAGTCTAGCTATAGCTTTAAAAATATGGGTCCCTAAATGCCTCTTTACTTAAAGTTCACCATTTCTTTGTCTAAAAAAGATATTGGGAATCCTTCAAACTTAAAAAGAAAATGCTAGTTGTGGGGAGCCAAGAGCATAACTTTTTTAGGTCAAGGTGTTTTATTTGTTTGTGGGGGTAGTAGTTAGTAGTTGATATTTTGTTATTGTTGTTGCTGTTATTTGTGTTTTGTTTAATTTTGTCTTTCCTTTTCTTCTTTATTCTGACGATTTGAGAATTTCTCCAGCTAGATCAAGAAAGACACCAGGGCCCTCGCATAATCCTAATATCCAGTATGGTTTGGAGGAAAGAACAGAGGATTTTCAGCCAGACACTCCACGGTTGAAATCCTAGTTCCATCAATATTAGTTAACTGACCTTGTGCAATTTACTCAAATTTTGTATGTCTCTGTTTCCTCAACTATAAAGGGCAGGGGGTGTACATCCTGCCTCACACTGTCACTGAGACAGTGCCATGAGATGCCATATACTGTCTCATAAGGCCCGACACAAGGCAGGCACTCTCCGTGTCAGCTTCCTGTGTCCCCCTCCTTCCCTCCTCCTCCCCCGCCTTCACACCAGAGTTGGGCACACACTGTTGGAAACTGTGCCTTTCTTCGCTATCTACATCTCAGGAGTGAGGAGTGATGGCTGCTCCCTGGAGAAGTAACAGCTCTGGCCCTCTCTGAGATAACGTACATCCAGGAAGCCGTCGCTACGTCATGCACTATAGTTACGGTCAAGGCATTCTGTACTCATCATTATCATTACCACAGCTAACATTTTTTGAGACTTTGTGGCAAGGATTGTTCTAAAATATCCTATACCTAACTACTCACTTAATATTCACAACGACCCTATGAGGTGTGTATTCTTCTTATTATTTCTATTTTACAAATGAGAAACTAAGGCTCACAAGTCATCTCACTGGAGTCAGGTAGAGAGGTAATCTGTATTCAGAGCTCCCACTCCCAATGACCACGTTAGACCCACTGGACCAGGGAAGACACTCTTTAGTGAATCACAGCAAGATCAAAAGCCGGATGGAGGTTGTAGCTTGGGCCTGCTGTGTGTAGCTCCTCCATAGCCCTGCCAGCCGGCCAGAACAAGGCAAAGGGTGAGAGGCCCATGAACCACATGAAAGTTCACGTCAAATCAAGGAGGAAAGTATTTAGCATTAATAAGTGTCTTTTGCATTTGTCCAGAGAACCAAATAAGGTGGCACATAAGCACATCTCCTGGGAATTAGAAAGACAAGTTGTTCAATTAGAACAACAAAATGCTAGACTGGAGCTTCAATCTAGCCTTCTAGATTGTAGCTGGGGCTAGATTGTAGCTGTCTCGGGGTCAGAAAACGGCATCTTTGAACTTGAGTTCTATTACATAATTTGTATTTTCCAAGATGATTGCTTCTTGCCTTATGTTCATTGACAAAGTTTGTTTTGAAGATGTTGGCCTGTCACAGCTGACCTAAAGAGCACAGAGAGAAAAGACTGGACTTGGAAAGAAGGGATATGACTCCTTGGAAGCTGAGTGTGGTGACAGCAGTGGGAGTGGGGATCGGGGAGGTAAGCTAGGGATCAGATGCCAGCTGCCTGTACACCTCCGCCTTCTGGGAAGTACCTTTCTAAAGCCCTTCTCAACAGAAACTGTAGCCCAACTGGTGATGGCAGGAGATGGCCTATTTGAACACAGAGTTGTCCTCTTATAACCTCTGGCAGTTAATGAACACTCTCCTCTAGGTGGGTCTGGTCAATGTGATTTCTGGCTAATGCTAGTGCCAGTGGCCTCTAAAGTTTGTCAGTACCATAGTCATGGAAATAGCCACTGGCCAACTGCACCAGCCAAATAACACTTAACACTGATGAGTTAAAAATGACAGCTGGTTTCACTTAGTAAACTTACAAAGTGCTTCCCCAGAAGAATGGGCAATGAGGTTGGAAATTTTTAAAGGCTATATAATTATTTCAGTGCCATCCATTTTGGAGTTGCTTTGCTGTGAATTACAAACCCTTCAAAGACTAAGAACAGTGCCAGGAGCCTAAGACTCATGCGTGCACTCCAACACGCAGGCTGAGCGACAAGGACTTTCCAAAGCGCCTTTAATAGCATCTTACTGGGATCACTCCTTGACTCCACTTTCTCCAACAAATGACGACCTCAGGCTATACCACAGGCTCTTACAAGTATTTGCAACTGCTGTCTTGCTTGTTCCCAGTAGTTTTGGTGTGAACACTAACAGTAAATTAAAGATAAACATACATTCTTTATTCCCGCCTTTGAGAGGTAGAGTCCAATTCTCCTCTTCTTGAAGCTGGGCTGACCTTGAGGGTTTGCTTAACCAACAGGATGTGGTGGAAATGATGTTCTGGAACTCCTGACACTAGATCATAAGAAGCTTTGCAACCTCCACCCAGATGACTTGGAATGTGCTCTAGAGAGCCCTGCACCATAGTGCAAAATGTCTGACCACCCTGACGCTGCATTGCTGGAGTGACCTTGTGTAGCCATTCTGATAGACAGTCCCAATGAGCTCTGCCTTTTAGCCATGCCTGTCGGGTGCCTGACTTGTGAGTCAAGCTTTCTTGGAGTCTGTAGACCAGCCCATCACTAGCCAAATACCACCAAGCAACCTCATTCACTGGCACATGGCAGTGAAGATCACCCAGCTGTACCCTACCCTAATTCCTGACCCACAAATTCATGCAGGATAATAAAATGGTTTCTCTTTAAGCTATTGAGTTTTGAGGTGGTTCATTGCATAGCAACACATAACCAGAACAACTATCTAATCAATAACAAATTCCTGGAAATTAGTGGGTTTTACTCTCTTTTATTTTAATTACTCTTACTTCACACTTAGCTTCATCCTCTTATCCATCAATACCCTGCTGTATACCAAACATAGACCTGATCAATGCTTCTGGAATAAGCATATTTTAGGTCTATCTGTTTCTGTTTTACTAAACATCCAAGAAGAGCTCTCATTTTTACAGCGAGCAGATTCACTTCAGATATCAAAAAAAAATCTGATTTAATTGGCTAATTTCTTACATATTTTAGAGATGATTGATGTATAAGGTTCATGGGCTAGTGGTGATAATTTCCATTATCATCTTGACAATGACTTCTTATAAAAAAAAAAAAGTGACTTGTATATATGCTGTACTTCACTTACATTATGCAGGGGCAGTTGAAAGCCAAGTCTAACGGCTGACCACAATACAAAAGAGCTAGAAATTAACAACCAAAGAAGAGCAAATGTGACTGAATTGGGGGATTTAATCAGATTTCTCTTGGGTCTAATATTTAGACCGCTACTCAGCACATTGTAAGCGCTTAATCAACACTAGGTACTATTGTATTAAAGACATATATAATTTTTAAACCCAGTTTTAACATAATGGGAGATAACTAATGCTACTCTGCTGAGTTCAAAAACTTATAGTCAAAATGCTAAGAAATGTGACGTTTTGCTAAACCTGTGCTCCCTCATCAGAAAATAGGTAATATTTCTGCTAGACTTTTACAATATGTAAATTCCATGAGTAAGCTCTGTAAGCTCCCTTGTAAGCTTCAACTGGGAAATACTAATATTGACTCAGACTTTTATTTGCAAATGAGAAAACCAAGTTCCAAAGAAGAATAAGCAATTTGCGGTGGACCACACAGTGAGCCCCAGAGCCCATGACTTCTAACTTCCCAACCAAGGGTCTGTCCATTCAGGCTGCTTCTCTTGAACCAAATCAGAATGAATCGGCATTATTGTTTTTTAGCAAACAAAGAAGGAAAGAAAAAAAAAGGTTCTCCTGAATTCTGCTGTTTTGTCTTAGAGAGATGATGGCAGAGCATTGAAATATGCTTTGTACTTGACTTTTACAATGTACAAGATCAAGAACTCAGGGTATAACTTTTAGGAGCTATAGGAACCTCCTATAGGATTTCTTTAAGCTGTGCCCTTGGACATCCAGAAAATCCCTGAGGCCTGAGTCTCCTATAAATAACTTCTATTGCAGGAAATATAATATATGGGGGAATAAAAAGAAAATATTAACTGACATCTTATACAGGTCGTATCTTAGGCCCTAGATGTGGGCACAGCACCAACCTATTCTCATCTCTTAGCTACAGCCCTGTTTCCTAAAGCATCCAGATTTGCAATCTTCTTATTGTACAACCAAATGATACATGCCCAAGTATGCGGTGAGGCTTTTCCCTCTAAATCATCCCTCAAACAAAAGGGATGACTTTTATTATAGTTCTCTTATTTGAGTCCTTACAAATTCTCTCACATTATGGAAGTATTCCTTCACTTACCTTATTTTTAGCAAAGCCACGTTTGCCTGAACAATTTCAGTCAATGGTAGTTTACCTTCTTAGAGAGGTTATCTCATAGAACTTATTTCTTTTAAGAAGGAAGAAGAAAGTATATTAGTCAGTATATAGAGTATATCATGCTGTAGTAACAAATTAATTCTGAAATCTCAGAGGCTTATCATATAAAAATCTACTTGTCACTCAGCCAGGTGTGATGGCTCACACTTGTAATACAAGCACTTTGGGAGGTCAAGGTGGGAGGATGGCTTGAGGCCAAGAGTTCAAGACTGTCCTGGGCAATATAGCAAGATTCTGTTTCTAGAGTTAGAGCGTCTCTGCAGAAAAGAAAGCTTCTAGAAGATATTAGAAGAAAG
>VBSM01003204.1:69513353-69549659 GCA_008086735.1 Cheirogaleus medius | reverse complement strand
CGCTTGAAGCTCTGCCTCGAGGGGGGAGGGAGGGCATGGGCAATATACGTAACCCTAATATTTGTACGCCCATAATACGCTGAAATAAATAAATAAATAAATAAAATTATTGTGCTGAATGAAGCCAGGCACTAAGAAAACATATTGTATGATTCCATTTATATGATATTCTAGAAAAGAAAAAGCTAATATGTAGTGGCAGAAAGCAAACAGATAGTTGCCTGGGCCCAAGGATCGGTGGATTGACCACAAAAGGGATTGAGGAAACTTCTGGGAATAGTGAAAATTTCTATTTGTTGATCGTGTTGGTGGCTACAGGACTGTATGCATATGTCAAAGCTCACTAAAATGTGCACTTAAAATGTTTGTGTTTTATTTTGTATAAATTAAATTATACTTCAATAAAAGTCATCTTAGAAAATACTGTGAGTGACAATATTACAGCAATCACAACTACACAACAGAAGGATGAATAGAAACAAGCTTTAAATATGAAAATAGTGCTTTTGGTTTACAATAAAATTACCTGTGGAAACACTATCGATGAATTCCAATAAGTCTTTCTCTAAACAATTTTTATAGAAATGAATATACTATATTGGGAAAAACTGAATGAGTTGACAAACAAATGACTATGTTATGGGCCAAAGCACTAATGTGAAGACATTGAATAAATGGAAATGAAAAAAAAAAAACATTACTCCTAAATTAATGTATAATTCATAACATGTGATATGAAAGTTTTATTGAATCAGAATCTAATTGGAAAACAGAAACCACTTGAATATTTTAAGAGGAGGGTCTTTAATAGGCATAATTGTTTGCACAAGTGATGGAAGGCCAGGCCAAGCAGGGGACCATAGGGCAGAAAGGAAATGAGACTACAATAGGCGATTGAGCTGTTTGCCCTTTCCCTGTCATTGAATAGTATTGCCAGAGCCCACAGAGTGAGCCTGGCCCTCACCGATCTGGGGACCGCACAGTTCCTGAAGCGGCTGTGTTCCCAGCGCTCACCCACCCCTGCCCACTACAGAAAGAGGCAGCATCTGGAGATGAAGCTTGCAGCCCACCTGGTGCTCCAGGGCCAGAGTAGACAAGCAGGTGTGAGCGCCAGCAGCCCAGGCAGGATTCAGGTGAATGAGCCCCATGGTGACAGCTGTCCCCCATCTGTGGCCTTCCCCTAGAGCACTCCAGCCGCCAGACTCTCCTGATTTTCAAAGTCTGGGTGAATTTGAACTCCAGAAACCAACTGTGCAAGAGTACACACTGCTGGCTGTTGTCAGATCTGGGGCCCAGGTGTGTAGTTTCATGGGTCAATACTAACTTTTTAAAGAGGGGATTTCACATAGAAATCCAGATTTCTGACTTCCTCAGCACATTCAGAAGATCTGGAAAGACACTGCCATAGTCTGCTGGAGGTGAGAAGCAGCTTTTAGGCAGGGAAGGTGGCTCTGTGCTCAGCACTCCCTGCTGTTACATTCTGCCTGCTTCATTCATTTATAGCCCTAGCTCTCTCACCCAGCCCCTGTCTTACCCCTGATGTTTAGCTTTGGATATCCTCTGCCTTCTGAAATGTTTATCAAGACAGATCAGGAATGTATGCATTGCTCTGCTCCTGGCAGAATACCTTTTCCAGCAAACATCTATATGGTTGATACCAGCTTCTCAGTCCTTCCATCTACCCCTTCCCACCAGCTAATACCACTCACTCACTTCCCTCACTGTCAAAGTCTTTGGTACACAGTTCCAAAGTTAGGGAATTATGAATGAGTCTGTGGACAGAAAAGTCCCTTGCTTGGCGCCAGGCCTACAGTTGGCACTAAGTGAAGGGTAGTTCTCCTCCCTTTTCCCCTCTGCAGAACTAACTGTGCCTTCACAGGGTAACCCTCAGCTTGTCCTTCTCAAACCAGCCATGAGCAGGCCAGACACTAATAAGCCCTACGGCCATGCTTTTTACTGTAACATTTCTGAGTAAAACCAAATTCAAATGACTGGAAAAGTTAAAGAGCTTTGGACAACATCCACTAGATCCCAAGGCTAAAATGGAAGGGCAGATGTTGCGTTGAAAAGTTTGTCAGTATGAAGCAAAGAATATGACTTTCCAATCAGAGAGTAAATAGTTTTATGATCTCTTAGTTTCCCCTGCAAGGATTTGTGGTAAATATATTTTATTAGTTTCACTCTGTGACTTTGGGGCCTCATGTAGCTGCCAAAATCCTTGGAGCAAATTCAAGTTGGGAAGAAGTAGTACATAAATCAGGAAATAGCACCAGGAAAAGCCAGGGCCTCAGGTTCACTTCTGGGGAGTTCTGCCTCTTGTCTCTTGAAGCTGCCTTGGAGCAAAGGCACCCAGGGCTGGCCCAGCCACAAACCTACAGTCAGCACTGTCCAGGCTTGGAGGGAGCACAGCTGGACACACATACCCCAGAGCGTCCAGACTCCACTGAGCCCTCTCCTAACGACCTCCATTCTGAAAGTTCTTAGCAACCTGGTCTGCATGCAGCCAAAAGGGTTTCTATCTTCACTATATATGTATAACTTAATGGTATTTCCAAATCTTGGGGCCAGGTACGGTGGCTCACGCCTGTAATCCTAGCACTCTGGGAGGCCGAGGCGGGAGGATCGCTCAAGGTCAGGAGTTCGAAACCAGCCTGAGCAAGAGCGAGACGCTGTCTCTACTAAAAATAGAAAGAAATGAATTGGCCAACTAAAAATATATAGAAAAAATTAGCCGGGCATAGTGGCGCATGCCTGTAGTCCCAGCTACTCGGGAGGCTGAAGCAGAAGGATTGCTTGAGCCCAGGAGTTTGAGGTTGCTGTGAGCTAGGCTGACGCTATGGCACTCTAGCCCAGGCAACAGAGTGAGACTCTGTCTAAAAAAAAACCAACAAATCTTGGAGCTCATTCTCAGCCTAAATACACTAATAGCTTTATCTAATATTTTATATGACTGATAAATAATCTAAAAATTCTTTAAATATTAATCTATTTTATGAATGTACGATAATATCTTGAAAGAAGTGACAAGATTCAGGATGGAGGTCATCTCAATGGGGACAAACTTCTCTTTTGGAGACAAAGCTTTCTTTCTGATTATCTTTCCCCTCTGTCCACCCATCTAGCCACTCCTTTCCAAACTCTCTGTCGAGTTTCTTGACTGCCTCTGGATAAGTTGTCCCTGTTAACAAGCAGAAGGACAAAAGAATAGAGCCACACTCTTTACTGTCAGAATAATCCTCATAGAATGAACGTCTCCCCTTGGCATATGAGAAATAGTACAAGTTACGTCACCACTGTGCCCAAAGATCTAGGACAAGGTGCACATTTTAATATTACAGGTTAAACACTTAGCACAGAAGCAAAAACAACCATAATATTTTTTCGATTTTGCTATTTATGCTAAGATAGTTCCATTATTTTATTTTTATTGTTTCAAATTGCCATTAAACAAGTTGTTTGTCACTGTTCCCCAGCCCCAGCTATAATACAACAAGGTCTTGTCAGACAACTTGGTAAAGGCAAGTGGACCTGCCAGGAGACTGGGGTCCCAGTCTGGTTCTGCCCCTAACCAATAGCTTGGACCTAGCCAAATCACTTAACCATCGGGGGTCAATTTTCCTATCTGCAAAATGAGATAAGTAGACTATTTAAGCACTAAGGGCCATTCCAGTTCTAAATGTCTGAAGTTTTTTCATCAGTGGTCCTTTGTTCTTTCAATAGTATGCATGAAACCCTCCTCTGTGGGTGCCATGCCCAGGATGCAGGATATAAAATGAACCACACAATTGGGTGTGCTCTAGGGATGTCTAGGGGGGTGAGGTGAGGTAAAAATCCAATGTGTGTGATCCATATGGATGTCTGATCGATGACAGGGGTGAATCCAGAGGGTCCTCAGTGGCATATGACAATTAGACATGACCAAGAAGAGAGTCAAGTGTTTATGGAAGTCTCAAAAATACATATTGTCCTTCTGTCTGAAACCTTCAGAATATTACAGTTTTTAAATGTAATTTTAGTGGAAGGCATGAGGAGCTTGACATGATATACTTAATTACGTTTAGCTTCTACTAGAATTACTAACTGATTTAAGCCTGCTAACTTGAAACTGGCATCAGTAGTGGGAAAGTTAAGTTTTACTGGCCTAGAAACTCAAAGTGTGTTAACTATTGAGGGGCAGTGATGCTCAGCCTTGACTGTACTTAAGAATCATCTGGGGAATTCTTTGAACATACTTAGGACTGAGCTCCACTCCTGAGAGATTTAATTTAATAGGTCTTAGAAGCGTCACTGACATGACTCCTTTTTAAAAGCTCTCCACGTGATTCTAATGTACAGTCAAGATCGACAACCACTGAACTAGGGAAAGAGCAGCGTTTTGATCAAAATTCCAGGTAAGCCATAATCCAGGGTTAAGCAGGCTGTATTTGACCCATATTAGAATAGAACCTTGAGTTCCAAAGCTCTGATTCTCATAAGATACAACCTTTAAACACACCTAATGCAATAGATGGGAATCCAGCTGATTTCATGCAAAAGGTTGTTTTTCTGCTCAAACAATTCCCTGTGGGATTTCTTAAAGTAGCCAGCTGAAAGCTGTGCGTTGAAATCACAATTCCATTTAGCATAAACATGTATAATACATGTAGCTCCTCAGCATACTATTCAGTGAAGCTATTGGTGCTTTAAAAATAGCCACCAGATGCCTTTTGTTTGTGTAGTACATTAAAAGAAAAGTAGCTTACTTTTGCCAATCAACCCATATCTGCGTTGAGAACAATTTCACCACCCTAAGGATGGATTAAATAGATTTAGTCTGTCTAACTGGTAAGCCTAGAAGGCCAATTGAGTAAGTAATTCAGCACCCCTAGCACCAAGCCATAAAACCAGCTACAAGAGAATGTGGCTAACACTTGCTAATGACCGAATCGGATTCATTTATCACGTGGGCTATCAGGTACTGGCACCGCTTTAAGTAATTCCCTTAAACCTTTTCTAATTAAAAATTGTTGGGAAAAATCCTGCTTATTAGGAATGCAGAATCTCAGGCCCCACCCCAACCTACTGAATTATGTGAGATGAACTAACATTGTCAGTGGGATGAAAAAGAGAAATAGGCCGGGTGCAATGGCTCATGCCTGTACTCCCAGCACTCTGCGAGGCTGAGGCAGGAGGATTGCTTAAGGTCAGGAGTTCAAGACCAGCCTGAGCAAGAGCAAGACCCTGTCTCTACTAAAAATAGAAAAAATTAGCCAGGTGTGGTGTCGCCCACCTGTGGACCCAGCTACCCGGAAGGCTGAGGCAGGAAGATCCCTTGAGCCCAGGAGTTTGAGGTTGCTGTGAGCTAGGCTGATGCCACGGCACTCTAGCCTGGGCTACAGAGTGAGACTCTGTCTCAAAAAAGAAAGGAAGGAAGGAAGGAAGGCAGACAGGCAGACAAGACAATTAACGAGGTGGAATTCGTAAGATTTGGTCTTGATGGGATGTGGGAAAAGGTGAAGAGAAGGTTGACTCTCGGGTTCTGGGTAACATTCACTAAGACTGGGGACATGGGAGGAGGAACAGACCTTCACATAAGTTCTTCTTCTGCCTCATCCTACTTTTTCCATCCCTTAAATTCATTGTTTCCTGGGGTTCTTTAGTTAACCTGTTTCTCCTCTTTTGACCCCTGATTTCCGAGGCTTCATCTACTCTCTCCCACGCACGCACACGTCACCAGCCTGCTCAAGGTCCCAAAGGCACGTCATGCTCAGCTTATCATCTTTCTCTCAAAACCTGCTCCACCCCATTCAATCTTCCACTTAACACAATAGAATCTGTTACCTATCCGTTCACTGACGGGGCAGACCTGGAGGCCACTTGAGAGTTTATTCTTCTGCCTCAGCCCCCTGTGGAATCCGTCACCAAGTCCTGGTTTTCCACTTCACCGAATCTCTAATATGCACCCCTCCCCGAGCCCACGGAGTCTGTTATTGCTCACGGGAGTTGGTGCAATTTTCTCCTTATGTTTTAATGTCTCCACTCTTGTTGATGTCCCTATGGCCCCGCGCCCTTCTCCATACCGTATCTAAGGAGATGTTTCTAAAATGCAGATCCGATCACGCCATTCCCCTGCTTGGAGAGCATTCAAGGTCTTCCATGGCCCAGCCCTGCCCAGCTTTCCAACCTCGTCCCCTGATGCTTGCCTGACACACTTTGCATTTTTGTCATCTGCCACCTTTGCCATTTTCAATAAAAATAGCAACCAAATAGTAAACTCAGGTACTCTTTATTGATTTTAGTTCATTGAATCCTTGAGGAATAAATTCGTCAACAAGGTCAAAGCTTCTTTTTGAGTCCTTAGCGTATTCACCATTGAAGGTATGAAATTCTTCATCAGCAGGGGTTTGTTGGGTCCCTTTTTGGTGGACAGTGTTCCCTAGATGCTCTGGGCAGTTTACAGAATAAGAAAAGATTTTATTTTAATTTTTTTGAAGGCCCATGAAACACCTTTAACTTCTTGTTCCCTAAACTACTACCACTTTTTCCTGTAGCCCAGAAGGAGAAAGGACCATCAAATTCTATATTAGGAGCAACGTTTATACATGTGGTGTTAAGTGGTTCCCATTAAAGATTAGAAATAGCTATGATTATTGAACACTTGCTAGCTCGTTTATTCCTCACCTTGATCCCGAGAGTTTGGTATTATTATCCCATTTTACAGCTAAGGGACGAGGGTTGCATCCATTTGATTTACACCCTTTAAAGGCAACTGTAGACTCTGTGAGGCCAACAAGCAGTGTGTATCTAGTTCACCACTCCTGGAACATGGTGCTCAAATAAACGTGTATTGGACGAGCAGGTGAATGAATGAAGCAGACAGCCAGTGAGTGCAGAGCTGGTGTCAAAGCCAGGGTGAGCTGACACAGAGTGGCTGCTCTGTGCACATCATGGGAACCGGGCACAGGGGAACAATCAGGTCAGGAGAGGCCGACCAAGCTCCTCTTTGTCTGATCTCTGTGCTTTCTGTTTGAAGTTTGAAAAGAAAAGGGGAAAAAAATCCAACCAAGCTCATAACAGTGCTAGGAAGAATACATAAGAAATGTTTTATGAAACTTTGGAAATATATAGCATTATAAAATAACGATGGTTCCCAATATCAACATTTCAAGCCACTGTTTGTTTCTGTACAGATGTTGAATATGCATGGCTTCTTAAGATCTGGGCAACATGCGAGTGAAATGCCCTTGCTTCATTTTGTATGACTCCTATTGTTTCAGGTATTCTTTTCCATTTGTGTGGAATAGGAATAGGGTGATTCTATAGCCCCCAGAGGGGTTGTTACCAGGTCACACAGATTCACACATGTCTGATAGATTTACACCTAACACCCCTGGTGGGAAAAATTACATTCACTAAATGAGGTGAATTACGTCCAGGTTTAGACATTACCTATTAAACAAAATCTATTACACTGTCAAGGACACTAAATTGTTTAATTCAACATTTTAAGTGTAAGAAGTTAATGTTGGTGGAAGAGTTAGGCACCTTATTCACTTATCACTCTAAAGATAAAGATATGAAAATGTCTAAACCATTAGCCACCTAATAGCTTCAGATGCTTTATCCCAATAACCATAAATTGGCTAAATCATGAAACCACAATTAAGAATAATTATCCATGCAGTAATCAGGTAGCTGTAGAAACTCCAAGAATTAGACAGCTTGCCTCAGTAATATATCAGCTGACAACATGAGTCAGTCTGAACGGTGATAGACTTCCCAGTTTATATCCCTCTAATAACATTTCATAAACCATCAAGGAATAGTTGGCAGCAATGAGCAAAGGAAAATTGTGAGATCCTAATTCAAAACCTATGTCCATCTAAAGCTGGAAATACAAAATACTCCAGAAATTATTTTTTCTTGTTGAACATGAATAACATTAAACTCTTCATTTATTTTCTAAGTCATCCATTTACAAAACTATTCCGTAAGCCTTTGATTTTAAAAAGATTTTGTATCTGTCGATTTCAATAAATTAGCCAGTATTTTTAAGTTGACCAAAGCTAGCTGATTCTAGGATCATATAATAGTCCTATTTTTTAAGTTTTTGAGGAAACTTTATACAGTTTTCCATAATGGCAGTACCAACACAGCAATCTCACTTCTGGGTACATATCCAAAGGAAATGAAATAGTTAGTATCTCAAAGAGATGGCTCCACAATGGAATTATCTGGAGCATTTAAAACATACAAATGACTGAGACTAATCCCAAAGAATCTGATTTAATGGGTCAGGGATGCAGCCTAAGTATCAAGATTTTCAAAGCTCCTCCAATAATTCTAATGTGTAACTGACACTAGACCGATGTTTCCCAACCTTTTTTTTCCCCATTATTTCCCTCTTAAGAAGCCTTTTTAGACATTTTCCCTAAATACCTCCATACAACTTTAATATCATAGATATATTATGTATCTGTGTATTATACACAAACTTATGATTTATATACAAAAAAGAGAATGTTTTTGCTCTCCAAGAACCAATTATTTTCCCTTTAGGGATGATATCACTGTTGTTGAATATGCTTTAGACTATTCCTAAAGACCTCATTTTGACCAAGCATCCACATGTCAGGCTCCAACACAAAGCCCTTCCAGTGGAGGCGTTAAGTCTCAGCCACAAGGAGCCAGGCTGGAGAGAAACCACCGAAGGCGACCAGATCAACGCACCGGCAACCCTTCCCTCCTAAGCCAGAACCAGCTGCAAGGCCTGAAATCGCTCTGTTCTTTCCACCATCTCATTGGCTGTGGCCACAAAGGGCGGTGTATGTCCTGCCTGAACAAGTAAGCTATGGTGCTGGCCAATATATCCTTACTTGTGTTCACAGCCAAGCCTTTCTTTATATTGCAGGTGCCTGGAGTCGAACGAGCTCTCCATCAATGTGCATAAAGCGAAATGACTGCAGAAGACTTTTTTTTATTTCAGAATATTATGGGGATACAAACATTTTGGTTACATATAATACGTTGCCTCATGCTAATCCCTAACACTCATTTACAACATAATGTGTGTAAATTGTGGAGGTGTGGATCACAGCCATCAGAGGAAAACAGCAACACATTCTAAAGGCAGAGAAAGTTGGAATCTAATCCAGGTGTAAAGTCTTGATTATGGGGAAGGTAGATGAAAATTTGGTAAGAAAGGGGGGAAGAGATGAGTAGAAAGAAAGGGAAGGAGAAAGAAACTAACATCATTGCACATCTACTTTGTGCCAGGCGGTATGTAAACATTATTTTATCTAACCTAGGCTCCGTGAGCCTAGGAGGTGGGCATTGTTCTCGTCATTGTACACACAAGAGCCCTGAGATACTGAAACTGCCTAATGTCCACTTCTAGAAAGTAGGGGAGCCAGCATTTAAATCCTTGTCTGTCTGGCTCCAGATCCACACATGCTGCCCTTGCAGCCTCATGACAAAAACACAAAATGAAGCACCATAACCACAAAGGAGGACCTTCCAGATTTTAAACCAGGAAGATCAGGGTGACCTTGCCAGGGCAGCAGGAACTCCAGGTCCTGCAGCAGCCGCAGAATAGAGATCAAAGCTAAAACGGATATGCAAAATCAGCACAAGGCCATCTGTAGTCAGGATGTCCACAGAGTGTGGATCCGAGCAACTGAATCCAGGAAAGCACTAGACGTCATGAGGAAGAACTGAGAAGTGAGGAGTCAGGGCTGGTCCACATCTCACCTTAAGCAGCAGGAACAATGGGAGCCCTGGGTTGCCTGAGGACACAAAGACGCCAGAAACTAGGGGGAAGAGAGGAGGAACAGTAATGGTGGGGAGAACGGCCCCAGAAGAAAAATAACTTACTTGCCTTGAGAAGGTAGGGCCCCTGGGCCACGGTCCCCTGTTCTACTGGGGCCCTTGTGACCTCCAGGTAGGGAGTAGGAGAAAGAAAACAGAGAGTGGAGCAAACCGCAGGGATTCTAAAAGCTGAAATTCTCTCCTTGGAGAAAGAGGAAGATAGATCTTCCCCATTCCCCATCCCAGACCTAATGCCTGACCCCACCAGAGAAGCCCCTTTCCCTCTCTGGGGCAAAACTAAACCAGCCCCAAATACTCCAGAAAGGAGGCGAGGAGGTGTAAGAACCTGGGAGTTGTCGTGTGCACACAGGGACACAGAACCCACGATAAAGTTGATCATTAACATCTGCCTTTATCCAGGAGAGGATCTGTTTCTTCCTCTTTGTCCAAACCGTGTAGCCTGAAACCCACCCAACTCCATGACAGAACACGAGGGTGAATTACAGGGCTGCCCACACATCTCTTGGAGGGGGAGCCGAGGAAACCCTAGAAGTTAACCATTTGCCTTACCACCAACTGTGCTACTAACAAACAGCCTCACCCCTCCCTCCCTGCAACTCCAAAGCCAGGGAGACCACTTCCCGTAGAAACCCACTACATTGGGTTATTTTTCAAAATAACATATTTGTGGAAAAAGGAAAAACTCCTGAATGATACAATGAAAGTCAAAGGCCCCCGAATCTTTTCCACTCATGACCACCTGGAGCTGGAGATCATGCAGGAGGTAGGAGCTACTTCAGGCAAGAAAGAGACCCTGGCACCAACACCTCTCTTCATGGTGCCGAAGAGGTTAATAATACTTTCCAAGACCTACAGGAGACCCTGGCCGTAGGAGGAAGAATAAGAGACCCACTATGTAAATGTCTCCTCCAATGAATTTGTTCAGATTATTGCCAAAGTATTTTTAAATTGCTGGATGAACAAAGAGCAGATTTATCTCCAATCTACCCCCAGCCGCCAGGATCAGGTATTTGGCACATTCGAAGTTAAGATTAAACTAGTCTGCAGGGCAGAAAGAAGAGAACTATCTCTGTATAAGGGATGAGGAAGGGAATTCCTGTCCTGTTCCTCACTTCGCTATTAATACATCCATCCTATTCCCAAATTTATTTAGCTCCTCGAAGTAACCGGTTGACTTCCCCTTAACGTGTTTATCGAAACACTGAGCAGGAATTGGCAGCGCCGGGTAACGCTGGCCCCAGCAGAAAAATCCCCACATGGTGTTTTGACAAGAGCAGTTCAAAGGGCTCCTCCAAACTGGCACCACCAAGGTTTGCATTCCCGGGAGCAGTGAAGCAGAAATGGTGTGATTGTTTGCTGAGTATTTACCCAAGCACAATTACACTCGATAGGCAAGATTAATTTCAAGAGACAAACTTTACTTTGAATTTCTCACTAAAGCTGACAAGAACATATCTGCTCATTTTGACTGAAAACAATCTGCCAGCAGAAACCCGTCTCTGTGGGGCATAAGGAGTGTTGTGCAGTAGAACCAAACTGGGGGCAATTGCTCGGTGGGAGCCTTATATCCTAGCAGCAAAGATCAAGCTTGGTCAACAACGCTCCGGCGGGTTGAGATAGTAGCAAATAACTAGAGACCTTACTCCAAAATAGAGAGAGGGAAGGAGGGAGGAAGAGAAGAACGGAAAGAGCAAAAGGAAGGAAAGGAGGGCAAGAGGGAGGGAAATAAAGAAACAAGAAAGTAAGGAAGAAGTCCAACGCTTCTTTTCTAGTCTGAACTAATAGACATTCCCCAGGTTCACGGCTCTCAAACTCACTGAGTAATTGTGCACATTCCTGGATAGTTATCAGATAGTCTCATCTCCTCTCTCCCATCCCCCATGGAAAAGCTCATTAAACTGAAAGTGCAGGATGGTTGGTATGTATACACTGTTACCATATTTTGTAAAAGAGCTAGGCATAAATATATA
Organism: Cheirogaleus medius; assembly: GCA_008086735.1. Classification (NCBI taxonomy): domain Eukaryota; kingdom Metazoa; phylum Chordata; class Mammalia; order Primates; family Cheirogaleidae; genus Cheirogaleus; species Cheirogaleus medius. The sequence goes on along the minus strand of VBSM01003204.1, from coordinate 69,537,882 downwards.
TAGTATTTGCTTATATTTTCATGGATGCCCATGAAACCAAATTGGAAGTATACATAAGTGACTACAACAGGTTAGCCCGGGGTGAAGGGACAGGGTGACTGAGAGGGGAGGGAGATGCTTCCTTGGGTATCTTTTACGCATTTTGATATTTGAGCCTTGATATTTGAGCCATGTGAACACGTTGCCTGTCTAAAAAAATTAAACAAATGAGTGGATACATTAAAAACAACTTATTGAAATGGCAGCCGGCAGAAGCCCAGTCGTGCTTACATCAGGCTGGGAAAGGAGGGAGGGGGACCCTACTGGCATTCCCTCTGTCCTTCCACCCCAACCCTCTACTCTGCCCTTCCTCTCCCAGTCGAGCCTAGGTTTTGATTCTGCAAGTCACGGGACATCCCAGAGCGTGGCAGAAGTTGAGACAGTGACAGCTGCCTGGTCCTTGGAGCAATGGTACAAAAGTCCCAAACCTGAAACCTAAAAGCAGAAAACGTCTCTGCTTTTCCATTTAGACTAGGAATAGAAGCACTTGGCAGGGAGACGGCGTGAGGATCTGCGAAGGTGGCAGTCGGAGCATCTGCTCTGCGGTCAGGCTGCCGGGGTTCACAGCTTAGAAGTGATGCTTCTCTTCCTTGAGCCTCAGTTTCCTCCTCTCAGAAGCCGGCCACAGTAAGACCAAAGTTGGGGTGCGAAGACAGCCCCAGCACGGGGCCTGGGCAAGGGAAGGCGCCATGGTGTTAGCAGCCGCTATTCTACTTAACCACAGCCTGTGCCTCCTGCTTCAAGCACTTTTTAGTTCTGAGCAGCAACAAAGTATGGAAGCAAAAAGAGACTAGCCATGAGCCTAAGATCTCGGCAAGCTCTGTAGGTGATCATTGGACGATTTGAGGTGATAAATTTCTGTTCTTCAGAGGTAGCACAAGAGGGAGGGAAAAATCTGGCTTTGAAAACAGAAATCCCAACTCCTTTAACTTACTGATTGTGTGACTTCAGACAAAGGGTTTAACCCCCCCACTCCCCCATTTCCTAATCTCCAAACTAGGACACCAGGATCTACCTCCCAAGATGACTCTGAGGATCCAAGGGGACAGCAGGATGTTGTGATACGACACGTAGCACAGAGTTGGATCCCTCTTTGAGAGAACCACTCACTAAAGTGGGAACCTAGAGGTGATGGTGACAGACCAAGATCCAAAGGAAAAAGTAACTTAGTACTGCTATTATTAATTTTTATGATTAGCTCTTTGCTGTCACATGGAAGCAATGATTTGTTGTTGTTCTTTATTTTTTGTTTGTTTTAAGCATAATATTTGCAAAAATGCTGGAAAGAATGCCACAGGGCCAGTGTTGAAGTCATCTCACTTACTTTGCAATGGTGAAAAAAGGGTTAACCATCAGCATTATTATCCTAAATCCTCAGGGACCTTGAGAAACCCCTTACAGGGGACTCAGTATATTTGACACTTGGAGCAGATCATTTTTTAACACCCTATTTTCTATAGGACAAAATTATTTTCAGTTATAATCATCTTCTATGAGTAATAATCATTTTTGATGTGTTTGTTCTTTATTTTAAAAACAATTAGCAGTTTAAAGACAAGAAATTTCTATTTTAAAGATATTATTCAAAACTGTTTAAACTAGTTCACTTATGAACTAATATTCATACTTACAAACAAAAACTAGGTTTTTTGTTTGTTCTGAGACAGGGTGTCATTCTGTTGCCCAGCCTAGAGTGCAGTGGCACCGTCATAGCTCACTGCAGCCTTGAACTCCTGGGCTCAAGTGATCCTCCTGCCTCAGCCTCCCAAGTAGCACCACCACACCTGGCTAATTTTTTTATTTTTTGTAGAGATGGTGTCTCCCTATGTTGCTCAGCTGGTCTTGAACTCCTGGCCTCAAGCAATTCTCTCACTTAGGCCTCCCACAGTGCTAGGATCACAGGCATGAGCCACTGGGCCCAGCCAAACAAAAATGTTATACTTTGGATTTACTGTTTCAAATTTTAAAAACAAAAACTCTAAGTGGTCACATAGCATGACAGAATTAAAATAACTCAGATTCTGAGTTTTTATCTTGATAATCCTTGAGATATCATTGTTTACTTCAAACCTACTGTTTAAACACAGAGATATGTAGCACACATGTATAGTGTGCTCTGAGCAAGCTGGAACAATGGCAAAGTCTCCCATTCACTCGCAAAACAAATGCCAGGCTGAGTCCACTACATCGGAGGCCCACTACATGACAGGGAATTCTCCAAAGTAACTTCCATGTAGAATACAATCTTTATTAAAGAATAAGAAATAAAAATGCTAATTTGAAGCTGAGGTATATATTGTTTTTAAGTCTCAACAGTAATTCTAATAATTATTAGAATATAGACCCATGAAAAGATGTTTTTAGGTACACGTATTTTATCACTGACATTGTGATTTGTCCACACATAGTGATAATAAAAAACAAACTGACTTTTCATTGGTTTTATTGTTTCTAAATTCTCTGTGAACATTGCCTCCACCTCAGGCAGACACTCTCACCCATGTATGGGCACATGGGCCTCTCGCCCAACCATCAGTCCAGCTGCTATGGTTGGTTCCCAGCTCCCAACCTTAACACATTTAAAATAGAGATTCATGTTCATCAAAAAAGCACCCATTGGTAAAGCTATTACTATAGTTCTGTTTTGGTATTTCAGGCCATTTGGCCTTGGGATTAATTTATAGATGGTCTAAGACATTTTTATTGAAATACGGAGTAAACAAGAAGGTGTGACCAGGCAAAAGCTGGCTGGTTGGCTGGGAGGGGAGGGCCTTACTCAGGGCATTAGCCTAATGAGTCTATCACAGCTCAAGTTTGTTTCACAGCCTTGCAAGTCTAGAAACTGGGTTTTTCTATTACTCCCAGAGGAAGCCAGATGCTCTGGGATTAAAACAAATGAATAAAATAAAATGGTCAGTGTATGTATTTATAGTAGCAAACATGGTAATCCCATAACTAGAAGGCTAACTCCCCTGTCTGGTTTGTCCCTTGTGGTGGACCTTTGTCACCTTCTCTATATGTGGGGACTTTGCCCTTCATGAGTGGCATCTACCATAGTGAAGTTAGAGAGTGTATTTCCCAGATTCCCTTGAAGCCAAGGTGAAGGTATGTGACCTGGGTTTTTCTAATCAGATACACCCACATGAAATTTTGACTTAGCACTGTGCAGAATCTGTTGTTTTTTTAAGAGGATGGCATTGAAGGTACTTTTAAGACAGCAGTAGCCAACAATTGGGTATCTACTTTCCAGCATCGATAGTGAGCTCTGCTAGTATGTGTATGACCAGGGGTGGAGTCATCGGGATTGTCCCTAGAACCATCCTATCATGAGGACTGCTCCAGGCTGCAGAGCGCCCAAGCATAACCTTCTGGGCCTCCTGGAGAGTTTGTGAGCTATCCAAGATCCCGTAACAAACGTAATTTCTGCTTAATTTAGCTAGAATGGGTTTCATTAACTCCAGTATCTCAGGAAGCCAGATTAGTAATTAGAAGGTTATATGTACAGAATACAATGTAGGTAGAGGGCTATTAGGCTGAGGGATATTTTGTGTGAGCCAACATACGACCTATTTATAAGAGAACATTTCCTATGATTTCAGTGTCCCCCAAGTAGGTTCCTAGCCCAGGCAGTGATGTTCATGCATTGGCAGAGTTTGTGTCTCTTAACCCCACTTTTTATGCTATGATAAATATGTTCTTTATTGCACTATTATTATCATTGATTAAATGACAAGTAAAGGAGTTGTTCCCATGGGCTGATGCCTCCCAGTTAATTTTATTTAAGTAGTCTAATTTATTTCTACTTAATTCAGCGACCTTATATCTAGACTCCCAGGGGCCAACTCCTTCCATTTAATTTTATTTAATTAGTCTAAGTTATTTATATTTAATTAATCCACCTTATTTCTAGGTTATTTGTGAGCATCTCACTGTTACCCTTATATACCACCTACAGTTGACATAAATTTCTGGAGTCTTTTTTTTTAAGATTTTTTAAGGTAAGGTGTTGTAGTGTGAACTGAGAACCACCCTCAAAGCAGTCAAGTTTCCCCATGTTCATTGTCTACCAAATCTTACTAAAGTTATTCAATATTATAGGAAATTAATCTATTTGAACATCTTAAAGACTGCCATTTCTTTCAAAATAGTAGACTAAATCAAAGATCAATGTGACGCTCTACTACCTTGGATAAAAATTACTCATCAACTTCCAAAGTTGCTGTGACATGTGTAGTCCTTAGACACTGCTTGAGAGCTTCTGCTGGAAAAAAGAGCTCACGACTGGTCCATCAGCACCTATAGCTCTGGAGTGATTTTCAGGCAGCCCTGACCAAGGCAGAGGGATGAACAAGTGGCCGCTTAAACTCCTCAGATTCCAAAAATGCTAGAATTTTCCATGATCAGACTCATATAGAACCTCATATAGAGCCTGGATGTTTTAAATTATTTTGCTTGAGTGGGAGTGGGGTGAGAGATAAAAACTTAACCTACTGAGCACAACAAACACTATTCTGGTGACCAGCATATTAAAAGCCCTGGCTTCAGCATTATACAATGTATCCAAGTAATGAAAACATTTGTACTCCCTTAATATTTTGAAATTTAAAAAAATTATTTTGCTATCTTATGAAAAGTTATTACCAGGCAAGGGAACAGTTGGCAGTGCAGAATGCTAATTTTCTAATACAGTTTTCTGCCAGTATAGTTTTGTTTGTGGTATTGTTTGTCTTTGTTCTGTTTGAGCTTCACAGGGTGAACAAAAGTTTACCTAGAAACATGCTTTTAACAAGTTCACTGCATTCAGAAGATTTGTCAGCTGTCAAAAGTTATTCCTGGGCTTTAAAACATCTTGCTATATCTTTCACAAGAAAATGTTCATAAGCCATTTAAATCATCTACCAGGAATAAGCCAAAAGTTTTGAAGGGAAAATTCTGTACTAGGCTAAGATGGATCTTCCTTTAAAAGGAGAAAAATAATATACTTAGGGCTAAAAAAGAGTTTTTCTTGTACTCACTCCCAAGAATAAATTTTGAGTTAAAATTAAATGTTTATTCAATTTTATTTGACAAAGCATAATGTTAAAAAGAAATAGAGTTTTTGGGCATTAATTTTCCTTATCCTAGATTTCAACAGGCAGATTGACTCAGAATTGTAAACTCTTAAAATCATAAACTAGCAGACCCAGCAAACTCATAGGAGACTTAGGCTGGTGCCACCGTCATAGAAGCGTGTGGTAGCTGAAGTGTCCCCATACCCACCATCGGGTCCAGTGTTTTCCAAACTTCAGTTATTCACCTACCACTTTCAGGATTTTGTCATATTATGCACTACCTGCTTTAGTATTTGCTTTTTCTTTTATAATCGCTTTCTTTAAACCAACACAATTTTTTTATACTTATGCAAATTTGACTTTGCCTTAAGCATTAACATCCATGAAATCAGGGATTTGATGTGTGTGATAAAGACTGGTTAAATGCTTACCAATCTTATTTCCTCTTCTTGGTGACACCGAAGACTATTCTTCCCAACCTCCCTTGCTTTAGGCTGGCACCATGTGACTGGATTTTGGCCGATAGAATCTGAACAGAAGTGAGACTTAAATTTACAACCCTGGCCCCTAAAACATCCTGCGTGTTCTTCCTTGCCCTCATTCTGCCACCTGTGTGACGAGACAAAGTGGACTCTTGAGATGGCAGAGCCCAGTTCCATAGCTGCTCAGAGGAGGGTTGGCCAGTAGAGCATCCAGCAAGTAAACTTTTATTGTATCAGGCCGTTAAAATTTTGTAGTTGTGTTTGGCCACCAAGACCACTCTTTGGTTCAATTTGATTCACTAGAAGGACTCACCGAACTTCAAAAGGCTATTATACTCACAATTAGTTTATTACAGTGAAAGTCAGCAATGGAAAAGGCACAGAGGGCCTTCCCACTGGGCAAGGTCCAGGAGAGACCAGGCAAGGGTTTCCAGATGTGCTCTTCCAGTTGGGTTACATGGATGCACTGAATTCTCCTATCAATGATGTGTGACAACGCGCTTTAAGTATCGTAAACCAGGGAAGCTCACCAAAGTCCTGGTGTCTGGAATTTTTATTGGGGGTTTAATAACACAGGCAAGGCAGGTTGATCGTGTACCACTTGCTCCAGAGGTCAGCCTGATATTGTGTGGCTCAAGACCCCCACTATAAAGCATACAAATCACAGTGGCTTATCTAGGTAAGAAGTTTCCAGGAAGTTTTCCAGCTAACAACCTCTGATCCCACCAACCCTTGGTCTCTTGATTATTTAGATAATCTTGGCACACCCTGCCCTAAAAGAAAATTTAGCAGGACTCACTGTCTCCAAATCTCTTCCATGAGGACAAGCTTCTGGGTTTCTATTCCTCTACAGTACAGCAGGGGGAGGGAAAGTCAAGGGTATGGACGTAGGCTGTGATTTACAAACCCAGAGTTCTTTACTACCTGATTGACTCAGTTTCTGTGTCTTATAATTAAAATCCAAGAGAGAAAAGTAAGAATGGTTGTGACTACAGGGCTGCAGAGAGGGTAGTCAAATGGCACCAAGAAGAAGGATGGAGCTGCTGAGGGGTAGTGTGGGCAGGGCAGAAACTATCCACTTATCTTGTAAGATGGAACGTGAAATGATATAACAAGATCTGAAAACCCATCCTCCAAGTAAACTACAGATATTCTAGAACAGTGGTCTGGCCCTTCACTTAGAAATTTCATTTTATCTGAACTAACCTTTTCTTCGAAGGGTCAATCCAATTACTCACGACAAATACTGGTGGCGCTCTGATACCCCTAGCAGTCCCCAGAGGGAAGATCTGAAAGGGGAGGCCTGAGAAGACCAACAGTGTCTCAGTTTCACAGGCGGTCCCCAAGGCTCCCTGTGTGGACAGCAGTTTAGAATTACAGCTCAGCGGGCCCTGGACGAGATCTGGTCATGGAGACCGGAGGGATCCCTTGTCTTCACGCTTCTCTGTACTTGCTCGTGTGTGAAGGACTATGATCGTTCTGCTCCCAATTTGTCCCGAAAGCCATTTTCATTTTTCAAATGCCAAGTGGTTATAAATCTGGCCAATGACAAACAGCATCCAGTTTTTGGCTTGTCTCGTTCTAGCTCTAGCATGTTCCATGTCAGAGTTCCCCGAGAAAGAGGACACATGTGCCAACCCGATCCTCAGAGCCAGGACGGCATGGGCCCACAATTCCTTAACCAAATTTATGAAATCTAAAAGCTCTGAAAATCAAGAAAATATTTTATAAGAGAGGCTCGAAATCATTTGGCATACAAAAAAATGAGATATTTTGTACTTTGTATTTATCCCATTTAGTTTGAATGTTGATATGTTTCACTGCTAAAATATTAATGGGTTTGATTGCAGGGTGCTACTTCAGCTCCCACTGGGAGTATTAAGTCCTGTATGGAATATGGGTTGTATTCTCGTTCCATACCCTACTGAATTTCAAAACACATCTGGCTTCAAACCTTTTGGATAAGGAATTGTGAACTTGTTTAACAGGCAAAGCAAGACCTTTGGGTCGGACAGACAGCCCTGAATTTGAATCCGCTCTGCGGTTGTATGGCAAGTGACTTACCTTCTCTGAACCTCAGTTTCCTCCTCTGTAGAATGGAGCTAGTAATAGTGACTTCCCCATGGGGCAGGGGAGTGCTTGGGATTAAATGGGACAAGTAACATAAGAAACATAAGGCTCTGCCTGAACCTAGTCCATGCCCAGCAAAGGATACTTTTCTTCACCTCATAATATGCCCTTCCTTTCCACAGAATCCAGGCACAGTGCTATATTAATCAAAACACAGAATAGGAGGGAAAATAAAACTTCCAATAAAAGGAAGGCACGAAAGTGGATAATGACAAGATAATTTATCAGAAATGCCATCCTGCTTTCAATGAACAAGGTGCTTAAATGCGGCTGCGAATGAAAACCAATAATAACAAAGATCTACTCTCATTTGTATCTCTTTATGCGTCTCCTGGATTGATTTTTTTATGGCCTATGAACCGATTCTAGCAATTGGTGCAATTATGCGGATGGGTGGGTAATTTCCTTTCTCCACCGGGCCTGTCTTCCTGGTAAGTGATTGGTTGTGAACAATGCCAGCATTATTGACCGCATCGACTCCAGAATCCCACACTGTGCTGTGTTATTTCTCCCCCTTTAGTGATGGACTCATAAAGACTTCACCAGACTCTGGTCAACTGCAAAGGCCACAAAGCATTGTAATATTTTCTCTCAAAATGAAATCTGTACACATGAAAAGGCCTGGAACGTGTATATGGGTTGAATGAACTTTTCTTAAACTTGTGGGGGAAAGGAGGTCCAAGAAGCAATTTCTACAAAATGTGAATTTCTATTTTAGCAATATTGTTAATAAATTGAAGTAGCAAAAAAAGAGTCTTTATGCTTTTAGTCCTCTCTAGTACAAAATATGATTGATTGCTAGTTTCTATTTGTAGTTCTATGTTTTAAAAAAGAGTATGAGGCAGGTCCCCAGAGAGAGGCCGCTCAGGTCCCTCAGCCGCCCCTTCCGTGGGCACAGAGTAGGGAAGTGGCAGCACATGGGCTGCAGTTCTGCAAATTCCACTTCATGTTTTCTGAGTGTTTGTCTCCATTCATTCATTTACCCATCTTCCATCTGTCCATCTGTCCATGGCCCTTTCTCTGTTAAGCACTGAGCTAATGTAGGGATACAAAGATGAGTAAGACACAGCCCCCATGGGTGAGACAGACAGGTGTTTCATTTAACAGTTCATGTTTAACTAGAATGTTTTATTCTATATTAAAACCCCCATCACCATCACTGGAGCATCAACCTTGCTCTTTTATTATTATTATTAACATTTGTAGAGACAGAGTCTCACTATGTTGAACAGGCTGGTCTTGAACTCCTAGCCTCAAATGATCCTCTTGCCTTGGCCTCCCAAAGTGCTGGGATTGCAGGCGTGAGCCATCCACAGCCAACCAACCCTGCTCTTAAGAAGGATGAGATCTGGTCCCTGGAGGCCCTCTTGTTGCTGGGAGAGCTGGGATGGGTGTGGCCTGCAGGCTCCTGAGTGGGGAGTGGGGGTACAATGAATTCTGCATAATAAAAGCATGGGACTTATAAGGCTTCCCAGAGAAATTGCAGAAAATAGAGACTGGCACCAGCAAAACTGAGCTCTGAATGGAGGAAGATGCTAGAGCTGGAGTAGCTAATGGCTGTGTGAGAAAGAGGTTGTTTCAAGGGAAGAAGTCACAGCCTCCAGGATCAGAGAAGATCTCATGAGGGAAGTGGCATTTGGACAAAGGTTTGAAGGGGTTCCAGTTATTACTGTTGCAGAGGAAGGCACCCTAAAACTTACTGACTTAAAAAAATATATTTTAAGCTGGTGCAGTGGTGCATGCCTGTAGTCCCAGCTACTTGGGAGGCTGAGACAGGAGGATTGCTTCAGCCCAGAGTTCAAGGCCATGGTATGCTAAGATCACTCCTGTGAATAGCCACTGCACTCCAGCCTGGGCAACTGTATTAGACTGTTTGTGCTGCTATAAAGGAATGTCTGAGGCTCGATGATTTATAAAGAAAAGAGGCTTATTTGGCTCACAGTTCTACAGACCATATAAGAAGCATGGCACCAGCATCTGCTTCTGGTGAGGGCTTCAGGGAGCTTCCAGTCAAGGCAGAAGGTGAAGAGGGAGCAAGTGTGTCACATAAGAGAGAAGAAGCAAGAGAGCAAGGAGGTGACACCAGGCTCTTTTAAACAACCAGCTCTCATGTGAGCTAATAAAGAAAAAATTCAAAAATTCGCTCATTATCCCAGGGAGGGCACCAAGACATTCATGAGGGATATGACCCCATGACACAAACACCTCCCACCAGGCTCACATTCAACACTGGGGATCGAATTTCAACACGAGATTTGGAGGAGCCAAACATCCAAGACACATCAGAAACATAGCAAGACCCTGTCTCTAAAATATATTATATATATATATATATATATATAGTTTTTTTTGTTGCTCACAGGTTGTGCATATCCGGAATTCAGGAAGAACTTGGTTAGATGGTTTGGGCTCAGGATCAGTTGGTGGCTGAAGCTGGAACATTGTGGGTTGAGAGAGAGGAGCTGGGAGCAGCTGGAGAATGGCCTGGCCTCACTCCCTCTCTCCATGTAGTCTTGAGGCTTCTCCATGTGATCTTGCCACTCTGGCTAGTTTGAGCTTCCTTACAACATGGCAGCCACAGGGAAGTTGGACTGCTTTATGGTGGTTCTGGGCTCCAGAACAAGTCTACAGCTCCAGTGCACAAGACATCCTTGAAATCATGAAACATCACTTTTTCCACATAAAAGGTCATAAGCCTGACCAGATTCCAGGGGAAGGGAATTGGACCTCACTGTGTGATGGGGGAATAGCAAGATTCTAAAGAGCAAGTGAGATGGAAGCAACTGTCATGGCCACCTTCAGAAAATACAATGTCATAGGGCAATAGAGATCAGGAGCTGAGAGATGTGACCCTACCTGAATACCTGAGTGCTACTTGTTCCTGTCCTTCCCTAGTCCCACTGAATAAGAAATCGGCCACCCCTCCCAGCAGCCTCTGTGGTGGTGCACTTGCACCACTGCTGACAGGCTGCCTGACCCCCACTCCCCACCTGCCAGCACCTCTGAGTCCCACTCACCACCTGTTGTCCCACACCTGCTCACCCTCCCCCATAGCCCTGAGGCTGATGCAATGGCCCTTTTATACTGTCTTAGTTTCCTAGGGCTGCCATGCCAACATCTGCAAACTAACTGGCTTAAAACAACAGAAATTTATTCTCTCATAGTTCCAGAGGCCAGAAATCTGAAAGCAAGGTGTAGGCAGGGCTGTGCTCCCACTGAAGCTTCTAGGGAAGCATCTTTCCTTGCCTCTTCCTACCTTCCGGTGGTTGCTGGCAACCCTTGGCATCCTGTGGTTTGCAGCAGCATCATGCCAATCTCTGCCTCCATCAGCACGTGGTCTTCCTTCTTCCAAGGACACCAGTCACTGAGTTACAGCCCACCTGTCTTAGTCCATTCAGGTGGCCATAACAAACTGTAAACTGGGAGGCTTATAAACAACAGAAATGTATATGGCTTATGGTTCTGGAAGCTGGGAAGTCCAACATCAAGGCACGGCCGATCATGTGTTTGGTGAGGGCCCACTTCCCAGCAGTGGTCTTTTTGCTGCAACCTCACATGGTGGGAGGGGTCAGGGAGCACCCTTGTGCCTCTTCTATAAGGGCATTATTCCCATTCATGAGGGCTTTGAACTAATGACCTAATAACCTCCTAAAGTTTCCTTCTCCTAATATCATCACATTGGCGGTTAGGATTTCAATGTCTGAATTTCTGAGGGACGCAAACATTCAGACCAGAGCACCGCTATCATCCAATATGATCTCATCACAAATTGATTACACCTGCAAAGACCCTATTTCCAAATAAGGTCACATTCACAGGTACCAGGGGTCAATACTGGAACATATCTTATAGGGGAATACCATTCAATCCACTGCCAGAGGGCTATTAAACTCCTGTAATCACATCAAGGCTTTAGGACTCTTACTTCTTCCCATGTTCAGTCCCTTCCCCTTCAGAGCAGAGCCAGCATCTCCTATTCGGCAGGCCTTGTCTCCTTCCTGGGACTCTCAGTCACACACAGCTTGGCAAGAACGGTGTCGAAGTCTCTGCCGCCATGTCTACTGGATCCCACCCTCTTGGAGCGCTAGCGTGTACATCCATACACACACGGTAAAGCCACCTGATTCCTGACCACAGAGAACGGTGGAGAGCCACACACAGGGGATTATTGATTTTCTCTTCTCTCCGCTTTTCATTAGTGCCCACAATTGCTTTTGTCCTAATGGCTTCCTTTACCTAACTTTCTTTAAAATGAGGTTTGTTAGCAGAACGAGCCCAGTTTTTTTCCTTGCTGCTCATGAACCTCAGCAAAGCTCTGCAGAATCCCAGCTCATCTGAGGCTTTTTAAGGACTCTCAGTCTGCAGGCCCTTTTATGAGTCTGGATGCAGACGTAGCAGCCCCCTTTTAATCATAATAAAGTGGGAGAGGTCTGTAGAAGGAAGACTAACCTGTGTTTTACAGGTTTCCATCTGAGAGAGAACTAGAACTGCAAACCCAGTTTGTGGAGCCCTGGTGGTGATGAATGTGAGCCCCACCACGCTAAGAGACTAGTCTTTGAAGGGTCTCCACATTCTGACTCTCTTCTGGGGGCTTGTACCTATCCCTTGTCCTAGTCTGCTCTGACACACGGGTAAAATCTAAAAATCACCCACATTTAAATTTGTCCACACATGTGACCAAACCACATGGCCCAGCAAGAAGGGATTCAGCAATTCTTAATTAGACCTCATTAAATAAAATGTGTGTATGTGTATAAGTGTGTGTTTATATTTATACACACAGTATGGCTGACGTCCTGAAATAAACTCATTACAGCACATTTTTTTTTCCTGCAATTGTAACAACTCTACTATCCTAAATTTGTAAAAGTAGTTTTCTTCACGTTGGAAAAATTCTCTGCTTGACAGAACAGGCCGTATGTGGAGGAAATAGTAAGGAGCCCCTCTCCCCTAACTTGGAAATTGAGTGCAAATCATAATTGATCCAAATAGAAATATAGAAAACCATTGTCAAAACTGGACCCGGCGATGACAAGAGGCCCTAACTCCTGCCTGAAAGGAAAAAGGGATGTCAGTCTTGGAAACATAGAAATAGGAGTGGTGCTGTCATCCCAGTGGCTCCGCCAGCCCTGGCCTGTGCTCTGAGCCTGAAGCCACACGCCCGAGGTCCCGCCCTTTGCCCTGCCCCATCCCCCCATCACCCCCAGATGGTCTGACTTCTTCCAAACTAGACATAGGAGGAGAATGTGCTCCTCAAATATCAGTTTGTTTTTAAAATTTGTCTATTTAGTTTTTAGGGAAAGCCACTGGGGTTTTCAAAACTAAAATGAATGGAGGTAGGTGGGACAACTAAAATCTACGCAAGCGGGAGCTAGTTCAGCCCCTTTCAAAGTCCTCAGACCGGGTCACCTTCACGTGGGTTTTAATATCTGATTCATTGCATGTGCTGACAGTCAGAGAGCACTTGATACCGACAGTTCTGATGATCTTCTCTCACATCGCTGCCATGTCACTTGATTTTGAAAGCATTTAAATGGTTCCCCAGTTTTCAACGAGCCTGTTGTAGCTCTTGTGAGCACGTTTTTGCTGCTGTGGACTTGAGCATACTCAATAACATACTGAGAAGTTGACCGGCTTGTGTTTAGGAGCTCAGGTCATGGGATCAGCCAGAACTGGCTTCGGATTTTCAGTTCTGCCACTGAGTAGCCGTGTGACCCTTGGCAAATTGCTCGTCTTCCGTGAGATCTGTTTCCACAGAGATAAATGGAAATCGTGATGACGAGCACCTGTAGACAATGCAAAGATTGAATGGACCCTGAAATCAAGGATCCAGGACCAAAGGGCTGCCCACTTAGTCTTCACTTTATACTCCAGACAACAGAGCTATAACCGTGATTTTAAAACTATGAGAAATGTGTCTGGGTCAGCCAGGAGATCAAGATCTGAAGTTGGGTAATGAACGAGCTCCACAGTTGTAGCTAAATCGCAGAAGTCAGGCCCTCGGCCCCAGGCCAAAAGCATGGCCAGAAAGTAAGGATGATTTAAGTATATTTGTTCATATTAACCAAGGCAGTTTTTCCTTAATATTTGAGGAAAACATTTAAATTTTACCCTCAAACGTATTTTGTCACTCAGGCTTTAAATTCAGCGTTGTCTGCCCAGTTTAAACCCAGGCCAACGTTACCAGCTTGGTTTGCTCAAAGACAACTGCTGACTCTGTCAAGTTCAGCTCCACGGCTCACCTCTCTGGCTTGTACCTCTCAATTCAACGTGCAGGCCATCAACATGTGGTGTGCACATCAGCCCAATGCTTCCAGCCACCCATGGGTTTGGAGGTGGGAAGACAGAAAAATAATAATAAAATAAAAAGCTAGTCATTGTTCTAAAAAAAAACCGGCAATGTAAAGATTAAATGAGATAAAGTGTGCAACTTGTTTTATTAGGATAGGCTCGGTTATGTATGAACAACCCTAAAATGTCAGGTGGCCTAAAACACCGAGCTGTAGCTCTGCAGCATGCTCCAGGTCCGACTCAGGTTGGTGGGAGATCTCCAGCCTGCACCATCTTCCCTCAAGGACTAAGGCAATAAACACATATTGTCAAGAGCATCACTATTTGCCACAGCAAGGAGAAGGATGCTTGTAAAATTGTGCACTAGGTCTGAAAGTCTTCCACCCCTACATCATTCTCCCAATGCCAAGAAGAACTATGATGAAGAAATGATGCTCTGGCTGGGTGCTGTGGCTCATGCCTGTAATCCTAGCACTCTGGGAGGCCGAGGCGGGAGGATCGCTCAAGGTCAGAAGTTCAAGGGCGGCCTAAGCAAGAGAGAGATCCAGTCTCTGCTAAAAATAGAAATAAATTAATTGGCCAACTAAAAATATATAGAAAAAATTAGCCGGGCATGGTGGCACATGCCTGTAGTCCCAGCTACTCGGGAGGCTGAGGCAGAAGGATCGCTTGAGTCCAGGAGTTTGAGATTGCTGTAAGCTAGGCTGATGCAACGGCATTCTAGCCAGGGCAAGAGAGTGAGACTCTGTCTCAAAAAAGAAAGAAAGAAAGAATGCTCAGTTTTGATGGAAATTTGATGTATAACACTCACAAAAACATCCCTTTTGCCCACATTCCATTGGCCAAGTCCAGTCCTGTGGCCACACCTACCTTCAGCAATGCAGGGAAGTGTCCAGAGGTAGGAAACTCAGAACCGTTGGTAAATGGCACTAAAGCCGGCCACGTATGCAGACCACGGGTTCTGGGGATGCAGATATCTGGTGATACTTGGATCCTGTCCTTTTTTCCCTACAATTTTGACTCATGGGACATTCTGACCCTGGAATATGGTCCAGGGGAAATGTCGGCTCCCTGTTAAGGAACACGAGCATTTTAATGAGAATTTGTTCAACCAATATTTGTTGAGCCTCTTGCCTGCCAAGCCCTCTTGGAGACACTGCGCAGTGAGCAGTGAACCAAACCCTGTGGAGCTCACATTCTAGCCAAGGAGGTAGACAAATAAATAGGCAGCTATAATAATGTCAGGAAATAATAATTACTCTGAGGAAAAAAAAACAAGGTAAGG
This sequence comes from Cheirogaleus medius, assembly GCA_008086735.1. Classification (NCBI taxonomy): domain Eukaryota; kingdom Metazoa; phylum Chordata; class Mammalia; order Primates; family Cheirogaleidae; genus Cheirogaleus; species Cheirogaleus medius. The sequence continues at coordinate 69,522,604 of VBSM01003204.1, read as the reverse complement.
GGTGCAGAGAGAGTAGGGTAGCCCAAGAAGTTCTCTGTGAGGAATGACATTTGAGTAGAGACCACCATGAAGTGAGAAAGTGAGTGAGGTGATATCTGGGAGAAGAGGAAACACGGCAAAACCCGAGGAGTATGTGCTTGGCACGTGTGAGGCCAGCGTGGCTGGAGCACGGGGACCCAGGGCCTGGAGGACGGGATGAGGCAAGAGGGGGGACCAAGAGCCAGGCCATGGGGGCTGAGGCACAGCAAGAACTTGGGATTGAACTGGTGCTAGAATATCCCTGGAGCATGCGGAACGCATGGAACAAAGGAGAGGTCTGAATTGCACCAACATTTATCCATTTTCACAAAGAGATATTTCAGGAGTGCACTCCATTAAGTAAATTTAATTCCTTACTTAGTTTAAACAATGTCGAATTTTTGCCCATTTTCATTTCTATTTTAATAAACTTATTTTAATTGCCATTAAATCTTTTCCTTATAAAATTTACAGCATAAATTTAGTTCATTGATTAGTTTTATATTCATATCAAATATTACAAAATTTAGCACCTTTGTTAGTCAGGGTTCCCCAGAAAGATAGAACCAACCAGCTATAGATGAAGATAGAGATAGAAATAGATATAGAGATACAGGTATATGAGAGAGGACTTATTAGAGGAATTGACACACACAATTATGGAGGCTGGGAAGTCCCACAACTGGCCATCTGCAAGCTGGAGATCCCGGGTTGCCAGTAGCAAGGTTCAGTCCCAGTTTGAAAGCCTCAGAGCCAGGGAAGCTGATGGTGTCACTGTCAGTGCAAGGCTAAAAGTCTGAGAACCCGGGCAGCTCTGGTGTAAGGCCTCAGGTCCAAAGGCCAGAGAGCTGGAAGTTCCGATGTCCAAGCTGGAGAAGAAGAGGGCTTCCCAGCTCATGGAGAGAGAGACCAATCCGCCGCCTTTCTCCTATCTGTGTTCTACCCTGGCTCCCAGCTGATTGGACAGTACCCACCTACCTTGAGGGCAGATCCTCCCCACTTAGTCCACGAAGTCACACGCTAATAATCTCTTCTGGAAACACCTCCACTCTAGGTTTTCCTTAAACCAGTCAAGTTGACACCTAAAATTATTAAACAAGAAGTGTCCCTTATTTATTTTGCTTTGTCTTTATTTCTTTTTTTTTTTTTTTTTTTTTTTTTTTTTTTTTTTTTTTTTTTTTTTTTTTTGCCTTGTCTTTCTATGGCTAATATTTTTGTCAAATCCAATGTTTCTAGCCCAAGCTTTTTATTTATTTATTTATTTATTTATTTATTTATTTATTTATTTTTGAGACAGAGTCTTACTCTGTTGCCCTGGCTAGAGTGCCGTGGCGACAGCCTAGCTCACTAACCTCAAACTCCTAGGCTCAAGCGATCCTACTGCCTCAGTCTCCCGAGTAGCTGGGACTACAGGCATGAGCCACCATGCCCAGCTAATTGTTTTTATATATTTTTAGTTGGCCAATTAATTTCTTTCTATTTTTAGTAGATACAGGGTCTCGCTCTTGCTCAGGCTGGTTTCAAACTTCTGACCTTGAGCGATCCTCCCGCCTCGGCCTCCCAGAGTGCTAGGATTACAGGTGTGAGCCACCTCGCCCGGCCCTAGCCCAAGCTTTTCAGATCTAAATTTTTTCACAAAGATTTGAATTTTCCATCATCAATGTTCAATTAAAAAATTACCATATACAATTTTAGCCATTGACTTTTTTATTTCCTGTTATTTTTTTTCAAACTCAGAAGTTCTTACTAACGTGTTGATTATTTTTAACCAGGCAAATTTTCCCAAGGTCAGTTTTTTGCAGTTTGCTATATATTAATAACTACCAAGATGTAATTCTTTAGTCAAGGTTTGTCAGATGATTGTTTTGTTTTGCATTGCTCGCATATTCCAGTAATATTCATTATGATTGGATTTTAAAGGGGTAGTTTTACTGGTTTTTTGGAGCAAAGTATAAGATCTGCGTGAACTAAAAGGTCAAAATAATGAAGTCAAAGCTTCCTGCTCTTAGCATAGACTAAATGCTTGGCAAACCACAGTCAGGATTGTCACATATTACACGTGGGACAAGACTACACCCCTGAATTCCCATTTGTGCACTCGCAAGTAAAGATCTATGTTTACATTTTTATTGTAAAAAAACAGGCATTATTAGCCGAAGTAGGATTCCATGCCTTAATTTCATACATCAACACATGAAAGACTCTCTGACCTGAAACACAAGATGTGAAAAAGCAAATTTACCCGCAGAACTTATTTTTTTTACTCATAAGTATGAAAGATTTTACTCAACATTGATATGAAAAAGACAGGCTTGTTAACCGCAGCCCTAACTGACTGGCTGAGCGTTCTTTCCAGGTACAGAGCTCTCTCCCACCTGTGACCGTCACACTGCTCTGCAAGGAAGCTAAGAGATTTTTAAGTTTTCAGAGCTAGATGCTGCCTGTGGCTCTGTTCCTTCTCCAGATGTACATGGGAGGAAAACTAAAAATTATTTAGCAATTATCTGGTTGTGTGTCAAATCATACACACTTGAAAGCTTCCTTATGAGACAAGGATTTCCTCTCCAATTTAGAGACAAAGAAACTGAGGTTCTGAGAGGTTAAGTAACTTGCCCGAGGTCACATGGTTGGTACATAAATGGCAGAGCCAGGAAATGAAATGCAGAGGTCCACCTGCCTCTAGAGCTCATGCATTTGAATCCCGTCTAACCCCGCTTCATGGGGATTGTGTTTCGTAGCACTGGAGTTTTCAAGCACCAGAGGGCGCCTTTTCCCCGGAGGTTCTGCTAAGCAATTTTTCCCTCCAGCAAACATATGACCCCTACATCACTCTCCCAAGGTTAAGAGGAATTATTATGAAGAGACGATGCTCAATTCTGTACGAACCTGGAACACTTATGACCCATAATAGAAATTTGAGCTATGTCTTTCACAAAAACATACATTACCCGGCATGTTTCTAAGCGATGTAACATTTAACAGGGGCGTTCCTGACACACTATTGTATTTTGCAGTATGCATTATTGTTCATTTTAACTATGTTGTGATTCCTGAGCCACACTGTTCCAGATTTTCATTTCAAGAAAATAAATCTTAATTTCACTGACCTGGTGACGTATGCAATACATTATGCAATGTGAGGTCTCCTATATCATCCAGTCTATTATATGCATTACAACTCAGGTTCACGCACTTTCTCAAAATAAACCATTCCTTGAAATGAACTGCAATAACTTAAAAGAAAAAGCTGGGAACCATATTTTTTCATGTCTCCTTATCTCACCAAGGCTATCTACTTTAAACAACTACTCAAAATATATTAATAATAAAAGCTTTCTCTGACTTCATGATCTAACAAGCTCCCAGTTAATAGCAGTCACCAATTTTCAGTCTTCCTCCCTAGTAGACTAGCCATAGAGGACTGGGCCTGGTGTGTTTATTGTTGCCCTTGTATATTGTCAATTACTTGTAAGCACAGCAAATGCTGAAGCATTACATGCCTGGGAACACTATACTAAATTATAGATGGCACTTGAGAAGTATAACATATGAGGTCCTATCAACACAACGCAGAGAACAACCCTTCAAATAAAAGTCTCCGTTTTAATGAGCACCAAAGGCCCATCCACATTACGCATATGAACTCGAAGAAAAAAAATCAGAGGATCACAATTTATGAAGCAAAAATAGCACACAACGTTTGGAAGGAACCTAACTGTAGAGTTAAAAAGGCAAAAGCAGTTCAGCGTGTTAATAGCACAAAACATGGCGTAGCAGCGATTTAAGCATCCTCAAGAAGTCTTTGTACTCATCTGAAAGCCACATATCAGCAGAGTATGAAAATATATATGAGGAATGGGCAAGCCGAAGAGTAGTGCCTGGAGTGGATTCCCTACGGCACAGAACTGATTATTTCTCTCACCCGGAGTGGTAGAGGAGGGGTGGGAGCGCCTATCAGGAATGCGATTCTGGGACCTCTCTGCTCTGTGTATATAAATCATTAAACAGCAGGCAAATGATTTAACACTAATACAAACAAAGGTTCCCAGAGAATTAAATTTCCCTTCCCACAAATGACTCAGAATAAAAAAGAATTGGGCCAAATCATCAACTTACTAAATGCCAGGAAATATGATCCCAGCACAAAATACACCTCATAGGAACTGACGTGGCTGTCCCCAGAAACACCCGTGTACCCATGAAGGTCCTCAATCAATACGGGATTTTTCCCACATTGACTCAAGAAGTCAGCTGTTACCTAGCACACAGGGTCCCCCAGGGCTAGTTCCACGACCTAAGCTCACCATGAGGCCCTCTTGAACGTTTTAGAGCAAAAGCAGAGGTGGAAGATGACCAGCGAAGCGTTCTGGGGAAGGACTTGCCTTTATTCTGAGATTATGCCCTTCTCAATAATTGGCATAAAAATTATATTTCCTTTTAAAATGATCAGTCTGTTCTCAAGGTCCTTTAGTCTAACATTCTTAATTTGTCAAGATAAAAAGTTAATAGCCCTGTGTTGAACTCCAATTTTTAAAAATTTATCAGCCCATAAAATCCAAAAAATCTAAAACTTGTCATTTTATATTCCAAGGAAGCCCAACTTTATAAATCAACATATATCCAGGTAAGAATCCAGGAGTGCTGGCTCTGTGTATTTTGCTACTTGAGTGTGATTGGAGAGAGCCATGCAGTGTAACCTGACATAGGGGACTGGTCCCGGCTTCCCTTAAAAGAAGTCAGATAAATGAATATCTCTCAACCCTGCCCACTTGGGAGATCCTCACTGAGCGAGGTGGAGTTTGGTCATCTGGAATGCTGTGGTGGTCCATGCTTGGTTTTCCACCTTGGCTTGATATTGTAGGCAAGTCAAGGATCCTTTCCACACTCCGGACTGACAGCTTCTTGACCTCTTTAATTTAGTTTCCACTCCACACCAGCTACCCACAGGCAATGAACCTCGTTCTCACCCGAAACGATGGGACTTCCCTTTCCTCTGATCTTACAGCAAGGTGAGGGGCCAGGGGACCCAGCAACTGAGAAGTAGTGATTGGACGTGGTGCCTCCCAAGGCCTGGTCAACACAAGAGAGCTTCAAAGTGAGCCCTGCTTTCCAGAAGGAGAATTTCTGATGGGCTGTTCACATCATATGGAACCAAGGTCATGCTGGCAGGGGCCACAGTCTCGCATGCTCAGATTCACTGCAGGCGAGATAACTGATTATTTTTAGAACTTAAGGACAATCAAAGGGAAAAATTACAAACAGACAGAAAGATGAGGAAAAGCAAGCTTTATGCCAGGAGCACAACCCACACTAGGGGTCAAGGGTACTTCCAAGGCACCAGAGGAGGCTGAGGCTCTGAGAATGAAGAAGAGAACCCCGTTCCTTTCCACGCCTGTCTTTACTCAGGCCCATTCTTCTGCCCGGATGCCCTCCCTTCCCTTCCCCCTCTGTAAGTTCAAATTTTCCCCATCCTCCAAGATTTGGTTAAAAACCACTTCTTTTAATAAGCCTTACTTACCCTTGGTGATACATTTTCTCTCCCCCCTCAGCGCAACCACAGTGCTGTAACTATATCTTTCTTACACTAGTAGTGCCTATCATTTTATGCTTTGTATTATAAATTTAAGATATAATTCTATATCTGTTAACACTTTTTTCTTTTTTTATTTGTATAAATTTAAGGGGTACGAGTGCAGTGTCCTTACATGGATTATAGTACATAGTGGCGAGGTCTGGGCTTTTACTGTGACCATCACCCAAATAATGCACATTGTACCTGTTAAGTAATTTCTCATCATCCTCCCACCCTGCACTGTCCATCATCCACACCCTGCTTCCATGTGTAGATATCATTTAGCTCCCACTCACAAGTGAAAACATGCAGTATTGCATTTGACTTTCTGTTTCTGACTCGTGTCACTTGAGATACTGGCCTCCAGTTTCACCCATGTTGCTGCAAAAGACATGACTTCATTCTTCGTTATGGCTGAATAGTATTCCATTGTATGTGTATGTGTGTGTACAGACACACACATGCACACATATATACACGCACCACATTTTCTGTATCCATTCATCCACTCATGGCCACTCAGGGTGATTCCATATCTTCGCTATCATGAATGCTGCTACAACAAACATGCAAGTGCAGGTATCTTTTTGATATATTTCTCTCAACATTTTGAAAGAATTGCAAGAGCAGATTTACGTTTCATTCATCTTTGCATACAGTTGACATGCAATAATTACTTGCTGGATAGAAAAATGAAAGAAAGAATGAATGAAAACATATATTCATGTTAGATTTCCTGCAATTCCACAGAGACTCTGCCACCAGGATCAAATAAGCAAAGGATCAAACACCTCAGGGAGCAGGGAAGCAGCCTCTAGACAACAGTGTGAAATTTGACCATCACCTTCCGCATGTTTAATTCTCTATTTCTTTTTATTTCCTTAGGCAGCACCCCTGTGCATCTGCGAGTTGGCCAGGAAGATAAACACAACCCTACAAGTTGTTGATGACGCTAGTAAGTGATAATTACAAAAGTCCCACCTGTGGTTCCTATAGCCACTTCTGGACTTTCAAACTCTTTTCACAAAATGAAAGAAAGAAAAGAAAAAAATAATCTCATTTGATTCTCAATGCTATCCTGCCACAGGAGAGATAGAACCAACACAGGAATATTTCCCCATGGAGCTAATTTAAAAAAAAAACAAAACTGAGATTCTGAGGGACACAGTAACTCATCCAAAGTCACACAAATGGCCAGTGCAAAGCATGTTTCAAATCTGGACCATTCCTCTGCCAGAGAAAACACACCTGGAGACGCTCACCTAGGAGGAGGTAGTGGGGAGGAGCGGGGGCCATGAGATGAAGAAAGCAATGCACCTGGATGTTGGATACTCCTGAGAACCTAAATGTGTCAGCCCACACTGATGAGCACATTTGTGTGCAACTGCCTCCTGTAAAAAACATTTAGACAATTGAGTCTATGGTAGTATCCACACAAGCTGGCCTTGGGACACCTGGACACTGGGCAGCTTGCAGAAATGTACAGCTTCAAGTCACCATCCAGGAAAAGCAGCATAAGGTGCTGCACAGCCACCAAGACTGTCCTGCACTGCTGCTGTGACAGGGAAAAGTGGTAAGGAGGAAGGCACGGAGTCATCATCTATGGAGCGCCCTCTCTGTGCCAAGCATTTAGAAATCTGTGTCATTACCCCCACATGGGAAATTAAAAAACTGAGGTTTCCAAAGTCCAGGTACTTTATTGAAATTTATTCAGTCCAAAAGGAGAAGAACTAAGCAGCAAATTCAGGTTTGTCTGAAGCCAAACCCCACATTCTCCCCACCACTGCACTCTGTGTGCTGAAAGGGGCACTAGATTCTATGCACCACTCTGTGCTTACTTTATGAGAAGAGCCCTTTGCCCGGGGTTCAGCATGTGGTGCTCCTGTTCCAATGACAGCTTGTTTGCCCATCAAGCATCTAGTAAAGAGTTCCCCTGGAAGGCTCCAGAAGCCAAGGTCATGGCATTCCCTTCAATGTGCATGTTTGCTCCATCCCTTCCCCCTCCCTTAATCTCTCATAATCTTTGTTTTTCCTCTGACTTCCTGTCCCTTTTCTGCCTATAACTTGCAATGACAGCCCTGTGACCCTCAAAGCTAAAACATGTGCCAAGCCCTGACTCTGAAAAGCTTAATTTAATTAGGTCCTGGGATGGCCAAGTTCATGGCTGACATCATTTCTGAGAATCCGGCAGGGCATAGCCCCATTGGCTGTAACGCATCAGGACATGGTGTGAGAGTCTAGAACCAGGAACTGATCTTGCCCACTAGGGGGAAAGGCTTGGTGAGGAAGGGCCTAACACGAAGCTAGAAGTCCTCTCTGGGAGGCTGAGTGTGCCGTCTGGGGTGCGTAGCAGTAGAGATTTGTTAAAGCAGGCAGCACCAAGTAGTTCTAACAGAGGGAAGAGGTGTCCTAGGGATGTGGACTGAGGATGAGGGTGTGAAATTAGGATAGTGGACAATGCTTGGAAACCAACCAGGAGCTAGGCTCACGGATGCCTATCTCCAGCAGGCCATGGGGACACAGCCACTGGGCTGATGGTCAAAGTCAAGACTCCAGGTCCTGGAGGGCTTCGCAGAAACAAGGCAGAAGCCCAGCAACTGGGCAAGTCAGCAGAACCTGGGCAGGGGTGAGAGGTTGGAGCAGCAGACAAGAGCTCGGAGTGGAGCCCACACCTAGGCACAGAGACTGTTAGGATTTTTCCTCCTGCCTGTCCCTCTCCAATCCTCCAACACCAGTGAGGTGCCCTCCAGACTACCAAAGCTAGTGCCAGACTCCACAGGCTTAAGGGGCTCAGTCCCACAGGATCACCCTCCCTAGGTCCCCAGCTTACCCGCACTTCCGTCTGACTCGGCTATAGTCTTCCCCTTCAATGTCAATAATTGGCTAGAATGACTGACAAAACTCAGGAAAATGCTGTACTGACTATTACAGTTTATCACAAAGGATGCAAATGAGCAGCCAGGTAAAGAGGTCCATAGGGTGAGGTCCGGAAGAGTCCCCAGCACAGAAGCCTCTGCCCCCATGGAGTTGGGGTGCACTACCATCCCCGCACGTGGATTCCCCACCTCCCAACATTTAGGGATTCTTACGGAAGTTTCATTACACAGGTGTGATTGTGGCCTTCTGTGACTAACTCAATCTCCAGCCTCTCTCCCCTCCCTAAGGATGGAGAGGTGAGGCTGAAAGTTCCTGGCTCCCTCCCTGGCCCCCTGACCCCTGCAGCTATCTGGGAGCCCCTCAGCCAAGAGTCATCATTAGCATAGCAAAGGCATTTATCTCTCAGGAGATTTCAAGGGTTTTAGGAACTCTGCTCAAGGAACCAGGGACAAAGATCAAATACTTTTTATTATAGCACAGAGGCAAATGTCCTGCTGTCAGGATCGAGGTCAGAGCCACACTGCAGCAAGGACGACTTAACAGCTGTTTCCTCCGCATTGTGTCAGAGCCTCAGCAAGAGGAAAGGACAGAGGGGAGCCTGGAAGTGTGAGGCCCCAAACCATGTGGGGAAGAAAAATCAAGGCTTAACCAGCAATGAGAGACCAAGAAGAGGTGTCTGGAAAAGCCCACTGCTGCTCTCACTGCTCCTGAATTCCTAAGTCCTGGTGGTCACCATGGCTTCTCTGCTTTCTCCCCAGATACTTTTTTTTTTTTTCTCCCCAGA
>VBSM01003204.1:69496798-69511753 GCA_008086735.1 Cheirogaleus medius | reverse complement strand
CGGTCGGGTCTGTGCACACGGAGGTGCCCCGAGGGGGTTGGGAGCCTGGTGCCATGCCCGCTACAGGCTTACCGCTTGCTGGCGGCGGCCGTCTCTGGACTGGTGTCCGCAGGTCTCTCCAACCGCTGGGGAGCCACCAGCAGTCTGGGATGCAAGGGAGGGGAAGTTAACCGCTCCACCTACCCTTGCCGCTGGTCTCCAAGCCGCTGGCTCGGGAGGTCTCTCCTTCCAGTTCTCCTCCGCAACCTCCTCCCGTGGAGTCTCCCGTAGTGTCCGGTGCCCCTCCGTCCGACCTCCGTCCGATGTATGGTCGTTTGTTTGCTTCTTTCTTCTAATATCTTCTAGTAGCTGTCTTTTCTGTAGAGACACTCTGTCTGGCGGTGTTTCTAGTCCGCCATCTTGCTCCGCCCCTCAAGAGGCCATTATTCATATATTCTCATTGGAGTCTCCAGTGATCTACAAGTTATTCAGTTGAGGTAAGATGTTTTTCCATAAGCAATCATCATTCTGAGTTTGTTTAAAGACAGATTAAGCTGCCTTGATAATCATCACCATGAATATATATTTGGCCAAGGTGACTTTTTCTGTTGAATATATAATATTTTTTAGAGGATGAAGTGCTCAAGAAAGAATGTATGTAAGACACTGAAAACAAGATTTTCCCTTTATGCTGTGTGCCTTTGCCTGTTTAAAGAAAGATGTTCCAACAGAGCAATGTTTTCCTGCTAGAGGCTGAGACAGATTGTGATTAGGAGGAATTGAATCTTGAGTCCTACTTTGCTGCTCAAAGTACCCATTCACAAATTGTAACTGGTTTGTGAACAGAAGTTAAAAGTAACTACAAACTTTTATCACAATTTAACATTCTTACAACATCCGAGCACGTGATCAGTGACTTATTTCTCTTCTTTGTAATCTACCCCTTAGAGTCGGTCAGTGACTTGTTTCTTTGAACAAGGTAGAGGCCAGCTTGAATGTCATTTGTCTCATAGGATAAGTCACATGTGGTGTGAGCCACACAGTGTTAATGGACTCTGATGGATGGAAAAATTTTTTTAAATAGTAAAATACAGAAAAATAAAAACTGGTCCTTCACCACAGTTTGAGAAGCACTGATCCACGAAGCTATTGGTTAGATGTTCACACTCTGATACAGTTTGGGGCTTCCAAAATTTCAAAATACCTGAGTTAAACTTTCAGAGAAGTTTAAACAAGAAAACTAATTCAATGAAATATTTATTGTCATGGAAACTGAGAAGATGAAAATTTTGAAACCAAAAGAATGAAAAGAGATTTTGAGTTGCTCCAGGGTTTTCTTTATTTGTGGAAATTTTTAGGGAGTATAGACACAGTTTTGTATTATACTGTATGTAAAATAAGTTGCATTCATAGGAAAACAATGGCAGCCTTGTCTGTAATAGCAAAAGACCGTAAACAACTTGAATGCCGTCCATAGGGGCTGGTTAAATCAAGTGTGACACCTTCATGCAACAAGAGTTTACAGTTGTTAGAAAGATCAAGACATACTGTGTATATTCAATAATGGCAAGATATATTAAGCTAAAAAAAAGCAGAGTTCAGAACAACATATATGGTATGACACCATTTGTATACAGTTACACACACACACACACACACACGCGAGTTCTTAAATGCATGGATAACATTGGGAAGGATAGAGTAGTTGCCTCCAATTAGTGGGTACCTGGTGGATAAAGAGTGCAAATTTGTCTAACCTTTCACCTTTGCCCTTTTGTACCTTTTGAAGTTTGTGTTATATGCAAGCAGTTTCTATTCCCAATGCCATATTAAAAATTAATAATTAAAAATATCACAAAAATGAGAAATAAATTGCTCATGTTCAATCATACCCATAAACTAAAAAGACATCTGCCTTTAAATCTCCATGCAGGGTTGGCACAGTGCCCTACATTCAATATTAAATTGCTGAACTAAAAATAATAGCTCATACAGAGTTTAACAACATACCCCCCCTCCAAAAAAGGATCATTCAATATTTATAATTTAAACTGGATATGTTTTCAAAGAACCGAATCATGTGAGCCAAAATGAACAAACTACATTAGGGAAACAGATGAAACTTGTAATGCTGCTAAAAGACTCTAGAATCAACTTTAGAATCAAATGCTTCCTGGAATAGGAAAATTTACCCTGATAGATTTAATCAGTGAATTAAGAAAATTATGCACTTACAGTGACATTGTATTCTGACCAGGGAATATAGGAATTAGATATTATCCACGGACTGCTCGTTCATCTTTCATTAATTTGACCTAAATCCACAGATTCAGCAAGGCTGTGCCATGTTTGTTTGGATGCAATCAGAGAAAATAACATTGTATTGATGGAAAACTAAGGTAATAGTAGGAAATAAAGGAAATAGTTGGGAGTCAGGCATTAGGAACTCCCTGAGAAAAATGCAGGACGATGCTATTCAGAATCCAAGACACAGAAAATAACTGTGAGACTGTTATAGGTAACACAATAAATATCAGCTTCAGCCTATTTCTCTATTCTTTCCTGCCAGGTATAGTTAGCCTGGCATGTCTTAGTTACATAATAACCATTCCTGATCTCAGTAATATTTGTGTTTGTTCTTGGATGTTAATTCTATTCGGTCTTCTCACCTTCCTCAAATAAGTTTATATTCTCATTAGATATTCTCAAGATTCTCCTAAGAAATTCAATTTTTCTCCAAGCTGCATTGCTTATTTACCCAGTCGTTCCATTTAGGAAATATGAAGAGTGTCCAACAAAATACTGATGCAATTCTCTACCCCCACTCCCAATCCAAAGGTGTTGCTTTGGGTCATTCAACTCCCTTAATTAGTAAATAACATCAGGTCACTTTAAAAAGAATGAAGTGGTGGGTTATTTTACTTTAAAAATTACTCCCCTCCACATGAAGACAAGGTTTTAGAACAGACGAACTAGCGCTAAGCATGTGATGTCAGTCCCAGCACAAATAACGCAGGAGAAGCTCAATATTTTAACGGGGAAAAGTCACTCTTTACTCAAGGAAACTCACGGTGCTCTCACATTCTCTTCCAGGGAGCCCTTCCAACGCAGCAGAATCTTGCCCCAGGATTTGGCACATGGCATCATCTGGCAGAGGAATATAAACTAACCTGTCCAGGCCTCCCAAGTCCCAGGATCACTGGGAAGTGACAGAGATAAAGGAGAAAGAGCTTTATTCAAATATTTTTGAAATCCCTGAGGTTATTATGCATACAATCTATGCATAATATCAATAACCTTGAGAGAAAGCCACCCTGCAGAAAAAGGGTTTTTGCCTCCTCTACTTCTCATGTCCCTCCCATAGCTCAGCCTTTTGGATGCTCTTAATGAATAATCATTTTCACTTGATTTCACTTAAATAAAAATACCTGGTAATGTTGGCCCTCTGTATTCATGGGCTCTGCATCTGTGGATTCTACCAACCACGGATCAAAAATTTACAAAAATAGGCCAGGCATGGTGGCTCATGCCTGTAGTCCCAGCACATTGGAGGCCAAGGCAGGAGGATCATTTGAGGCCAGGAGTTTGAGACCAGCCTGGGCAAAATAGAAAGACCCCATCTCTAATAAAAATTTAAAAAACTAGCTGGGCATGGCGGCACATGCCTATAGTCCAACTATTTGAAAAGCTAGGACAAGAGAATCACTTGAGCCCATGAGTTAGAGACTGCATTGAGCTATGATCATACCACTGCCTGGGTAACAGAGCAAGACTCTGTCTCTTAAAAAAAAAAAAAAGAAAAGAAAATATTCCAAATAAATGAATGATGGATTATTTTTCTTGCCATCATCCCCTAAACCAGCAGTCCCCAACCTTTTTGGCACCAGGGACTGGTTTCATGGAAGACAATTTTTCCTCAGATTGGGGGTGGGAAGCAGAGCTCAGGCAGTGATGCAAGTGATGGGGAGCAGCTGTAAATACAGATGAAGCTTCAGTCACTCACCTGTCACTCACCTCCTGCTGTGCACCCTCCCCTCCTCCCCCCCAAACTCCCGTTTCCTAAGTTTCATGGAAGACAATTTTTCTGTGGGGGTTGTAGCCAGGGAGGGGGCATCAGAGCTCTGTCCCCAGCCCAGAGGTTGGGGACCACAGCTCTAAACAATACAGTATAACAACTATTTAAATTGTATTCAATATTATAAGTAATCCAGAGATGATTTAAAGTATAAGGGAGGATGTGTGTAGGTTATATGCAAATACTATGCCATTTTATACAAGAGACTGGAGCATTCATGGATTTTGGTATCCATGGGGGGTCCTGGGCCAATCCCCCACAGATGTTGAGGGATGACTGTATATCAGTTAGCTATTGCTGTGTAACAAACTGTACCCCCAAATTTAGCTTAAAACTACCCCCAAAAATTCAGTAGTCTAAAATACTACTTGATATTTCTCATGAGTCCAAGATGCTGGGGAACTTACACAGGGGAAGTCAGTGCCTTGAACTTCCCAGGCAGAACATGGACAGCAGAGCACTCCCTCCCAGTCTGCCCACTGAGGCGCTAATATCGGAAGGGGCTCTTGGCACCAAGCCACAGAGGACAGTTTACAGGGCTAGATAGAGCCCAGCACGATCAGAAGATAAGGAAGGGGAGGTTGGGATGAGATGGACGAGAGAGGAGATGATGTCTTGTCCACACTGAGGAATTTCATGACCCCCATGCCAAGTGGCCCCTCCCTCCCTGTGTTACTACCACAGCCTCAATGTTCCTTCATGTAGTTCTTCTCATGGTATAGGGAAATAACATGTTCACATACTGCTATGGTCTGAATGTTTATGTCCCCCCAAAATCCATATGTTGAAATCCTAACCCCCAAGTGATGGTATTAGGAGGTAGAGCCCTTGTGATGTGATTAGATCATGAGAGTGGAGCCCTCATGAATGGGATTGTGCCCTCATAAAAGGGGCCCCAGAGAGAGACCTTCACTCCTTCCACCAGCGAGGACACAGCAAGAAGGCATAATCTATGAGCCAGAAAGAGTGGCCCTCACCAGTCACTGTATCTTCTAGTGCCTTGATCTGGGACTCTCCAGCCTCCAGAACTGGGAGAAATAAATTCCTATTGTTCATAAGTCACCCAGTCTATGGTATTTTGTTACAGCAGCCTAAACAGACTAAGACACATATTCAGCTCCTGCAGGTGTCTTTTACGGCCAGGTACGTCTTTCTCATTTTTGTATCTGGAACTGTGCCTGGCCACCTGCAAGCACTGAACAAATGGACAAATGTGACCCAGTGCCAGCTGGTCTCAGGAACAGAACCCAGGGCAGTCCTCTCCTGGGCAAAACACGTGAAAATGCTGTGGAAATCTCAACTCCATTTTAAGACCTAAAAGTAGAAATCAGAGGTTTAAAAAGCCTCTAAACTCTGCATGTCAAAGCAATCTTGCCCTTGGAGTTCTTTTTTATGAGCTCAAGAAAATAAACCACAATTACGTATTTTAAAAGAAAAAAAATGTTAATGTCATTGTCAAGGATTAAGCTTACTTAGAAATGAAAAACGTGTGCTTACAGTCACTGAGAGAGCCATGTCATCCTCCTATTATTCTTTTATTTTTAGGGACAGGGTGTCTCACTATGTTGCCCACGCTGGACTCAAACTCCTAGACTCAAGCAACCCTCCTGCTTCAGCCACCCAAGTAGCTGGGACTACAGGCATTTGCCACTGCACCCTGCTCGCCCTATTAAATTTAAAACTTTTTTTTTTTAATTCTAGGATCAAAGATTAAATTCAGATGTAATATAAAAGCTCATCACTCCCTGCAAGATTTAAAATTTAAGGAAGAAACTTATTTCAGATAAAGATGGCCACATAGACAATGAAAAACAAATGCTTTCCAAAATCACAAGGGATTTGAGCCGTGGGACTAGCCACCTACCTACTTTAGCCCTGTGACTTCCTCCCCAAAAGCATCGCTATGGATGAACCTGATTCTATAGCTTCTGTGAGGAAGAAACAAAGCA
The DNA here is from genome assembly GCA_008086735.1 of Cheirogaleus medius. NCBI lineage: Eukaryota > Metazoa > Chordata > Mammalia > Primates > Cheirogaleidae > Cheirogaleus > Cheirogaleus medius. Next base: position 69,505,750 of record VBSM01003204.1, on the reverse strand, counting down.
GAAATCTAGAAGCCCCAGCACCGTCAGGAACTGTGCTGAACGGAGACACCCGTCAGCTCGATACATGCTGTCGAGGTGGGGGTGAGTTGAGAGCATGGAGAACTCCTGCGTTACAGGGAACAACTCTGGGGTATCTTCCTCTCCCTGCTGAGAATGAACCCTCCCACAGGCGGACCCCATGACAGCATTAGGACCGTGTGACTCTGCCACCCAGCCACAGGGCTCAGGGTTGGGCACCGGGCCCAAGCTGGGTCAGTCAAGGCTCCCAGAAATCTGGAACTGGAATGCAGATTGCATGGCTAGGGTCCTCCCAGTAAATCTTTTTTCTGCTTAAGCCAATTTGAAGTGGATCTCTGTTACTCTCAACCAAAGGACACTTGACCAAGTCAGGAGTTCATCAACAAACCCAGGGTATGTTCAAGGAGCCAAAATCTAATAGGCTTTTGGTTAGCAGTTATGTGTCCAGATTGTTTTGCTAGAGAAAGAAGTGATCTTAATATCTATAAGTTTTAGAAGACTTATTTCTCCATCACTTTAAGAGAGCTGAACTAATAGCACTACAAAGCCAACTTTCTCTAACAATTATCTTAATAGCAATACCAATGATTAGCCTAGAAAATTATTTGTATGTTTAAATGCAAATTTTATCCAAATATATTAATACCTGAAGTACCTAAAATAGGTACCAAATTTTTTTTCTTAACCTAAAGCTATGGTCATATGAGTAGTCATTAATTGGACTTACCAAAACATATTGTTTTGAGGGTTTTTGTTATTATCATTTCTGGACATAGTATTTTAATGGAGGAAACTGCACCTACTTATAATTCCAGCATATCTCATATCAAATGAAAACAGGCTGGTATAAATTGAACAGCGGTCCCATATGTATTACTATTTCATTGTATGTTAGCTTTAGTTTCACGTATCTGGGGAAGAAGTCAGTCTTAATAATGACCTCTATATATCTGGTTGATAATGTAACCTGAAATTTATATCTATAAAAATGCTAAGTATCTTTTTAGATCTCAATCTGCTTTTGCTTTTTGTTGTTGCTTTCTTTCCTGGACGTTGGTGTTTCCACTAGGATAGATTTGATTAGATGCTTCCTCCACCTTGTATGCACATGGTCTCCTATAAGTAATGGCCACCCTGACCTCTTTGGAAGTCAATATGAACTCAATCTTTCCAGGGGCCTCAGCTAAAAGTGTAGATCTCTTAGGTCAGCAAAAACTTATTCTTCCCCAAACTCCTTATGGCTCTGCCCCATTAAGTCAGTACTAGGCCTACTAGAGGTTGTCTTCTTAACATCCCTAAGTACAATGCACATGTGAAAAGTAAGGAGAGGGAATTGGTATTGATTCTTCCTGTTCTATTTTATAAAGCATTCTTTAAGTTGCAAAGACCCAGCCAGAGATTGACTTCTATTCTAAAGATCACCAAATGCACTCTTAGTCCCCAAAATTAATGTTACACCATAAGTATCATCTTTGTGCAGGGCTGCCACTGACTTGTGTCTGGAAGTGCAAATTAGAAAAAGTGTACTTGTGCAGATTAGCAAAGGTGCCACTGAAGGTGGGACTGCCTTCAGGCGCTGAGCTTGGCAAGTGGCCCAGGGCCAGATTCCAGGTCCCATGCACCCTCTCAGTGACATTATGAGGTGAACAAACAGTATAACCGTAGATAGAGACTTTGTGGTTGAGAAGCTGTCTTTACACATGTGTACAGCTAGGCACTTAAGTGAGGTGGTATAATAAAAATGCACAATTGCTGCTAACCTGTGAACTTTGGAAATTAAAAAAGTCATGCATGTGTGAGATTGTCACTTTTAAAGTTCTTTTCCAATAGACACCTGTACATAAACATAGAAGAGAAATAAGCAAGAAGTTATATTTTTAGTAGCTCTTTTTTAGGAGGAGGATATGCATACATACAGTAAAGTACATAAAATGTACTAATCCTAAATCTACACTTTGTTGTTGTTTTACATGTGTATATACTCAAGAACAGCTCCAATCAAGATATGGGATATTCCTAGCACCCCACAAGCTTTCCTCTTAACATTCCCAGGAAATCGCCCCTTCCCAAGGCAATCATTTTCTGACTTCCATCACCTTCAGTTCATTTTACCTGTCCTTGGACTTTATATAAACAGAATCATACTCTATATATTCTTCTGTGTCTGCCTTATTCTGCTCAGCACAATACCTATGAGGTTCTTCCATGCTGTACTATGTATCAGTAGTGTGATCTTTTTTATTGCTGTGTAGAATTCCATCATGTGATCATACCACAATTTATTAATTTTCCTCTCTATGGATATTGGGCTATTTATAATTTGGAGCTATTATGAATACAAATTCGGTGGTTTCTTTGAAGTCAATGAACAAAACTTTATACTTTCACTTAACATTATTTTACAAAGAAGTTTGTTTACATAGTAAAATAATAGAGAAATGCAGTGAATTTTTTAAAAGGATTAAAATATTATGCCTGGGACAGATAAACACAGTCTTTATAGTTGTGATAATCGGGTTTCAAGTTAGACTCTGAGATTCCTGGAAGCCAAAACAAAAAGGGAAATATGGTGAGATGTATCATTTTTGTAATAGGGGAAGAAATCAATTAGGGGAAGCAAAATTTGAAACTGTTGGCACTAAGTTTCAAAGTAAGTCCTTCACATGAAGCTTTATGGTAGGAATTATTGAGAGATGGAATGGATAAGGTCCTCAAGACAGCTCTACAAGATACACATTAACAGATTTCTAGATAAATATTTCATATAGTGCCCATAAGACTTGATGCCAACCAAGTAGGTTGTACTACAATATCATAGTCAGTGGCATTGAATGTGGGTATGTACTCTGAAAGAGGAAAAAGCATATTAGAATATCATATACCCTAAGTCAGGGGTCACCAAACCAGAGCCCACTGACCAAATATGGCCCACCACCTGTTTTTATAAGTAGTTTTACTGGAACACAGTCACACCCATTCATTAAATACTCTCTGTGACTGCATTCCTGTTAATAGCAGAGTCCAATCTGCTATCGCAACAAAGATCATCTGTCCTACAATGCTTACAATATTTACTATCCAACCCTTCACAAAAAGTTCACCAACTCCTCAAATTAGCAGTAGGAGAGAATTCCAGGTATTACGTGCTTCTTGGTTATTGTCGATGCCTTTGTGCCATCTCCACCCTTTCAGCACAGTGACTGACTTCTAGCCAATAGAGTATAGCAGAGGTGAAAGGATTTTGCAGATGAAATTAAGGACCCAAATCAGTGACTTTTATTTCATCAGAAGAACGATCATTCCAGATGGGCCTGGCTTCACAGGGTGAAAGTCCTTGAAAGAGAGATGGGCCCTCCCTGAGTCGGAGACTTCTCTCCCTTGATGGCTGGAGGAAGCAAAGTGCATGTTGTGAGGGGCCTTGGTGCCACAACCACAAGGAACTGAATTCTGCCAGCAACCAGGTGAGCTTAAAAGAAGATCCCAAGTCTCAGATGAGACTGAAGCTCTGGCCAGAGCCTTGATTGCTGCTTTCTGACCCCCTGAAGGAGAGAATCTGCCAAGCTTGTGACTGCACTCCTGACCCATGGAATCTGCAAAATAATAGTGTGTATTGCTTTACCTACTAAGTTTGCAGTAATTTGTTGCACAGCAATAGAAAGCTAATAAAGTTATCTAATTTTCCCATTTTTTTCTACAAGACAAATATTGTTTAAACAGGAGAAACTATCACAGTTTTTGTAAAGAGTTCTTAACCTTTTAGAAGTACACACTGAATTACCTAAGGTTAAAAATGATACGATGCTGGGAGGGGACAATGGAACAATACAGATGAGATGAGTTGGCATGTGCTGATAATTATTGAAACTAATTCATGAATTTGTGGGGATTTGCTGCTCTATCCCTTCTACTTTTGTATATATTTGAAATTTTCCATAATATAAAACTTTAAAAATTAGACTTGTACATACAGAATTAGTTAAAGGGATGTTTCTAGTTTCTACTAGAGGGAAACTAAACAAGTTAAATGTCTAACACAGGGAACTCGTTAATTAATCACTAAAGATATGCAGTGTGTTTATATGTGTCTTTAAGATTGATTGCATAGAAAAATGGGACTGTTAGCATTTTTCTATGGTTGTATTAATTGGATATATAAATAAAAGTTTTGTAGACAACAAAACAAAAAAAATCACAAAATGTAAGCATTTTAAAAAAATTCAACTGAGTAAATTCAGCTCTTTCAAACAGTGACAGAACCCAATATAAGTGACATGGGGGTGGGGGGCATCTCTTAATGGAAGCAGCATAGTAGGGGTGCATGCAGGAGGGGAGAGGCTGGAAGGCCACCCAGGGCTGCTCCCTACCCTGCACTGCTCTCTCAGTCTTCTGCTGGATAATAGGCAACTGTAAGTCCACACGTTCCCCAGACCTGCTTTGAACATGCAGGTAGGGAAGGGTGGACAGTCAAACAGGTAATTCAAAATCTTAGTGCATCTTGAATAAATATAATCATGATTCTCAAGAAAGATTTGAGCTGTGACTACCTTCAGAGACTTCCAAGTTTTACTTTGGCCTGTATGGCCTCAGAGTCATATTATCACTGAGTGATTTCTTCATTTTCCTAAGAATCATAAATTTCCCAGTACTACCAGCTTCTATTCCCTATTCTACCAATCTATATCTTTCAAGTAGGGCATTTAGATGATTTACATTCAAAGTTAATATTGACATGTGAGATACTATTCTAGTCATCATGGTGATTATTACCTAGTTGCTTCGTAGGTTATTCTCCAGTGTATTTTCTTTTTATAAGTACTGTAAGTTTTACACTTCTGAGTGTTTTTATACTGGTAAGTATTAACCTTTCATGTCAATGTTTAGCACTTCTTTGAGGATTTTTTGTAGGGCTGGTCTACTTGTGACAAATTCCCTCAGCATTTGCTTATCTGGTAAAGACTTTATGTCTCTTTCATTTATGAAACATAGTTTTGAAGGATAAAAAATTTTGGCTGACAGTTTTTCTGTTTAAGAAGACTAAAGAGAGGACCCCAATGCTTTCTGGCTTGTAAGGTTTCTACTGAGAAGTCTGCTATTAGTCTGATGGGCTTTCCTTGTAGGTTATTTGATGTTTTTGTCTCACTACTCTCAGGATTTTCTCCTTCATGTTGACTTTAACTCTCCTTCATAGTCTGACCATGTGCCTTAGTGATGACCTTTTTACAATGAATCTCCCTGGAATTCTTTGAGCCTCTTGTATCTCAATGTCTAACTCTAGTAAGATCAGGGAAGCTTTCCTCACTCCCTCAAATAGGTTTTCCAAACCTTTTGCTCTTTCTTCTTCTCCCTCAGGAATATCTATTATTCTTAGGTTTGAGCATTTTACATACTCCCATATTTCTTGGAGTCTTTGTTCATCTCTTAATTCTTTTTTCTTTATTTTTATCTGTCTTAATTCAAAAGCCCTGTCCTCAAGCTCTAAAATTCATTATTTTGCTTGGTCTAGTCTATTGTTGAAACTTTCCACTATGTTTCATAATTCCCTAAATAAGTCTTTCCTTTCCAGAAGTTCTGGGGTTTTTAAAATATTTATCTCTTTAGTGAATTTTTCACTCATGTCCTTAATTATTTTTTTGGCTTCTTTGTGTTGGTTTTCAACTTTCTCTTGGATCTCAGTCAGTCTATTTGATCCATATTTTGAATTCTATATCTGCCATCTCAAAAATTTCCTTATAGGTGAAGTCTATTGCTAGAGAGCTAGTATGATCCTGTAGGAGTATCAAAACAGCTTGGTTTTTCATACTGCCAAGGTTCTTATGCTGGTTCCTTCTTTTCTGGAGAAACTATCACTTCTTATTTTTTAATTTACTTTCATTTAGATGATACTTTTTTATTTATTTGGATTTTTTATTTTGTTTTGTTTTTCTTCAATGTTTCTGCATATCCCCTGGGCAGCTCTTTGCCTCAGTCTGGGGTCCCATGAGGGCTTAGGGGCTCTCCTGCAGCTAGGATCTCAAATGTCCCTGGTGGAAGGGTGGAAACCCAGGGATCTCTCACACTTTCCCCATGTCAGGGAGCTTCTCCTTGTCTTCCCACCAATCCCAGCCAAGCACGGTGTCCGTCCTCATTCTTTCTTGCTTTTTTGACTCTGTCATTTTTCTGTTGAAATTTAGTATTCTTTTTTCGACTGTCTATTTGAAGTGTGAAAATCTTGCCAAATTTGATTTCTTTCCATGGGAGCAGGGCACACTAGATGTATCTAGTCAGTAATCTTGAACTGGAACCCAGGGTCATGATTATTTTGAAGGACAGGAGAATGGCAATGATGGGGGGGCAGTCATGAGGAGGTCTTTGGGGGAACTGGAGACAGCTGTATCTTTGAGTGGGAATTACATAGAAGTATTCACATTGTGACCATTTATTGTACTATTTCACAGCTATAAAAAGAGATGTCCACTAAACAGTAATACCAAGTATTGTAGACATATTACATCCCTAATAATCTTAAAAGGAGAAAAAGAACTGACATTATTAAGCACCAAAGATGTTTCCAGAAATGTTCTGTGTACTTTATATAGGTTGACTTCAGTAATTCTCTCAGTAACTCTTCACAATAGGCATTATTATTAATCCCATTTTCTAAAAAGAGGAACTAACACTCAGAGAACTTAATTTGCCCAAGGTTGTAAAATTTGAGCCTAGATTCAAATCTGGGATTGCTTTGTTCTAAAAAACAGCAGAGTTGCTCCACCACACCCCACATAATTCCTTGCATGCCCCTGGGCTATTAGTGCCTTTGACTTTTACCAGTAAAACAATCTCGTAAAACTTGCGCCCTCATAAATATCTCATATAAACAAAGCAGCCTGAGGTGATGTTTTAGGAAGATTATTGTACTATGCTCTGTTGCCATTTACAACCCAGAAAATGTCCCACAGCCTTTACTCTTAAAAAGACAAAAATGGGAGTGCAGGTTTCCTGATTCCCAAGTAACATTTAATTGCCTGTGACAGCCAGAATATAGCCAAACCAGCCCCTAAAAAGCCCTCTTGCAAAGGGGCAGCTAACAAGGCCAAGTTACTCTTTTAAAGCATTTCTTATTGTACCTGTTTTATTATTCATATACTTTTAATAGCATCTCAATGATTGTTTTATTGGCCTACTATAGCTTAAGTTAATGCTAAAGACATTACAAGTAGCTCCCTTTTAAATTTTTAACCAGAATAAAAGTTTACAAAAAGAACATATGCTTCTTAAACAGTAAGACCTTGCATCCAAACACAGACAGTTTTACAAGGCAACTCACAGGGTGTATGGGGCCCCACCAGTGCTCGGTGCCCGTTACAACTATAGCAACTAATGCCTTGGTGACTATCTACAGCCAAGTATGTGATGTTTTCTGTCTTAAAGGCCATTTCCAGGAAGTATTATAGAAGATGGTGAAGAAAAAAAGCACTTTCTTTTTCTCCTTTTCATTAGAGAAGAAAACCAAGAGGATCAGCAGCTGGGGAGGGGAGGCACTAAATAGAACACTCTAAGTATCAACATTATGCAACCACTGAATAAGTCTACTTAAACTACCAAAGTTGATGCACTTAGTTTAGAAAGGGCTAATGGATGTCTTTTATAGAAATGAGTTTTGTTAAATGTATCAATAGTGCTAATACACTAATAATTGAACCATAAATCTTTCCCCCTGTCCCATTAGACATATACACAATGATGAATTTAATACCTCTGCTTTTATATATAGGAACTAATAGCAGAATCCCTCCCAACTCTAGATGGTTGGGTTCCTGAAATCTTCCTGATAGGAGAATTCCCAACTGTAAAACAGTCAGACCCTTTGAGAAAAGCAGGATTGAGTGAATAAGGTCCTGAGTGAATCTTTCATAAATGTTTTTAACTTTACTGATATACAATGTTAAAGCCAGCCAGCACACGGTAGTCAATAACACTTTTACACATCTTAAATTAGTAATAATGGCCTCTCTACAATTAATCTTCATTCCCTATCTCTTGGCTTCATTGATATTTATTAATATCTCCTTTCTTCAAGTTTCAAAAGGATGCTAGTGAATTCACTGTGCTCTTTCACATCAACTACAGGGTAAGAGGCAGATTTTGCTGCCTTTAGTTTTCCAGCCAAATGCATTTCTACTGTTCAGATTTTACAACTCAGAGCTGTGTCCACTCCTCTTCTCCAAACAGCTACCTGCTTTAGACTTAGAAATGCAAGGATTTGTTTTTTAGTAGAAAACACCTTAGATAACTTTAATTAACTCATGCATCCTAGCTGATTAGATTTTCTTTATTCCTCCCCAATCTTAGAATTATCACTCAGAGGTCAATATATTCATTTCCACACCTGCCTCCTCACCATACTTCCTTCTGTTTCCTTCTGCCTCACTGCAAAAACTCCAGCTTCACTTACTGTGATGGTGAGTTTCATGTGTCAACTTGGCTAGGCTATAGTATCCAGTTATTCAATCAAACGCCAATCTAGGTGGTGCTGTAATTAGTAAATTATTTTGTAGTTGTGGTTAATATCTACAATCAGTTGACTTTAAGCAAAGGAGACTATCCTTTGATGGGTGGACCTCATCTAATCAGTTGAAGTCCTTAAGAGCAAAATCTAAGGTTTCCTGGAAGAAGAAATGTTGCCTCAAGCCTACAGCATCACTGGGTGTGGTAGCACACACCTGTAGTCCGAGATACTCATGGGGCTTGAGCCCAAGAGTTTAAGACCAGCCTGGGCAACACAGTGAGATCCCATCTCTTAAAAAAGGTGGGAAGGCCGGGTGCGGTGGCTCACGCCTATAATCCTAGCACTCTGGGAGGCCAAGGTAGGAGGATTGCTCAAGGTCAGGAGTTCAAAACCAACCTGAACAAGAGCGAGACCCCGTCTCTACTATAAATAGAAAGAAATTAATTGGC
>VBSM01003204.1:69484197-69496698 GCA_008086735.1 Cheirogaleus medius | reverse complement strand
AAAAAAAAAAAAAAGAAGGTGGGGTTAGGGAAGACTAGAGTACCAACTCCTACCTGAGCTTCTGGCCTACCAGCCTGCCCTACAAATTTCCGGTTTTGAACTTGTCAGCCCCTACAACTGCATGAGCTAAGGCCTGATACACCTACCTTCCTACCTTCTATAATCCTACTGCTGCTAATTATCTCAAAACAAGGGACTCATGAGTCACCCAGCTCAGAAGGGGAATCTCCCAGTTATACCATAGAAAATTTTATATACGTATTAACATTCATGGAAGGGGAATTTTAAGTTGTGTAGATATTGCTATAATTCAACATCATTTCTTCCATTTTCCAGACCAAATTGCCTCATTACTTGATCGTAAGCCAACATTGAGAAGACCATGGCACTCAGTTGAGAAAGGGTGCCAATTCCGCCAGAAATCTGTTTTCCACCACCAAAGTCAAGCACATCTGGAGATCCAAACCCACTTCCTCAGTCTGAAGAACAGTGGAGAAACCAGACACAGCTCTGGGGCTGCCCTGCCAATAGGCCTGAATTCACTAGAGTCAGGATGGTGCTTCCAGAGCTCAGCCCACACTTCCGCGGTTCCAAGGAACTCGGCGCTCCTGGGAACCTCCTGCTAGACATGTGCCTAGAGGACCAGGGCAGGCATGTGCAGCTACTTCTCACAAGAATGAGCAGTTACCAAGCGCATCTTCGACTTGCTCTCAGAAACCTACATAACACGTGGCTGTGCAAGCAGAGGTGGTATTTTTCTAGCCTTTGCAGTGGGAACAAAATTATAGACTTTAGAAATCTAAACCCCCTCTCTGAAGTTAAAGTATATCCTATAGGAAAGAAAGAAAATAACCCAGAAACTCCATATTGCTTGTGAGTCAAGCATTTTATCAAAAGTTTTGTTTCTATTTCTAAGAAAGGCCTTTTCTTCAAAACGCTTAAGGCTACTTAACGAGAAGGGAAAGGACAACACAAACCTTTGCTTATTTACAACAGAAAAATGCCTATGAATAATCACAATTACCATGGCATTGAGATGGGTGCTTATTGATTCAAAAACCCACCAACAATAAATATTATTAATGAGACCATGTGCCACATGACTTGTTTGGACTTATAGGCAGAAACTGTCATTAGAGTCTTTCATGGGAGAACCACTGGCCAACACAGTCAACTAAAGGATCCTTTGTAGAACTGGCCAAATTGAATACTGGTGCCACTGATCAATGAATAAGGAAGGAAAATTTTTTAAATCGTTCCCATCATTGGTAAGAATCAAATATCACAGAGAAACAGGGCAGAGTGGAGGTCTCATGACCTTTCAGTCCTCTCAATATAAGAGCACCACATCAGTGACCTCCCCTCACAAGCAGCCAAAACGCCAACGCCACCTCGCTTGAGACCCGTGACCTCTGCAGGGCCCCTGAGAAGGGGAGTTTCTATGCCCAGGGAGGATGCACCCCTGATAGGGGAGCAGGGAGATGCTTAACCCCCGTCCTGTGACTACTGCGGGAGCCGTAGGGAAAGGAAGCACAGGGCTCCAGTAGATGAAGTCTTGGGTCTCGTGCGGCATTTACCTCCACCATTTGTCATCAGCTGAAAGAATCTCAATTAGAAACAGCTTAGGAATCAAACTGGCTTGCAGGAGGCTGAAGAAACCACCATGCAGAGATTAAAGGCAATTACATTTTTGCAAAGCCCTGGGCCTTCAGCAATACATGGAGAATGATTTATCGGAATCATGACTATAAGTGAAACATTATGCTTTGTTATACAAACATGGATAAGTCGAGCTCCCCAACTTATATCTGGGCAGAGGGAAGGGGGAGAAGACTGACAAGTCCACAGTTAAAAGAAGCTGGGGAAAATTTGCTTAATCAGGGAAGACAAGCCTGTAGAAACCCACAGGCGGAAACAATTAATTTCAACAAGGAGACCTGAAATTGAATTTGGGTAGTTTCCCCTAGAAACTCAAAATGAAGGAAGTTTAGGGGGAACTTGGAACTCAGGGAAGAAAAGAAATGGAAAGAAGTTACCTAGAAGGAAGAGTGAGCTCCAACTGCATGGCAGCAGGCAGAGACGCCCCAGGAGCAAGGCAAGACTGAGCTGTGGCCCCCGCTGTCCTCCCCAAGCCTTCAGCAAAAGTCCCGCACACAGCAATCCTCTGCAGAGTGCTTCAGGACAGAGGAAGGAAAGGACTGGGTCAGTGCTTGGGGCAAGCAAAACAGAAGAGGGGAGTGAAAATCTTAGAAACTGTATTTGAAGGATTGAGTTTGAATATTAAAGAAACAGAGACCAGAGGACTTGGCAGCACTTGAGTTTCACGCATAAAAATGGTAAAGTAATAAATTTTAAAATGACAGCAGGGGTGCAAAGGAAGGAAGTGGCTGTGACACTCTATAGCACTGAGCAAGCGAATGAACCGGGACCCGTGCTTTCCCTCACAGCCTGTCGTATCTGCTAGACCCTCTGCCTGTAACACCTTCTCAGGCTTCAACCAAACGCTGCCTCCTTCGGGAAGTCACCACTCTTCCAGCCGGACTTAGGCACTTGGCTTAGGAAGTTCAGGCTGCTATAACAAATGACCATAGGCTGGGGGGTCTTAAACAGTAGGAATTTATTTCTCCCAGTTCTGGAGGTCCCTGATCAGGGTGCTGGCATGGTCACAGCCAGGTGATGGCCTGCTTCCTGCTTCATAGATGGCCCCTTCTCCCTATGTCCTCACATAGTGGAAGAGACAAGCTAGCTCTCTGTGGTCTCTTTATAAGGACGCTAATCCCATGCATGAAGCCTACACCTCCATGACCTAATCACTCCCAAAGTCCCCACCTCCTAACCCCGTCACATTGGAGGTTAGGGTTTTGACATATGAATCTTGGGGGAACACAAAAATCCCAACCAAAGCAGCACTCCTCTCACGCATTCAGGTGTTGAGCTCAAAATTAATTCCATTATCCAACTGCCTAACAAATGCTTATGCACTGGACAGTCTCCTCACTAGACAATAATCTAGACTGCAGAATAGGGGCTGTGTGTCTTTTCACCCATGTCACCTCAATGCCAAGCACGTTAACCAGCACACAGCCAGCGCTTAACCAAAGTTTCTGTAAATCAGGGACAGGCAGGGGTGCAGGGAAGATTTCAACTGGACTGTGATGATGTTTGTGATTTAATTAAACAGAGAGGAGATCAAAGACATTCCAAGAAAGGGGAGCACAGGAAGGAAGGATGTAAAAGGAATGGCCTGATTAAACGTGGTGGCCGGAAAGTAAATGCATTTATCTGTGCTCGCTTCTGAAATCCCACTGAATGCAAGGAATTTAAAGAATTGTTAAGAGAAATTTTTTAAAAACTGTGAACTCACAGGACAAATGGGATGAAAGATGCCAACATAAGAAGCAGATGAAGAAGTTAATGTAGCTGAAAAGGATCAAGACGAAGACCAATTGCCTCCAAAGGGGGCGCCAGCGAGCCACAAGAAATGCGCGTCTTACAAGTTCGTGCCTGAGAGAGAGAGCCTGGGACCCGAGGCCCACGGTGTCATCGGGCTGAAAACAGGAAGGTAGTTTGAGTCTGAATATGGAGCTTCTGGGGTCTAGAACTTCTTCCATCCAAGTACCCCAGGGCGCCACTGTCTCCCACCTTTGGAGAGAGATAAAGTATTATTCTACGGAGATTCTGAACCAGAGTCTCCGAACCTAGGACACCAGCCCCTCAGTGGACATGCTGTGTGCTCTTTGATACACTATACATCAAGCATGTGTATGCCACATACTCCCAGCCCCCTTATACCAGCTCCTTCAACAACTCCAGCCCCAGATCCCAAGAATCCCCCGATGGAAAAGTCATGGGGTGGGGAGCTGATCACCAGTAGAACCCACCAGTTGCCAAATCCACCTGTGCACCCACGTCCACCCAGAAGTTTTAATCACCTTCCTAGTGACTCATTATTAAATAAAATTTTTGAAAGCCAATGCTTTCACTTTGTGCCCCTTTTAATACAATCTAATTTATTTACACCATGCCAATGCCTATTTGTTTTAAAACATTATTTAAAGACCATAAGCAAACAGAGAAGAGGACACCCAGAGGGAACAGGAGAAACCTGACCCAAAACCATTTATTGTGGGTCAAGCATCCCCAGAGAGAAAGCACAAAGCTAGAGTCCCAATAAGAGCAGGAGGTAGTCTGGTTTGTAAAAAGCTAAGAGGAACATCAGGGAATAAACACCCATAAATTCTTCTTGAAAAAGTTACTAGGTAATGAAATCCAGCTCAGTAAGACAGGAATCAGTATTTCTAAAGAACAAGTAATAGAGAAGTCTCGCTATAAAAATTGGTGATGAGCATTAGTCCATCTACTTAAATCTAAGACCAAAGGACCCAAGTAATTGTGGTTAAAGAAGAGAATGTAAAAAGTCAGCCAATTTAGAAACAAATAAGCAATGAGAATTCAGAGGACACATGAGAAATGGGAAAAAACCCAAAAATGCTTATTTCCTCTTTTGTCACAGTAGGAAGTCAACTGCTTCATCCAAAATTGAACACTGGGATTTAAAAAAGCGAAAGGATCCCAATACTTTTCCCCTGAATGTCAAAGGAATATTTTAGAAACTATTATCACCAGTGGCAAAGAAATATGGGTTGAATTTCAACAGTTCCTGCAGTCCCTTTTCAGCTCATTTTCTTCTGTTAAATTCAAGTAAAATTGAATTTAAAATATTTTTAAATATAGCTTCCATTTTTATAAAAGTGCTTTCATTTATATAAAATTATTAATATTTCTCTTTAATGCTTCTGCATGTTTGAAAGAAAATTATTTCTCTCTCTTTCTTCTCTATGCATATACCCACAAAGACATGAGGAAGAAAAGAATATTGGGAAATGCTACACATTGAATATAAATGAAGGTTACTTAGATCAGGGATTGGCAAATCACAAATAAAGTTTTATTGGAACACACCCACACCTATCTGTTTACACATTGTCCAGACAGCTTTCATGCTACAACTGCAGAGCTGGGTTGAAATAGAAACCATGAGGCCTGCAAAGGCTAAAATATTTACTCTTTGTACATTGACAGAAAAGGTTACTAACCCCTGCACATAGATAGTAAAATTTGGGGATAGGGTGTCTATTTTTTGTGTTTTACTTTCTTTTTTGTTATTTATTGTATTTCCATAACATTTTTTAGTAAGCGTTATAATTTTTAATAAAGCCATTTTTTTATTTTAAAAAGACTGCTCCCCACTCATATGTCAAGGTACTAGTCTGCTATGCAGATAGGATGTTAGGCCAAATGACTTCCTAGCTCACCTAGAGTTTCAGTGAATTTTAGAACAACGACCTTCCATCTGAGAAGCTGGTGTTTCTGTGAAGAAGACTCAAGACCAAGCCACCCAGCAGCTCTGGAAATCTGTGCCAGTCTGTCCAGTGTCCATCTGAAGGAGCCATTATGTTACTGGTTTTGGCAAACAATTTGAAAATACTGCCCAAAAAAGACAATGGGTATGGAAAGGCAGGGGAGGAGGAAAAGTTTTTCTATTTAGCATTTTCCAAAATTACAACCTTCAGCAAGTATCGCATAACTCATTAAGAAATTCCTCATTTACTGAAACTAAAATGGGAGTGGCCCAAGAATCAGAAAACAAAAAAAGCTGATCAGTTCTGCTCATGCATTTAAAATCTATTTCTCAACTGCATGCTAATATTCCTGTGCCCGAATAAAGGTCTTTTCTCAAGAATTCAAATTATAAAATGTTTCAGAGTCTACACAGTCCGAAGAAGGGCAGTCTGAGCCTGTGAAATCCTATCTGCTCCATTTGCAGGAGACCTTGTCAAACTGAAACGGGGAGACCAAAAGAGAAACTACCGGCACATGACCACCACTTTAAGCCTCTGGACCTCCTCCCCACACTTTGCCATCAGAAAAAGCTCCCTGACAATTTAAGCAGCCAAAGAAATCCTAGCATGGGATGAATACCCATCCCTGTTCGGCACATCACTTCACTCAGCATAAATTATTAATTAATTACAGAGCACTCCAAGGGCACAGAGGATAATTCTGCAGGAGAACTCTCAGCCCTTAGGAACCAGGAGAAAGATTAAGACCGATGAATTAAGAGTTTTCATGACTCAAGATGTTCTCTATCTTAAAATAATTAATAATGTTGATTTTATTCCCTCATTGAATAAATGTGCTTATTCCAAGAACAGTAAATTTCGTCCAAATCCAATAGCAATCAGAATAAAAAGGTTTCCAACAGAAACCTTCTGCTTCCTTTCTGATTAGAAAGCAACTTTATTTTTTAGGGAAAAGAAAAATCTATACTGTGGATTGTTTTTATTAAAGATGGTAACTGGTCAACTAACTATATCTAAAAACAGAGAATTACAAAAAAAATTTCATCATACTTCAGATTTATTACACAATCAAAATGTTGAAAACTCTATTTTAATAGGTAGTGATTAAATTATTTGAACATGCAACACAAGTTGAAGTTGTCTAGTAAAAATGCTTATAAATTCTGATCATGAGTCAAAAAAGCAGAAGATATTTCTTCTGAAGATTTCATAATTTTGCTGAAATATTACAGTTCCTCCTGATTTTATTATCAGTCATTCAGATGTTTAGCAAAATCTAGGATAGTCTCACAGATACACATAATATTCTCTGCCTTGCATTGCCCCAACCACCCATCCCAATCTCACAAAATCCCTTCTGGAAAAAAAAAGTCAGACCATATGACAACTAATCTTTTTAAAGAATAAAGGGAGAAAACCCTTAGACATATTTCAAAATGGCATTCCTCAGCTGGAACATAAGTGCTGAGGTCCAGTTAAGGAGGCCAGTCTACCTATGGAGGTTCATTTTTCCACCAACAGACAGGGAAGACCAGCCAAGACATTGAGAGCAATTAAAAACAAATGACTGGCCGGGCAAGGTGGCTCACGCCTGTAATCCCATCACTCTGGGAGGCCGAGGTGGGTGGATTGTTTGAGGTCCAGAGTTCGAGACCACCCTGAGTAAGAGTAAGACTCCATCTCTACTAAAAATAGAAAGAAATTAGCTGGACAACTAAAAATATACACAGAAAATAGCCGGGCATGGTGGCACATGCCTGTAGTCCCATCTACTCGGGAGGCTGAGGCAGGAGGATTGCTTGAGCCCAGGAGTTTGAGGTTGCTGTGAGCTAGCCTGATGCCACGGCACTCTAGCCCAGGCAACAGAGTGAGACTCTGTCTCCAAAAAAAAACTGACTTGTGATTCTAGATCAGAAATTCAATCCCACTGCTAAATCCCAGACATTCTATGTTCCATTAATCACTGAAATCAAACTAAAACATCCCCAAAGAAAAAAGAACCAGTGGAGAGTCTTTGGGGGTTCAAATTATGAGGAAGGTCTCCATATTTAATTTGGTTCTCTGCATGTCTAGATATTTTTTATTATATGCTGCTATGGTTTGAATGTACATGTCTCTCTAAAATTCATATGTTGGGATATAATACCCTAAGTGATAATATTAAGAATCAGGGCTTTTTTCAAAAATGATTAAGTCATGATCACTTGGCTGTTATGAATGGGGTTAGTGCTTATATAGAATATGTTGAAGGGAGTGACCTAGTCCCTTTTTTGCCATTTCACCTACTGCCATGTGAGGACACAGCGAGAAGGCACAGTATGAGGA
This sequence comes from Cheirogaleus medius, assembly GCA_008086735.1. Taxonomy (NCBI): domain Eukaryota; kingdom Metazoa; phylum Chordata; class Mammalia; order Primates; family Cheirogaleidae; genus Cheirogaleus; species Cheirogaleus medius. The sequence goes on along the minus strand of VBSM01003204.1, from coordinate 69,489,010 downwards.
ACAGGCTCTCACCAGACACCAATCTGCTAGAGCCTTGATTTTGGATTTCCCAGCCTCGAGAACTGTGAGAAAATAAATTTCTGTTCTTTATTAACGACGAGTCTCAGGTGTCTTGTCACAGCAGTGCAAATGGACCAAGACATATGCTGAACATTTTGAATGCTGTAGAGACTCTGGATTTTGTTGTCTTCTCCTAAAAATTGTGACATTTTGTTCTGGTAAGCAGCTAAATTACTAACACTTTATCTTGATCCTGTCGAGTCTTGGGTTTTGACTTTATTAAGACAAGTCTAATTATCTTTGCTCTCAGTCCTACAGCGTGTTCTTTATTCCTAGGACATAGTCCTTCTTCCTAAGGTAAGACTTTCCGTGATCTCAAATAAATACTCAGTCCTACTTTGGCTGGATCAGAACTCCAACATCTCCCTAACAGATGCAACTTCTGAAATCACAGTTCACCTCTCAGTCCCCTGGAAGCTGTTCTCAGCTAGATCTTGCAGAATCTCAGTGCATATGCAACTCAAGATTTGGCCAAGGTCCTGGGAGAAACTCCCAAACAGATTTCTGGTTCTATTTGTCTTCAATTGCCTCCTCTCTGGTACCCAAACCTACAAGTTCCAGCAGCTTTAGCAACCTCACCTTCTTTTCTTCATTTCTCCAGCCAGTAAGACTGCCACTCTCAGCTTGGGCTCCAATGCCCTGCAGTTTGGAAAATGTCTCAGGCAAAAAGTCAGCATGAAAGTAGACCTTGCCTTTTGTGCTTCCTTTCTCTTAAGAATCACAGCCCTGAGACACCCACTGTCCAATGCCTAAGAATAGTTCTTCAAATACATTGCCTAGCTTTACAGCTGTTAATAGCAGAAAAATAAACCTGTTATTTTTCAATAAGAGGAATTGGAATTGGAATTGTTATTCCAATTCTTGGCAAGAATTGAAGGTCCTATGCATTTTAACACTTTAATCATTTTCATTTTTCTAAGAATAACAAAGACCTTTAAGCAAAAGTCATCAATAACCAGTTTGAAATACATCCTGGGCTGGGAATCAGAAGATCTGGTTACTCTGTCAGTTCTTTCACTTTTTAGCTGTCATTTAAGTTCCCCAAGCCTCAGTTTTCAGCCCTGTAAAAGAACAAGATAAGCTACGTGATCACTGATGTTTCGTTTAGCTCTAGCATAGTGCAGTTCTTTCACTCCCATTATGTACGTTGCATTAACCAGATGTACTACTCCCGGAATCAAATCAGCAGTTGCTTGTGAAGGGCAAGTCATTTCTGGAGTTCTCAGTTCATGAGAGACTCGTTGAGCCCCCAGGCTTGCTAGCAGCCCTCCCTGATGCTTGAGCAATGGTTCAGGGAGGTCCAGGTGGGTACAGAGCGTGACAGCCGGTTAGCAAGATGGCGGATCACGTAAGACCAGACCCCAACTGACACAGGTTCCAAACTCACTTACAGTGAGGTCCTGTCACTTCTGAACCCGTTTCCTCATCTGTGAAATGGCTAAAATGATGCTGCTTTGCAGGGATACTCTGGGGATCAAATGAGACAATATATGTGCTTAGAGTTTGGGGTAAACATGCAGAATTTTTTTCAATGATATTTAAAGATGCACAGAAGTCCCTTAGTGGCCTCTGAGAAATGGCAACTCACACATTAGTATCTCCTCACCGTCCCATCTCCACCATGCCCTTGGCACTACTGCCACCAACATCACCACCCCATGCTGCGTGGACAGGCAGCAGTCAGCGGTCAGCAGTGGCCCCAGCATGGCACCTCATCCCCAATACCCTTCCTTAGGGGGTAATCAGATTGTCACTTTAGACCAGTAAGAATTGGGAAGAATTGGATCAATTAACGTTGTGGCAAGAAGGGAATGAAATAAGTCTTTCTGATTTTGAGGAATGCAAATGAAAAATATTTCAACCCCGGGTCTCCTCAATCTCTCTACTACCTACCCAAAGTATTCTCAGAACCAAGGAGAGGCAGGGTTTGCCATCCTAGGGGGAAGTCCCCTGAGCCACTCATGGAGCTCAGCCCCAGAGGAGAATAACTGAGAACTCAAAACTACTCCAGAGAGCTCACCACGGAGCACCGCCGGCTGAGTGAAGAACAGGGGAGGAGAATCGCCACCCTCTGAGGCCCCAGCTGTCTGGACTGGGCCACTGGCCAGAGACCTCGGCCGAATGGGTGGAGGACGATCTGTGTTCAGCAGTGCCCCCAAGTGGCGAGAATCAGCATCTGCAGAGCTACAGATCAACACTAAAATTTTTTGACCACTTGAAAACGGAAGTTTGGAGAAATTTCCTTCTATACTGCAAACGTTCCAAAAGATTCACGGATGATCCTTAAATGAGAGAGGACCAATCCCAACAGTTGTGATAATAAGGTTTTTGACAATCTAGTGGGTGAACACCCGAGCCTGTGTTGTGGATAAGTTCACACTCATTACATGCATGAAGATCCGTAACAGGGTTCAACTAGTAAGTACTCAATTAATTAACATTATGAATAAATGAGAGCTGAATTAAATAAAGTCAAAGGTTTCCCATCTCAAAATACTTGGAAAAATGAAAGGAAAAAAAAGAAAGAAAAAAAAGAGAGAGGGAAAAAAGTAAATAAAGTCAGAGGTATATATGACGGCGGCGTGACTTCTTAATCAAAATGAAGTTCACTAAAACAAACTTCATAGAGAGTAGAATTTTTGTTTTATCCACTGCTATATCACCAGCATTTAGGACAATGCCTGGCATGTACAACTTGATGAATATTTGTTTAATTGAGTGTTAAATGAACTGGGGGAGAGGGAGCAAGATCTCCTATAGTATGTCCCAGTCTCCTTACTGTGCAATGTGTCTACCAACAGCTTGAGGAAAGTCCTAGAAGGCTTGCTTACCAAATTAACCAAAAACGCCAAGCTGGGAGACAAAGTTAATGTGCTGAGTGACTTGCATCAGGACACCAAACCAAAGGAACTCAAGCTAGAAAACTAGGCTGAAACCAACAAGATGAAATGTACTTCACACAAATTCCCACCTACAAGCTGAAAAAAAGTAAAATATACAATTTCGGGGTGGAGAAGTTCTGGCTTTGCAGCAGTTTGCTGAGGAAAGGCCTTGAAGATTTTCGCTGGAAGCAAGGCCTGTATTAGAAACATTTGACAGGGCTCTCAAAAGTCCCCAAGCAGTGGAAGGGGGTGTGCAGAGTAGGGGCAAAGTGGCGGGATCGCTCTCTGGTGCCACGTGCAGAATGCCACCTTTATCGGGGGTATCACAGGGGTCAAGTGCAGTGGGTCCAGAGAGGAAGGGAGAAAACAATGAGTGAGCAACCTTCAAACATGTCATATGAGGGAAAATGGAAAAGACTAAGGTTGTTGTCAAGAAAAAGAAACTCATGGAGGGATATAACCATTGCCTTCAAACATGTACAGGATGGCCCTTGGTTCTAGGTATACCCAAAAGACAAAACTAGGACTAATACATGGAAATCATAAGGAAGCTTTAGAAAAGCTGCCTAATGATCTAGAGCTGTTTAGAAATACAACTGACTGTCTTAGGGAGTTACAATTCCTTATCATTGAAAGGAACGAGAGGAGAATGAGAATTTATATTTATGAAGTGCCTGCTTACATGGCACCAGACCAGAAAATTCATGTTGTCTCATTTCTTCCTCATAATCATCATTTGAGATAAGCAATTATTATTTATACAGAATTCTTATATCCAACACTATCTGTACCTATAGATGGGTGGTTAATTGAAAAAAATTAAAGCAAAGAATCATAAAAGATGTTACATACATACCTTAAATATTTAATTTTAACTTAATACATATGAATGTTCTTTCTCTCCAAAGGCCTTTCTTTGAGAACAGACCTGCTGATTAGAGTTCATATGTTCTTTCTTCCATAAACTCTACCTCTGTGTATTCACCGTGATTCCCAGTTTCTATTTCTTTAAAGTGGAACAAGAACTGAAACTCCCTTAAGCTGTGATCTGAGTGGAGACTTTTACCAGGTTCGTATCATTTTTCCCAGGCCTCTACAACCATTTCCTAATTCAAAAGCCAGTTTTTTATCAACTGACAGTCTTTACATTGCATTTAACAATTTCAGAGAAGATAGAAACAACTTCATTTCGCCTGGCATTCATATTCCATCAATTTACATCATTTTGATTAAATTATATGATTATATTATCGAGTAGAGCTGGTCTGGACAAGTTTGGGGGAAAACATGACTTTTGGTAGGGCTGCCCCTCATTTGATGATGTGTCTATGAGTAGGTCGCTGGGTGACTCCAGCCAACCCTGTGTGACATGCTGCAGGCACCTGCCAGCGAATGGAGTGGACGCAGGTCAGGCTGCAGGGAGGGTTCGGTGGAGAACCACTAGGAGAGCTTCTACTCTACCTTTCCATGCTAGAGTGTTCTGTCCTTGGAGAAGTTAAGCTATTCACAGAGAGTCAGCCTCTCTATGCCACACCTACAACTGTCCCCACTGGGTGACCACAGAAGAGTTTGAGGAAACCCTGACCATGCAGCAGTCGTCACCTTGTCAAAGGACTCCAGCACTAGGAAGGGGGAAAGCCAAATAATCTCCGAGGCCTCTCCAGCTCAGAGCCAATGAGGATCTCTACTTCACTTTTCTGTAGGGCTTTGTGTTTGGGGCTAAAAGTTATGCTATGTTTCCAATGGCCAATCCCATTAGTGTATTCCTGCAACTGCATATGTTGGGAGACACTAGGAGATAATATCAAAAGTCTAGACCTCAGCCAGGCGCGGTGGCTCACGCCTGTAATCCTAGCACTCTGGGAGGCCGA
>VBSM01003204.1:69464662-69474704 GCA_008086735.1 Cheirogaleus medius | reverse complement strand
GCCTCCCAGAGTGCTAGGATTACAGGCGTGAGCCACTGCGCCCGGCCTCAGATTGTTCTTTTTAATGTAGGTGGGCCCCATTTAATCAGCTAAAGGCCTGAATAAAACAAAAAGACCAACCCTCTCTCAAGAAAAAACTTCTCCAAAAGACTGCCTTCAGACTTCATCTGCACCATCGGCTTTCCTGGCTCTGAAGCCTACCAGCCCAATCTGCAGATTTGGACTTGCTGGTCTCTATAATCACGAGTCCATCCCTTACAATAAATCTTTACATATATATGTGTGTGTGTGTGTCTGTGTGTGTGTGCACACGCACACATATCCTATTGGTTGTTTCTCTGGAGAACCCTAACTAATAGACATACCTCATGGCAATGCATAAATTAAGTGAAATTATACACACAAAGCATTTAGAACAATGCCTGGTACATAATAAGTTTTAGTCCCAGGAGTATAGATATATGTAAATTAAGATTGTTCTTCACTTGGAAGAGTGGTCATCATTTGAAGTCCCCTAATCAGGAATCCACACTCCAGGGATGTTCAATCAGCAATCATTGGAAGAATGGTGATCATAAATCCATATTACTCTTAAAGAAAAGCAGTGTTCCCAGGCAGAGCAGAAGGCAGAGAGGTGACTGTTTCGTGTTCTGTAGCATGCTGGAGCATTTCCAGAGAAGCCTGCCTCACCTTCGCCTGACACCCCCAAGGATGGTCACCAATGATCCACAAGAAAATCGCAGGTAGTTTTTAGCCCTATAAGGTTAGAAGTTTACCTACAGAAACTGATGCATTGTTTTGACTTGGTGACCTGGTGGAAAAGTGAAACCCAAAGCAGTCGTGGTTTCCCTGCCCTGCAGCAAGTTAATGTCCTATATCTAACCTGGCGATCCCATGGAGCAGCCATTTCACTGACTGTGCAAATCTTTCTCCTTCAAATACTTTCTGAACCAGTGCGTTCGTCTCCCTGCTGGTTCCCTCATTAAAGAATTAAATCAAACCTTGACACTTGGTTACTATCTATTTGTAGGAGAATTATGTTTCTAACACTCCAGAGGGAGCCATGTTGAGAATTTCAAATGCTAGCATCTAAATCTGCACCAGGAGGTTCGTGTTTTCACATAAGAGATGTATGAAATAATGTGTTCATGGATGAAAAAGCATTGCCCAAGAAATGTGGTTGATACAGTGTTTCTCAACCATTTTTGGCATTATTGCCCCCCCTTAAGGAGCCTTTTTAGACATTTCCCCCCCAATCACCCTCCTCCCTATGAAATTTTAATACAACAGATATACTGTAATATCTGTTTATATACTGTGGTCCTTTGGAAGGCCACAAACCATTGTCATAGCTAATGTATTTCCACACCCCATTCAAAATCCCATGTGCTCTCAATGGGGCAATATCGCCCCCAATGGGGGGTTTTAAGCTCTACCCTACCACCCATTTGACTTCCTTTCTCATCAGGCTGTTGTGGGGTGCAGAAGTGGGGGGTGTTGAGGCATAAAAATCAGGCTTCCCCATTGTATTTGGACAGAGTGCAGTCATGCCTCGGTATCTATCCACAGGGGATTGGTTCCAGGACCCCCGCAGATACCAAATTCTGAGATCTTCAAGTCCCTTATATAAAGTGGTATCACATTTGCATATAACCTACACATATTAAGTCATCCCTAGATTACTTATAATATCTAATGCAATGTAAATACTGTGTAAATAGTTGTTATACTGTATTGTTTTTATTTGCATCATTTTTCATTATTGCATTGATGTTTTTTACTGGATTTCTTAAATATACCTCCTACCCCACCCTCAGCCACACTCATCCAGATTTAGATTTTTTTTTTTTTTTGGCCCTTTAGATCAGAATGCCTTGAAACTTTATTAAAATAATTTTTTGTTTCTTTTAATTGAAAATATTGCTAACTATTAATATAAATTGTTCATTTCAATGTAATGAATGCTATGTGCCTTACAAATGGGAAGCACTGATAGAGGACAGCAGTCTGCCCTCCGGGGCCAGCTTCTGTACATTTGCTCCCTTCAACTCCCTCTGAACTCATCCACTTATCAGGAGCCTGTTCCTGAGACAACTAACCCACTCCCACAATGACAGCATTAATCCACTCATAAGGGCAGAGCCCTCATGGCCTAAAAACCTCTTAAAGGCCTGACTTCTGAGTACCATTACAATGGGATTAAGTCTCCAATACATGTAATTTGGGGGACACATTCAAATCACAGCACCCACAGATTTGATAACCTAGATAAAATGGACCAATTCCTTGAAAGACACAATCTGCCAAAACTCACACTAGAAAAAATAGGCTATCTGAATAGGCCTTTATCTATTTATATAAAATTGAATCAATAATTAATAACCTTCCAAAACAAAAAGCACCAGGCCCAGATGAGTTCCCTGGTGAATTCTATCAATTTAAAGAAGAAAGTATGCCAGTTCTCTACAATCTGTTTCAGAAAGTAGAAGCAGAGGGAATACTTCCTAATTCATTCTATGAAGCCAGCATTACCCTAGTATCAAAATCAAACAAAGACATTACAAATAAAATTACAGAACAATATATCTCGTGAACGTAGTTGTAAAAATTCTCAACAAAATATTAGGAAATAAAATTCAACAATAAGTAAAAATAATTATACGCAACAAACATATGAAATTTATCCCAAGTACACAAACCTTGTTCACCATTTGAAAATCAACTAATGTAATCTATCACATCAACAAGCTAAAAGAAAAACCACATGATCATATCAATTGATGCAGAAAAAGCACTTGATAAAATCCAATCCATGATTTAAAAAAAAAACTCTCAGTAAACTAGTAATAAAGGTGAACTTCTTCAGCTTGATAAAGAATATCTACAAAAAACCTACAGCTAACACTATACCTAGTGATAAGAAACTGGAAGCTTTTCCACTAAGATTAAAAACAAGAGAAGGATGTCCCCTCTCACCACTTCTTTTCAGCATTGTACTGGAAGTCCTACCTAATGCAATATGACAAGAAAAGGAAATAATACTATCAGGGTGGCAGTCTGCCCTCAGTTCTTGGTGTGCTCTTGGCTGAAGAATGACCAGACACACCAAAGAGTCAAGTCCAGACTCTGACTTTTTGCTTGGAAAAATCACCAGCAGGGCCAATGCCATGGAATAACCTCAATAACCTCAGGCAGCAAGCAGTTTCACACAAGCAGCTCTTTACTGCAGGACAAAACAGGTCTGTCTCTGTGAGTGGAGAGAGACAGACCGACTGACTGACTCATTGACTCACTGACTGACCGACTGACAGACTAACTCACTGACTCACTGACTGACTCACAGACTCACTCTGAAGTCTCGGATTGTTTCCTTTTATTGGCCCAACCTGGGGGAGGGCTCTGTGGGATATTACCAAATGATCAACAGGTGTCCTTAAAATGCCATCTGCATATATAAGCTCCCTCTCTGAAAGCCCACCTGGTGGGGGCAGGGAGGTGAACCACAATGTAGATTTAAGGTAATGACATAATAATTACCCTTAGGTTACTCAAGGTCACTTTCCAAATCCTATCATGCCTGGGCAGGGGAATTCCCAGATTTATAAAGCATTCATTCCTTCCCCAGGTGTAGCAGTTGCTTGGGATAGGATTAAGAGTGAGGTAACACCAAAACGGAGTTCCCGCCCTTATCCTTCTTCCCGGGTGGAGCAATTGCTCATGACAGCACCAAAGTGGGCACCCTTGTCCCTAGAAGAGCCAGAGATCCTAACTATCTACCTAACAATACTATTTATATTAGCATTCCCCCAAAATGAAATACTTGGGTATAAATCTAAAAAATATGTACAAGGTGTACATGAGGAAAACTACAAAACTCTGATGAAAGAAATCAAAGACCTAAGTAAATGGAAAAATATTTCATATTCATGGATAGGAAGACTCAATATTGTCAAGATATCAGTTCTTCCCAATTTGATCTACAGATTCAATGCCATCCTAGTTAAAATCTCAGCAAATTGTTTATCTCAGCAAGTGGATTCCACGAACTGATTCCAAAGTTTATATGGAGAGGCAAAAGACCCAGAATAGTCAACATAATATTGAAAGATAAGAGCAAAATCAGAGGACTAACACTATTCAACTTCAAGATGTACTATAAAGCTCTAGTAATCAATAGATCAATGGAACATAATAAAAAGCTCAGAAAAAGATTCACATAAATATAGTCAACTCATCTTTGACAAGGAAAAAAAAGCCACACAATGTAGAAAAAATAGTCTTCCCAAGAAGTGGTGCTAAAACAATCTTGTGAAGTAAAATAAAATTTTAAGGCTCAACCCCACTGGCTAACTAAATGGAACCCCTCGTGGCCAAAGGAATATCCTAAAACTAAATTGCCTGCCAGGAGGAAGGAGGTCAGACCTGCCTCATCATGCCCCCCTCCCTTCTTGGAGAAGACCTTTTTGACCCACTGACAGGCCTAAGGGTATGTAAGACAAACCTGCAGGTCCTCAATTTACACCACAAATGTATGTCCTGTGGCTTATCTCTGATAACAACTCCTTATGTTGAAACATTCCAAGCCTGTAGACAAAGCTTCACGTCTTTAACCAATTACAAGCCAAATAATCTTCAAACCCACCTATAACCTATAAGCCTCCACTTCCTGATGGCCCACCTTTTAGTGCCAAACCAATGTATGCCTCCCACGTATTGATTGATGACTTTATCTGTAACCCCTATCTCCCTGAAATGTATAAAACCAAACTGTAACCCAGCCACATTGAGTCTACTCGCTCAAGCCTTCTTGGGAGTGGCTCCTGGTCATGGTCCTCAAATTTGGCTCAGAATAAACTTCTTTCAAATATTTCAGAGTTTGGATTTTTCCATCCACAATTTAGACATAGACCTTACAACTTTCACAATAATTAACTCAAACAGATCATAGACTAAATGTAAAATGTAAAACTGTAAAACTTCTGCAATGTATTATAACATAGGAGAAAATCTAGATGACCTTGGGTTGGTGATTACTTTTTGGATCTAACACCAAAGCACAATCCCTGAAAGAAAGAATTGATAATCTGAACTTCATTAAAAGCAAAAATTTCTGCTCTGTGAAAGACACTGTCAAGAGAATGAAAAGAAAAGACACAGACTGGGAGAAAATATTTTCCAAAGACATATTTGATAAAGGACTGTTATCCATAATACACAATGAACTCTTAAAACTCAACAATGAGAAAACAGCTGATTTAAAAATGGGCTGCGTGGAGATGGATGGAGAGAAGAGGAGAGGGCAGGCTTGAGGCTGCAGGAAGAGTGAGTTGGCAGCTTCTTGCAGTGGTAAAGGGGAGAAATAGTAAAATCTGAGGTGGTAGAATTAAAAAAAGAAGGGATATGTACATGAAAGATGAAGTTAAGAGGTAGACTGGACAAGTCTGGGGGACTCTGAGTTAGCCTGGATTCTCATCCTTCCTGCACAGCCCACATCTGCTGTGACTGCAGATGCTCTGCCATGACATGACCAGCTTCTCTACGCCGCCCAGTGCCGAGCCTCCAGGACCGTTTAATTAGTCTTCTTGTGTTCCTCCCGCTTCCAACATTAATCCATTCTCTACAGAGCAGCCAGAATGTTATTTAGAAATGCAAATCAAATCACATCCACTCCCCACCTTAAAATGCTCTAGTAGCTTCCCATCACATTGAATAAAATAAAATTCTTTAATCTAGCTTTCAGAGGAAATCGGATTCCCCTCCCCCTCCATGCTCCATCCTTTCCGTGTTCCCAGCTAAGCTCAGGCCCACCTTGGAGTGTCTGCAACTACCTCTTTCCTGAGCCCAGATGCTTTCCCCACCCTCCCATCTACCATCCCCCTCCCCTTACTCATCCCTTCCCCCATCACCCCACCTACCTCCTCCATATTTGCCAGCAAAGTGGTGCCATATGAGTGGGAAACAATTGTGTACCATCTTGAAAGGTTGAACACTCGCATCAATTTGTGTCCTAATTTTATACCCTAAGAATTCTTACCTATGTACACCAAAAGCATATTCAAGGATGTTCTTAGCCCATTGTACATGATATAAAGAACTGGAACAACTCAAATGTTCACCAATGGAAAACTGAGTAAGTTAAGGATGGGATATTGATACAATGGAATACTGGACAGTAATAAAAAAAAATAAGTGAACCATAGCTACAAGCTTCAACATGGATGGACTAAATCTTAGGAAATAATATTGAGGGGAAAAAAGCAAATTAACAAGTTTCAGAAGAATATACACAGTATGATACCATTTTTGTAAAGTTCAAAAACAAAGCCAAAGAATATATTGTGTAGGGGCACATACATATGTGTCAATCTATAAAAGAAAGCAGAGATGACTTTCTAAAAAATTTAGGACAGAGGTTACCTTAAGGTAAGATGAAGGTACCTCAAGTACCTTAACACAGTTCCTTACAACTTTTTGTAAGTGTGCATGGTGCAAACACCCCTAGAGCTGTCCCAGCCTTTCCCTGGTCCTGGATGATTAGAAAATCCCCCCCAGATCAGGTTTCAGGAATGCCCAGCACAGCTTGATACTGGATTAACAAAAATCATCTCCAGGCAACCTGTCTGCCGCAGCTTGCCAGCATTAGCAGCACTGTAATCCCTAAATGCGGATTTGGATGTCAACGCCAAGAGAACAAGACTTCGTGAGCAAAGAACTCAGCTTTGAATCAGACGTAAGAGAATCCCTTCTTTCCCGAGGCATCTCCCCCTACAGAAGAGTTTCCTTCTTCCCCTGCCCTGTGACTTAGCTTCAGAACCAATCTGAAAAGGGAGTTTTTCTTGGCAAATTTTTGCTTTTCATTCATTTCTCTCACAATTCTTATTAAAGTAGCCTTCTTTGTTGGGGGCTATGAATAACCGTGGAAACTCAAAGTGCAGTGCAAGCGCCTGGCATTCCAAGCACCATTCACTCTCTCACGGTCATCGCTCCCCTGCTACGTGCAAGGGGCCGTGCCAGGAGCTATGGAGGACATACAGACAAACATGACATTGTCCTGTTTTTCAAGAAATCTACATTCAAATGGCGGGAGCAGACATGTAAACAAATAACACTAGCCCAAGTCATAATATAACCAGGACCATTCACACAGGGGTTAGGAGCTTGGCTTCTAGTCATTCTGTGTAAACTTGGTCACATAACCTAATTTTTCTGGGCCTCACTTTTCTTATCTAGAAAGTGTAATAAAAACCATACTTCTTTTAGGTCCGGGAAGCGTGGAGCTTAGGTGAAAGTAAGCTGTTGTGTTTTGTGCGCTAAAATGATAACTGGGACAAAACGTACTGGCTTACCTGAAATGCGAGGGATTCAAGAGTCTTGTTGTATCGGTAGGTCAGGGTCAGCTTGGAAAACCATTAGGCGTGTCAGCCTGACCCAACTGAGATGCTCATCAGGTCACGGGACAGCCACGTGCAGCCCCAGGCCCTAAGCCCCAGCGCGACTGGGCCATGGCGCTAGTGGAAGGTTCCGGGCACCTGATGACTACGGTCATTAGTGCCACGATCAGGGTCATGTGGCCATCTTGAGTCTACTGTCACTATTAATCAGTGTCAGAACCCTGAGAAGCGCCAGTTTGATCCCCATGGAAGCTGAGCTCGTTCTGATTGGTGATGGAAAGATGACAAGATATCAAGTCCAAAGTGATCATGAGTGAAGTCTTAATGCAGTATCCTGCAGTGGATTATCAAATTTCTTAATCGTACTTGGAGGAACAGGCATTTCCAGTAATGTTCTGGAAACTACCAGGGCACCAACTTTAAATATAGGCTTCAGTTTGTAGAGGGGATTCCTTGATAATTAAATAAAATGCTTAATTTATGTGGAAAAAAACTGTACTTATCTCATATTTTAATAAGAGGAATAAATGAAACATATGTAAAGAGTATGCCACCGGACCGTAATGCTCGGTAAGTAGATAGTTCTTATCATTACAAAGCACTCTGGGAATACACTGAATTCACTACACTTTGTGCCTTTAAGGACAAACAAGTGTTACAAAATTGGAGAGGCGACAATTTGGAAACAGCACAGAGGCAAGTTAAGGGAATTCCAAAATGCTGGAGGGTACGCTGCCTTCCGTGATCAGTCTGCAAAGGAGTAGGGCAGCAGTCCCCAACCTTTTTGGCACCAGGGATGGGTTTCATAAAAGATAATTTTTCCATGGACAGCGGGGGGGGGGGAGAAGGATCATCTCCAGATGATTCAAGTGGTGCATTACATTTATTTCTATTATTATTACATTGTAATATATAATGGAATAATCATACAACGCACCATAATGCAGAATCAGTGGGAGCCCTGAGCTTGTTTTCCTGCAACTAGATGGCCCCATCTGGGGGTGATGGGAAACAGTGGCTGTAAATATGGGTGAAACTTTGCTCTCTCACCTGCTGCTCACCTCCTGCTGTGCGGCCCGGCTTCTAACAGGCCACAGACCAGTACCTGTCCATGGCCGGGGGGTTGGAGACCGCCGCAGTAGAGGACCGAAAGGACCAGGAAGGTTGTGGTTAGGAATTCAGCTGTGATTCCATAGACGAGGCATTAGCTCCTGGGTCCAGCCAGAGAGCTGAGCAACCAGTCTGTTCTGAGTAAGGGCGCACATTCTCGTTTTCTAATGTAATCTTTTCCCTCTGATACTTCATCCCGAGTATTTGAAATAAGAGCAGCCTCCAGGGCTCTCCCCATGCCCACCCACCTCCTCAGGCACATGATGTTAACCAGGTTCTGATTAGAAGACCATTTACCATCTTCACATTTTATTTCAATAAATACTAATCTCCTCCTCCAGTCTGACATAATACGTGAATCACTGCCACCTTGTTCTTCCAGCCACATACATTCCATTTTGCTTCCTCTTTGGGTGACAGAGGTTAAGAAAATGCCATAAAATTATGCCCTAATTATGCTGTCAGGATGCAGTTTTGCTATGACATTTATCAAGCCTATGGCGGGAGGAGAAAATGAACATGGGGTAAGCCCATGTGTTCAAAGATTTAAAGATGCATAACATTCATTTTTCATAAGAAATAGATGTACTGTAGCTCAATAGAATGAAAAGTTGTCTGAAAACGACAAGCCCTAACTTGAACCCATCAGCAATGCCAAGTTTAAAACGGAGGGCAACATGGGCAAACATATAGATAAATGAGGGGGTACTTGGGGAAAATAGAGATCTGACGTCACCTATAACCAGGCCAGACAGGGCCATTATTTAGAACACATTAGGTTTGCTTAAGCTAAACAGAAGGTGGCTCTAGAATCACATCTACTGAGAAGAGATGGGTTCAGTTAATCTACTCTCAATACAGTGGCCAGAGGGATGCTTTAAAAACATAAATCCCATCATGTCACACCCTATGGGGACCTCCCAGTCCATCTTTGCTTTTTTCTTTTGAGACGGGATCTCACCATATTGCCCAGGCTGAACTCAAACTCCTGGGCTCAAGCAATCCTTCTGCCTCAGCCTCCCGAGTAGCTGGGACTACAGGCACGCGCCACCACGTCCGGCTCGTCTTCATCTTTCTGACTTTACCTTCTGTCCCAGTTGCATAGCTCCTCCTCCCTGCGCCAGCCTGCACCTCTTCTGACACAACTTCATGCTCTCACCTTAGGGCATGTTTAATAGCTCTTCCCAGCATCTTGACCACAGACACCTGCTGCACAGTTCTCAAGGAGTCCACCCTATGAATACAGATGAACGTGAGCCCTCCTGCCCCCTGGCATCCCCAAACCCCTTCCTCTGCGCATCCTCTTCCTTTTTTCCTATAGTACCTACTGCTTTCCAGCATAATACATTGAACTTATTACATTTGTTGTCTTTTCTCTGCTAAAATTAATTTTTAAAATTTCATTTTAAATCTTAATTTTTTAAAAAACTATGAAATCTCAGAATTGGGAGGGCGGAGCAAGATGGCGGACGAGAAACACTGCCAGATCGAGCGTCTCTGCAGAAAAGAAAGCTTCTAGAAGATATTAGAAGAAAGAAGCA
>VBSM01003204.1:69446559-69459217 GCA_008086735.1 Cheirogaleus medius | reverse complement strand
AAAAAAAAAAAAAAATCTGGACTCTTGCAGTGTTGAGCTGGCTGGTCCTCCCACCCCTGTGAAGGGTTTAGGGAGTTCAGAGCCTCCTGCCCTCTTTCCTGTCACACCCTGGGCCCTGCCCTCCCGGCCAACAGCCCCCAGGCCTGAGGGGCCCCACCTCAGCAGGCCTGGAAGCCAGGCTCACCTAGAGCCCTAACTGGTTCAGCCACTTGCTGTCACTGCAGTATTAGGTTTCTCTGATTACACTACTTTTTACATTTTATTTATTTATTTTTTATGGAACACTCCACAGATTTGCTTGTCATCTCGTGCAAAGGCCATGCTAATCTTCCCTGCATTGTTCTGATTTTAGTACCTGTGCTGCCAAAATAAGCACTGCGCTACCTTTGTTTGAGTGGATGGGTTGAGAGAAAAGCGCTATGTCGGGGTGGATTGGAGTTTGGACTCCAGAGTTGGGCTGCTTGGGCTCAAGTTTTGGCTTCACTATTTAGCCAGGTAACACGGGCCCAATTACTTGACACCCCTGGGCCTCAGTTTCCTTGTCTGAAAAGGGAGACAGTAACAGTACTTGCTTCAGGGTTGCCGTGAGGGGTAAACGAGGTAATGTATGTGGTGAGCTCAGAGCAGAAAATGGTCTTGGTGGAACGAATGCATGAATGAATGAATGCTCCTGGAAGGCAGGGACCCGGCGGGGAGACAGTATGCAACAGAGGGTAAGAGTACACACGGCTCTGTGGAGAGAAATTCGAAAAGATGGTCTTTGCTTTCAAGGATTTCATAGGACATTAAAGGAAATGAGGGAAGTAGACAATGGCTGTGAAGTACATTGAGCTCCGTGTACGATTCTACTCTGCTATATTGTTTGATCCTCACAACCACAAATGAATCTCAGCACGTAACAGGGGAATAGATGAAAGAAGTGAAATTAAATGACGTGAACCCCCCATGTGAGTTTTATTCTAGAATTCTCCATACATCTGCTTCCCTCCCCTTTAGCTTGGAAAGCTTTAGATGCTCAGACCTCTGCACATAAACTTTCCTGTTGTTCCTCCTGTTAATCTAGCTTTGGTCCCTACACACAGAGTAAGGATGCTGCCTCATGTAAACCATTTAAGGAGTTAGAACCTCACTCCAGCATAAATGAAAATGCAGCATAATGGGGGCATGAAACTTGGAGGCGTATTCCTCAGTGGATGTTCCTGAGAAGTGGGCAGACCTCAGGGACCTGGCCTGTGTCACCTGGGGAAGCCACAGAAAAGGCAGCCAGGAGGGGAGAGACTTGAAGGACAAGGGAAGGTGCCTGATGGATTGCAGGTGGAGAATGAAGGAGGCAAGAGTTGTGTGGATGATATTCCATGCAGAGAAACAGCGTGTGCAAAGTGTGTAGGAAAGCCTGGCATGATCTAGAGGCCACAAGAAGTTCTGCATTACCAACCAAATCACGTTGAGAAGGAAGAGTAATGGGGTGGGTTTTTTTCTGTAAGCAATGGGGAGCCATTGAAGAATATTGAACAGGGGAGTGGCCTGATCAAACATCCACGTATGAAATAGCTCTTGGACAATCATGGGAAGATGAGCTGGAAGAGTAAAGACTAGAGGCAAGAAGTTGGTGAGGAAACTGGCAATAGTTAAGGTGAGAGGAGGTGGGTGCCTGAATTGGGCAGGCACTGAAGGGGCGGAGAGGAAGCCAGAAACGGAGAGGTAGAAACTGGTGATTGGTTGGGTGTCAGCGGTGAGAGTAAATTAGCAAGTGAGACTCTCCCCAAGCTTCTGACCTGGGAAGCAGGGTGAATAACAACCCCGCATACAGGAGAGAGAAAACAGGAAAGGGAACCTGTTTGGGGAGATCGACTTCAGTTTTCACCACGTTGAGCTGGAGGCGCTTGTGGGATATCCAGGTGGAGAAGCCCTGTGGGCAGTGTCCAGATATGGGTGTGGAGCATCTGCAGACTCGACTTTATTTGTATCCTTTCCTCATTCCCTCCTACTCGCCCTCCACTGGTTCTGATAGGGTCATGGATTCTTAAGAATGATCATGGAAGCTCAAGACCTTGTTTCCAGAAAAGCATGGGCAAGAATACAAAATGTTTGGCTGGCTTCAGGGGATCCCACTCGTGGACTTTATCTGAAAAACTTAGGGGACACTAGCACTTCAAGAGTAGTAGAGGAAGAGGAGCCACAAAGGCAACTAAGAGGGGTGGCCAGGAGAGCGTGGGCAACTGTGGGGTAACTGCCACCATAGGAAGTCTGGATTCAGGATCGGGGTAAGGATGGCCCACGCTCATGGACTGCCAAAAAGAAGTCACTCGTGACCTCCATGAAAGGGTGTGAAAATGGCCTTGTGTCTTGCCTCTTGGAATTTGTCCTTCCTATATATAAATGACTAATTCTTCCTGGAACCACAAGAAAGGACTCTTTTTTTCTGGGGTGTCCCTGTGAGTGGTCTCGAGCTAATGTCCTGGAGTCCGTGCTGCAGGGCTTCCTCCTCTTCTCGTGGTGTCTCT
The DNA here is from genome assembly GCA_008086735.1 of Cheirogaleus medius. Lineage (NCBI taxonomy): Eukaryota > Metazoa > Chordata > Mammalia > Primates > Cheirogaleidae > Cheirogaleus > Cheirogaleus medius. The sequence continues at coordinate 69,456,713 of VBSM01003204.1, read as the reverse complement.
GCAGACCAGGTGCTTTGAGGGCCTTAGCAGAACTTTGATCTAGACTACGAGATTTCTATGCAGTTATAAAATCCTACGAATTGATGACTTCATAAATATTATGAGTTATAAAAACAGTAACAGCTAACCCTTCGATAGTTCTTATTAGGTGCCAAGCGCTGGACTAAATGCTTTCCATATAAACGCATTCGATCCTTACAACATAGGAGCAAAGAGGTTGACTGAGCCATTGCCCAGGGTCGCACAGCTAGTAAGTGGTAGAGCTGGGACTTGAACCCAGGCAATCCACACTTAACCACCACTACCTCCTTCTAATCTGCATTCTGAGGTCACAAGAAGCACGAGACTAAAGTAGCAAGCAAACATGTCCCCATGAGCCGGAAGTGACAACGAACATTCAATTCAATTTGCTTTAGTCATTTCTTTTTAAAGAATCAAAATAGTGCACCCAGATAAACAAGGACCCGTTGGCCACTGACCTAGCCTTCCTGCTCTTGTGCTAAAGAGGCAATCATTATCACAAATTTAATTCATATTCTTCCAGTCTGATTTATAACATGTTTTACTGTTTGCATATGAATACATGAACTATCATGGGCACTTACAGGTAAATCAGTCCCCTTTATTGTTACCCAGTTGTTTACCTGTGTTCTAGGGCCACTAGACTGCCACCTCCCTTCCCCCGGAAAAAGTCCTGCACTTTTTTACTGTGCTGGCAATCCCATGCCTTGGAAGTGCATAGGAAAAAGGTGCAAGGCCCGATAGGGATCTGCCTGGAGAACAGGTTTAAAATCTGGGGCAGGACTATGGAAGAATCACCAGGTGGAATCACAGGGCTCCTTCTACAGATGTTTGCGGAGCCGACCTTCCCCTCTTAGCTCCCAAAGCTGCCCCATCCACAGACTCCCCCACCTCAGGCCGGGGGCAACTCCGCCCAGGAGCTTGGGGCAAAGTTCTCAGCATGATCTTGGGATCTTCTCTCACATTCCAAGTCCCATCCTTCAGGGCAGAGATCTTTGCTTTGCTGACTTTTGACTTCCATGTACCTAGAATAGTGTTTGGCTCACAAAATGCTCTCAATAAATATCTGTTTAGGAGCTGGAGATGCCGAAGGCAGACGGGAACAGCAGGAAAAGCCCAAGTCTTCAAGGCAATGGCCTTAGATTGGGTTGTCCGGCTCCAACAGGTTCTGGTGTGACCCTCTGCACGGTGGTTAGCTTCTGAGTCTCATGGGCTATTTGGGGCCGGGACAGGGGAGGTGCCCCCAGCACTGATCACTGAATGTGCCTCCCACTGAGCGTGACGACCCTTTTTACCAGGTAGTACTGCCTGGGCACGCCCCGTCTTTTGGCAAGGCTGTGCTAAGCAGGGTCCACTCTGACCCCTTCCCCACCCCATTCCGGAAGACTTGAGGTTTTCAGCCTTGGTTAACTCCTTTGTGATCAGCCGTGCCCATTTAGAGTCAACAAAGAAAGGCAGGCCTGGAAAAGATTCCTATTGACTTCCTGTTATTAACGCAAGCGCAAGCGGAGGGAGAGTTAAGGGAAATCCCAAACTTGCTGTGTAGGATGACACATTCCACATACTCATGCCAGTCCTCTCACCTGAGCTCTCAAATGCTGTGACATTTACCTGACTCAAAACAGTCTTGGAGGCTGGGCATGGTGGCTCATGCCTGTAATCCTAGCACTCTGGGAGGCTGAGACGGGCGGATCTCTCAAGGTCAGGAGTTGGAAACCAGCCTGAGCAAGAGTGAGACCCCATCTCTACTAAAAATAGAAAGAAACTAATTGGCCAACTAAAAATATATAGAAAAAATTAGCTAGGCATGGTGATGCGTGCCTGTAGTCCCAGCTGCTCAGGAGGCTGAGGCAGAAGGATTGCTTGAGCCCAGGAGTTTGAGGTTGCTGTGAGCTAGACAGATGCCATGGCACTCTAGCCTGGGCAACAGAGTAAGACTCTGTCTCAAAAAAAAGAAAAAGAAAAAGAAAAACAATCTTGGAAGGGAGACAAGTGAATATATTCATTTTACAGGCCATCGACCTAAACCCCATATTTTTACTTGATATCAAGGCTATGGAATCATGTTTAGGGCAAATTCACATTCAGTAAACAACTAGAAATCAAAATCCAAGCTTCATTTTCAAACGTTTAATTGATATTTATCAAACACCTGTGCACCAGGACTGCTGATGCTCTTAGCATCCATGAACAAAACAAAGGTCCCCCTGCCCTTGTGGAGCTGACAGTCTAGCAGAGGAGACAGACACCCAACGGAGTAAGTGTGGGCACTGCAAGTGTTTTAGAAGGGAATAAGTGCTATGGAATCTTTATTCTAGAAGAATTGTGACATAAAAAATGAGAAGTGCAAATGATTCAGTAAACAAATATTTGTTCACTAAACCTGGGAAGCAGAATCAGGGGGGTCTCAGTTTCATTTTGGTAAACTTAAGAAAAATAGGGTCAGTGTGTTGCCTGCTGAGTGGAGGGACCACATTTTGTCTTGCAAGCATTGTGTCCTGGGGTTTTAGAACATAGTCACACTGAATAATACCTTCTGCCCAGGTGAGTGTCACCTTTCTTCCCCATGTGCCATACATGTGGGTCCCTGCCCACTTCTCTCTCAGACTCACAATGAGGAAGCTGAGGATCAGAGCACTTAAGAGATGCACTCAAGCCCTGCAGATGGTTAATGATGGGAGGAGAATCAGGAACCTTGTCCTGATGCCTCAGTGGTTGGCAAATTGTTCCCTGTTGGAGGTCTAGAGTCCCATGAGTTGTACTGGTGGCAGGGGAGTCCTATATCTATATATAGCTATTATGTTACAAAAAAATTCAGCACTTGTCCCTGAGGCTGTATCAGAAGAACAAGGACAAGTGATATGGGGAGAAGGAAAGAGAAGTTTATTAAGAAGGTTGGCAGACTCTAGTCTCAAAGTACCAATGTCCTGCCTCTGAGCAGAAGTACAGAGCTTTTAAAGGTTCGATTAATCCCATAATCCCATTTTTGGATAAGACAATCTCACAACTGCCAGGGCAATTTCCTCGAGTCATCTTCTATGGCACAAAGAACAAAACATACTTTCCTGCCCCTTCCGACCACTGACCTGAGACAGGGATGTAGGCTTTAGTTCTCAAAAAGGGTGAGAGATAGAAAACATCTTTACCCTTTTTCAGGCCATTTTCTCTGTTACAAGTACAGTATGCATTTATCCAGGAAATAATAGAGCATTTACAATAGTAATAGCTAATTTATTGAGTATTGTAAGTGCCAGGCCCTATTCCAGCAATTATACAGATATTCTCATTAGAGCTTCACAGAACCCTAAAAGGCTCTGAGAGGTCGCATAAACTGCTCAAGATCCCAACCCAGAAGTAGGGGAATTAGGGTTAGAACCAGATGATCTGACTTCAGCGCTCTTATGGAAAAAAAGAAACCAACATATACATATACAAAAACAGAAATGATAATATGTACTTCATATGGCCCCACATGAGAAGCTCACAGTATCTGATGGACACACTTACAGTGAATAGCCCATTTGGGTTATGATGAGCCTGATATCTTTATTATTCTGTTTCACCAATCCCCCAGTGCCAGTATGTCATCTGCGTGCCATGGCTTTGCTCTGAACAGTGTCCAGCACCCCACCAACTATCCAACCAATGATTTAATAGCAATTGGTAACCCTTGCTCGAGGGATCTCAACAGCATGCTTCTCAAATTCTATCATTTTTATATCTGCTGCTGGCATTGTTCTAGAAGGTACATGGCTTCTTCTCATCAACTGGGGCTATTTGGTTACTCTGAAATGCAATTCCTCATGGACAATATAAATGCTTACTTTCCCCCTTTTTAGGTTTATTTTTTAGAGTTTACTTTTTTAAAAATTATAGACTCATGAATTTTTGTAGGTTGTGTGTGTTTCAAACCATTATAAACATTGCTCTTCCCCAGATTACTCTTATATCCTTTGGCTGCAACCTCAGGCAGGTTTAAAAACTTCCTTGTTTCTAGAACAAGAAGTCCTAGGTGCAACCTGCTGGGTTCCTTGTAGGGGATGGTATTTAGGAGCGGGGCATAGCTACACTCCTTGCAGCCTCCATGCCAGCCCTTTGCCCTTGGCCTCCACGCAGAGTCCCCAGTGCACAAGACAGTGTCCTTAGCTAGAGGTGGGCTGGCAAGAGGATTGAATGGTCTAGGACAGCCCCGGTGAGGAGCTAAGACCAGAGCAATGAAAAAATAGCAGTCCGGGAATCAGTCCAAGTTCAAGTGAAAATGCCCTGAGGCCAGAACAGTTAGGAGAGCTTGAAAGATTTGTGAACAAGGAAGAGAGAACTGGGGAGGCGAGAGCCAGGTGTGCTGCCACGTTCAGCACTGACGGAGAACAATGACCCCAATATCTCAATATGTACAGCCGTCATGTACATTCTTTTCAGGAATTACAATATTTTTCCCCACCCTGCAAATTTTATATTTTTGGTTTTGTCATTTTGGAAAAGTAATTCAAAAAAATACCTCAGTAATTTTCATTGAGTGAAAGAATGGAAGTTACCTGGAATGACTGGTTTTGGTAAGTTTTGAATCATGCTAATGAGTGCTAGCAAAGCAAATAAATAACAACTAATGTTAACAGAAAAACACATCAACTGAGATTTTCTTGTATAGGTTTACATAGTTTGGTGTATTTGTGATTGTGATTGTTACAATGCATATGTAGGACATGATCCTTTTCTGCTCATAAATTATTTATAGTGCAATAGATGGAATAGAATTAAATATCAATATTTCCTAGTGTTCCCAAATAATACTTCAACTTGCACATGGTTTAAAAGCCAAGATACTACCTCAAGTTTCTGCCAATATGTGAAATAATTGGGTAGAGGCGAATGATGCTGAAAATATGTTAGCTCTAAATGTGGTTTGTAACATTCACTTTTAGACTTACAGCAAATTTTAAGGACAACATACACGTAGGGTATATTCCTAAGTTCTTTAAGTTTAATAATTTAAATAATAATTACTAATCACTAATAATTGCTCAGCATTTTTCTAATTCTAACCCATATGGCTTGACCTAATAATGATAAATCTTACTGTTGTGCGGATACATTATGTGAGAAGAAACCGCTATACTAAAAATCTTAATCCCCACCAATAGCAGAATTTTGTGTGTTGTTAAAGAAATCCATCCCCACTCTGAACTAAAATAATAAAATGTTTTGGAATCTGTACATAGCCACATAGGGGTAAATATGTGAGATAATATATAGTTTGAGACTTAAAAATATAAATTAACCATTTCACTGTCCACATACATAACTTATAAAATGCTGAATGTATATATTTGCATATATGAATGATTCAGAAAGCATCTTTCGTAACTTCTTATTCTGATATAATGTAAACTTATAGAAAAGTTCCAAGAATAATACGAGAACTCTCACATTTTCACCATTAATATAATGCCTAATTTTCTTTATTTATTCTCTCTCGTACTCTTACACATTTACATGGGGTTTTTTTCTGGGCCATTTTGGAGTAAATCGTATCCTTTTATTTCTAAATACTCCGAGACATATTTCCTCAGGACATTCTCTGGCGTAACCACAGTATAATTATCAAGATTAGGAAATTTAATATTAATACAATACTATTACAAAATTCAAATTTTGTCAGTTGTCTCTACACTGTCTTTTATAACAAACATCCCAGGGCTTCCTGCATTGCATTTGTCATGTGTCTTTAGTATTCTGTAATCTGGAATGGTCTCTTTGCCTTTTTTGTCTTTCATAACTTTAGCACTTTGGAAGAACACAGGCCAGTTATTTTGTAAACTATCCCCCAGTGGGATCTCTTTAGATTCAGGCTGTGCACTTTGGGCAGAGATAACAAAGTGATGATTTGTCCTTGTGCTTCCTCTCAGGAAGTACTGATATCCCTTCATCTCATCTTTGCTAATCATTTGGTTAAAGTGGTATCTTCCAAGTTTCCCCATTATAAAGTTTCTGTTATGCCTTCTCTTTCATTAATCTGCAATTTGTGAGGAGACACTTAGAGTCTATACAAATGTCCTTGTCCTCACCAAATTTATTCAGCCACTAGTTTTAGCATCCATTCATAATGTTTGTCATGGTGGTTACAAAATGGTGAAGAAAACATTTGAGTGTTCTCTTTTCCAAAGATGGCAATGTTTTTTCCTTGTAGCAAACTTATTTTGTTGGCCATCCAAAACCATCCACCATTTCCTCATGAACTGTGTACTGTTTTCTCATCCATGAAAAGACAGAGTGTTTCCCACAACAGAATGATCGACACTGTGGTGCTTAGGAAAAGAAACCTAAAGTGTTCCGGACCTTGGGTTGCATCTGTGAATCTTTAAATTATGCAAGATTCACAAGATTCACTGCATCTGAGACACCAGAAGAAACAGCTCGGACTATTGCAAACCATTGTTATATTAATAGATAAGAATTAGGGAAGATTTATACACAGACCTAGCCTAGTATGAACTTTTCTGTTCACTCACATGGCAGTCATTTTTTCTGAACATTGCAGGCACATACTAATACAGAAATGTGCCGTGTAACTAATACAGTCATGTGCCGCATGATGACGTTCTGGTCAAGGGACCTCATGTACAATGGTAATCTCATAAGATTATAATGGAACTGAGAAATTTTTATCATATAGTGACATTTTGATGATCCTGATTCTGTGTCAGCCTAGGCTAATATGGGTGTTTGTGTTTTCATTTTTAACAAAATTTTAAAAAGTAAAAAACAAATAAATAGAAAGCTTATAGAATGAGGCTATAAACAATGTTTTATATAGCTGTACAATGTTTGTGTTTTAAGTGAGGTGTTATTACAAGAGTCAAAATGTTTGAAAAAATTAGTAAAATAGTTACACTAAGCTAAGGTAAATTTATTACTGAAGAAAGAAAAAATATTTTAAAAAAAATTAGTATAGCCTAAGCGCACAGTGTTTATAAAGGCTACAGTAGTGTATGGCTTTCACATTGACTTGCCACTCACTCACTGACTCTATCAGAGCAACTTCCAATCCTGTAAGCTGGATGGTAAGTGCCCTGTACAGGTGTGCCACTTTTATCTTTTACACCATATGTTTACCTGTTCTATGCTTAGATACACAAAATTCTTACCATTATGTTAAACATGCCTACAATATTCAGTACAGTAACATGCTGTACAGGTTTGTAGCCTAGGAGCAATAGGCTGTACCATATAGCCTAGGTGTGGAGTAGGCTATGCCACCTAGGTTTGTATATGTGCATTCTGTGATGTTAGCACAATGACAATTGCCTAGTAATTCATTTCTCAGAATGTATCCCCATTATTAAGTGACACGTGGCTGTACTATTAAAAAAGAAGACTTTTATCTCTGGAAATCTTCCAGACTCAAGAATGGGCTTTCCTGGAAGATTTTTATCTATATTTCATGTTTCCATTAGCATAACCCATATTAATGTTTGTTCTGTGCTCTCTTAGTTATCCTTATCCAACTACATATGATGGTAACATATTTACCCTAACATATATTGACTGAGCCCTAGGGGGTCAACTTAGGGTTGTCAAAAGGCTAACCACTGAAAGGTTTCCCCTGGAGCCTTAAGTGTGTGGATGCTGTCTTGGTCCACTTTCTGCTGCTGTAACAGAATACCACAGACTGGGTAATTTTTAACAAACAGAAGTTTGACTCACAGTCCTCAAGGCTGGGAAGTCCAAGAGCATGCGCTCACATCTGAAGAGGGCTGCATCATAACATGGTGGAAGGGCAAGGGAGCATACTCGAGAGAGAATTTTGGGCTGAACTCATCCTTTTTATCAGGAACCCACTCCTGGGATAACTAACCCACCCCCTTGATAACAGCATTAAACCATTCATGATGCCAGAGGCCTCATGACCTAACCAACTCTAAAAGATCCCACCCTCTAATACTGTTAAGTTTCTAAAACAAGGACTTTGGAGGACATAGTCAAACCATAGCAGATGTTTACTACATGATACTGGGAACTTAACATGTGGCACCTCACTTAATCCTCAAGGCCAACCCATAAAATAGATGCAACTACTAACCTCCTTTTGTAGGTAACAACAGGTGATTACAGAGGTTACTGGTAAGTAACTAGCCTGAGGTTCCAGCTAGTTTGTGTAGAGGTAAAGCCTATATTGGAAGCTGATCTGAGTTCAGCGCCTACACTCTTAACTGCTATGTTATACTCATCTAAAACAAACTCATAGATTGTTCTTGGCATGGAGGGGTGTAGGGTGAGCTAGGCGAGGTGCCTTGGGTGCAAAATTTAAGGAGGTACTAATTCTCAGGTGCTAACCCTGCTCTTGACCTGGAGAGTGAGTGCCACCTCATGTTTTGCACCCCAGGCTCTGCTTACCTCCCCCTGGTCCCAGTCCTGCTTCTAGGAGAAAGCCGGCCAGTGCAAACTGGTGTTGCCTAACATCTCATTTTGGAACTCAACACATATTTCCCAGGACACATGGGAATGTAGTGATTTCAGTTTTCTTCCTTTGTTTACCTTTGATGAATGGATAAGCTATTTATCCTTGAGCAGTTACAAGAATCCACTTCCAACGGAATCAATAGGACAGGCCAATACTTGTGCCTTCTTAAGACTCACCTCAACTAACTATTGGCAAGTTTTTTGAGGATTTCAAAGTTCACAGGTGGATTAAACTCTGCTTTCCTGACAACCCCATTGTTCATCCATTTTATTAAACTTTTTGCATGTACCTTGCTTGTGGTTTGCTTCCCCCACTAGTAGAGTGAGCACTTTTGGGTACCAACTCAGTTGTGCTTCCTCCTCCAGTCTTTGTATCTTTCTTGACCTTGGCTCTTGAGGACTAGGTTTCAGGGGCATGAACTCAAATTATAGCTTTGCCACTTACTAGTTGTATTCCTGAAAAGGTCACTTTGTCTCCTTGGGCCTCATGTTTCATCTGTGAAATGGGGATATTAGTACCTCATATGAAGGGTTGTTGTGACGATGAAATGGAAACAATATAAGGACCTAAAAGGCACACAGCAGTGCTCAACAGATGTTAGTTCTCTTCCCTCCTTTCTTTATTGGTCTACCCTTTCTGCCAAGACCATCCTTCCCTTGATTCTTACTAAAGTGATACAGACAGCCAGATAATCACTTAACCGCAGACACGCATCACCCAGGTGGCAGATTCCATAGCCAGTCTTTGGCTGCCGTAAGTGCTCTGGCCTTTCCTGGTACCTGGTGTATAGCAAATGTGCTGAAAAGCAAATCCTAACTGCAAAGGTAATTCTGTTGGAAAAACAAATCCCAAAGTATTTCCTATGTCAAATATATGGTTTTGAGGAAGGTTTTCCCTCATTGTTTTTTTTTTTTTTTTAATTTTCAAGTATACTCTCCCCCCCTCATTTTATTTGTTTATTTTAACTTGCAAGTATCCCTGATTTTAGAAATGTCTGCTCGGTAAAATTGTCATTGTAGTGAAGTTGAGTAATGCAAGAAGTACATAATCTTTGGTGGTGGTAAGCATGTAGTTGACTGTATTAGAATTTCTGGACAAGCAGAAGTGGACCTTCTTTACTCTCTCACCAAGTAGACCCAAGTTCTCCTCAAAGTTCTCTTATAAAACCAAAGTTATGTCTAACTAGACATGCAGTTAAGACCAAACAAAAATTTTACTTAGTTTAAATCAATTTTTAAAATATGAAAACTATTTTAGATTGAAGTACTTAATTTTGTTTTTTTGGTTTTTGAGACAGAATCTCGCTCTGTTACCCAGAGCTGGAGTGCAGTAGCGCAATCATGAGCTCGAGCAGTCCTCCTGCCTCAGCCTCCCTAGTAACTGGGATTTCAAATACACCTTTTCATAGCCTTTTTATAAAAGTTAATCTGTACTAAATGAAATGTTCTTCAAGGAGAAAGATAGCAGGAGGCAGATAAAAATCATGCTATAATATATTACATAATACATCATGCTTAACATAGGATAAGTGTTATATGCCATTTTTAAATTTATTTTACTCCTTTTGGGAATACTGTTAACAAAAGAGTGGCCTCACTATAGAACTACATGCATGAGGCAAGAAAAACAATCTATTGCCATGTATTTAATTTTTTTATTTTCATATTTCTTT
>VBSM01003204.1:69411152-69446459 GCA_008086735.1 Cheirogaleus medius | reverse complement strand
TCCTCCCGCCTTGGCCTCCCAGAGTGCTAGGATTACAGGCGTGAGCCACCACGCTAAGTATGGAGGGGGTTTTAGTTTTCTTTACTGAGCTTGTACATAGACGGTCCATGGGTTCTCAGTCTTTCTAAGCCAACTCCTGGGGAACAGAATAGATTACAGTAATCATTTGACTAAAAAATCCAGTGATTTTGTTGCTACACAGTGGTTTCAAAGTTTAAGTTTGAGGAACACTGCAATGAAAATAGCTCAGAGGAGTTAAGAGATAGTTTCTTAGTTCTTGGTACAAGCTATTCCTTACAATTAATGACTCTGCATGACTGGGGAATGATTTAAAATGTACTCTTGTAAAGTTGAAAGGGCCTTTGACCTCATTTTCTGATCACAATTTCTATTTCCTAATTGGGCAAAATGAGCCATAGTTTCTACTAAGGTACCACCATTTTAAATGACAGCCCCATTAACTCAAACTAATTCTGGTGCTACAAGGAAAGAGTCTGAATTTTCATTAATTCTGAAAGTTCTTTGTTTTATTTTATTTTTTTTTTTAATTTAATTTTATTTTTTTTTTGAGACAGAGTCTTACTTTGTTGCCCAGGCTTGGGTGAGTGCCGTGGCGTCAGCCTCGCTCACAGCAACCTCAAACTCCTGGGCTCAAGCAATCCTGCCTCAGCCTCCCGAGTAGCTGGGACTACAGGCATGCACCACCATGCCCGGCTAATTTTTTCTATATATTTTTAGTTGGCCAATTAATTTCTTTCTATTTTTAGTAGAGACGGGGTCTCACTCTTGGTCAGGCTGGTTTCGAACTCCTGACCTTGAGCTATCCACCCGCCTCGGCCCCCAGAGTGCTAGGATTATAGGCGTGAGCCACGCGCCCGGCCTGAAAGTTCTTAAAGTACAGGCTTCAGATACATTCCACTGTAAGTTAAAACTGTCTGGATGTGACCATTGTTTTGGCATTTTAATATCATGGTTGTATTAATACCTGCAATTTACTCTAATTAGGTATCATTTTTCCTTTTAGCTGGTGTAGTTGGAAAGTAGAAGTGGGGAGGTAACTGTATCTTTTAATCAACACTGTTCAGTGTTCTCACTTGCACAATGAAATGCTCTCAAATATTCTTGCACTCTTTTTCAACTTTTATCTATGATAGTCAAGGGGAAAGAAACATTTTAAAAGGTTCCTATAGCAGTATCTGCAAGAATGTTTGGCATTTGAGTCAAGTTGCAATTACAATAATTAATATAAATGGTAGAATGAAGATTGTTATCTTTTCCTCCAGAAAGTAAGGATCATCTATAACCTTAAAGTAGGTTGAGTCTTGAGTTCCTGAAGGTTATAACATCAGGTTTCCATGACTGCTTTCTTCTATCAATTTCTCAATGAAAGTTTCCCACACATCTGCTTTCTGTCTGTACCTCTGTCCAGCACTTCCATTTGGACGCTTTGCCTTTGGTAGCACAATGACTACTAATTATGGCATATTGCAATTAAGGAGAAGGATTGATGAAAATTCCCAAGTCTCATCAATCAGAAGCACTAAAGAGCTAAGGCATAAAGTTTGGGCGGTGTCAAATTATGTGCCAGGCACTATTCTGTGTGTTTTTAAGTACAGTATATTAACTCATTTTATCATCCCAGCAATCCTTTTAAATGGCTACAATAGTTAAGGACAGAAAAACAAGTGAGCGGTAATAGAAATCAGAAAAGCAGAAAGGAGAAAGCAGTCATAGAAAAACAATAAGGAGGAAATGGTTGCAGAAAAATAAAAAGAGGGGCCAGTTATTTCTGTGTTAAAGAATGGGGTAATTTGGCCATGGAACACTGGCCATGAACACTGAGTCAGAGAAGGGAAAAAACACCATGAACAGGCTATGGCACTTTCCCCGCCGTACACATATTACAAAGAATGACTGAAGCATAACCTTTAAGTCATGTCCAAACACAGAAAGGAATTCAGTCCCCAAAACAGTGATTTATAGTGATGAATAATTATAACTAACCTTTACCTAAACTACTAGCATATAAAAGGGAAAACATACAAGTAGACAGCGTCTTCTCTACTCACGGAGACAGACCCGTTTCCCCTTAGGAAACGTCTTTCGCTTTGCGCCCTTAAACTTTCCTTACAATACATTCTTCACGCATATTTGTTGAGTGTCTGGCATCTCTCTCTGTCCTGTAGGCCAAGGCTTGTGATTCTTCCAAGCCCAGAGCCCAAGAACTGGGGCAACACTTCAAAGTCCAGCCATGGATAGGAACGTGACACTATTATCTCCATTTCATAGATAAAGAATCTGAGGTACAGAGAACCCAGTTACTTGACCAAATTCACTTCACTAGTGGGTCAGAGATAGTACGTTTTCTATAAATAACCAGGCAGTGAATATCTTACATCTTTGAGCCATTTGGCATTTGTCGCTACTCGACTGTGCCCTTATAGGCTGAGAGCAGCCATAGGCAATACACAAATGAATGGGCATGTTTGTGTTCCAACAAATCTTTATTTATGGACACTGGAATCTGAATTTCATAATTTCATGTGTTATAAAATATTCTTCCCTTCGATCTAAACCCCATTCTTAGCTCTTGGGCATATAAAAACAGGCAGCAGGCTAGATTTTACTCTCAAGCTGTAGTTTGCTGTAGTCATGAGGTAGAGCCAGGATTTGAATCCAGATAGTAGGTCCCTGAGAGCCCTTAACCACTGTACATATACTGTACAGTCTATATGGTGATGATGAGGAGAGAAAGCTAGCTCAGAACAGTCTGAGCTATGTGAGGTATGCAAGATTTATCAAGTCCAGAGAGACAAGAGTATGGACTTCACACTCTTGGGACACTCCCCAACCCATGCCCAGGGGTGATTGTTTAACATCACTTTGTTTCTGACTAGCCGCTTCAATTATTATTATTATTCCTGGAATTTGTGATACAAAGAACACGTATAACAATCATAACTTATGTTATTGTAATATAAACTGCTGCTAATCAAGTATATTCAGGGCAGTTTGAATCTATGCTCTCTGCTTGCAATCCACAAGCTTGGCCCAAATAAACTCTCTACTTATATTATTTGCCTCCATTTTTCCCTTTAGGTGGACAATAATAAAAGTAAATTATATTCTTTATGGAAAACTCAGCAAAGTATAAAGGAGAAAATAACAATCACCCATAAAAACCACAACCTAGAAATAACCACTATAATAATTGGTATTTTCTTCCCTTCTTTTGTCTACTGTTTTGCAGTATTTAAAATGTATTAGGGGAAAAATCCCTATTTTGAAAGAACCCTACAACTAAAACTTTCATAATGCAAAGAATCCTTTTATTAAGTGAATAGTTGGTCACTTTTCATTTATCATCACATACCTGCATTTCTGTGAGCTGGATTTTTTTTATCAGTAAATATTTATTTTTATTAGTGAATATACATTTTAAGCTAAAATGTGTATATGTATATATTTCTTGAATTTTTTTGTTACTTATGAGATACGCGTAACCTTAATTAAGAATATACTTAAGAGATATAAAGTCCGACAAGTAGTACAATACTGCTGGGTATGCTTTTCTTTAAAAGTCGCAAGTCACAGCAGGATGGTCTGGGGTTAATATTACATTTTTTGAAACAGCTGGTACCCAAGGTACAAGAAATGAACGTTTTATAGCACTGATGTACTGTAATTCTTTCTCAGTCTGAAGCTGAGATATAGTAAAAGGCTTTGGAGTGACCCAGACCTAAATGTGAATTCTCATTGTCCCTTTAGTGGCTAGAATACTCCGAACAAATTAACTTTCCTGCACTTCAGTTTATCCAAGTGGAATTTGTAGCTGTTCTGAGGATGAACCTGGGCCTCCCTCTGTTCCTGGCACAGAGCAAGTGATCTCAGGGTGGCAGCCAGTCCTTATGTTCCCTGTCACCACCACCACCACTCCTAGTCCCCGACGCCACCCACAGGAAAATATACTATTTCAGTAAGGACTACAAAGCAAGCATCATTTTCTGTTCCGTGCCACAAGAGTTTTCTCCCCAGAAGTGCGAAAGGGAAGCCAATAATGAGGATAAAGGAAAGATTAATGGGGTGGGCGGGCCTGAACTAGAAGCCTCCACCCCTCCAGCCCGCCTGCCCCACCCCAAACAGGTATCAGCCCAAGTCATTCAGGACATGTTGCAGAACTTTCCAAACTGAGGAAGTGCCCAGGTCCCTACAACAGCAGGTGGCATTCTGACATCAGCTGAGGCTGTTCTTTTTCCCAGGTGTGGAGGGCCTCCAGACCAGGCATCTGAAAGGCATTGGGAGCCAGAAGCAAAAAGAGCATGGAGCTTAACAGCATGGCAGCCCCCGGAGCCCAGGGCTGCAGCAACACTGGCTTCCAGGTGAGCAGAGGTTTCCTCCTTAAGACCAAGACAATGGAAATAATGCTCTTTCCTTAGCCCTTTGGCATGTTTCCTCCCTGAAGCAGTGGGATTATTGGAATGCAATAAGATTTTTCATAGCTTACTTTAAGCCCATTATTTTTCTTTCTGGGGCTCTTCTGGGTTGACAAACCTGAAAAGTCTCTTTTAACCGACCTGTTTTGATCTCCATTTACCCTGTCACTTAGAAACAAGATTGCCTTTTCCTCCAGCTTTTATCCACCCCTCTGGCTCACAGCAGGGGGTACAGTATTTACCTTCGGGCACCTTTCCAAAGAACTGGTGAGAAGGAAAGAATGGGAGAATTCAGATCCTGGATAGAGTTGGTGCCTGGGGGTTTCTTTTTCATAAACCTAGTCCCACAGCCCCTGCCAGATGGTGGCCCAGGTACCTGCCCAGAGCAATTGGATTAGGCAAACCAGTCTCACATCTTCAACCAAAACTCACGGAGTGATTAGTGCTGCTCAGCCCACGGCTGGGTGCTGCAGGCTGGGTGCTGCAGGGCCGCAGGGAGGAGATCTGTCAAAACACCAGGCTGTGTTGGCTGGGTCTGGGCCAGGGATTTTCAGGGCCAGTTCTAGGTGTACTTCCTTTCCTGACCTGGCACTCGGCATGGGAGCACTGGAGAAGATACCTGCATGAGCAGGTATCAACAATCCCTCAGGCTTTATAGTAGCTAGACACACAAAACAAAACTTTTAGGTGCCAGCAAAGAAAGGAAAGAGGACAGTAAAAGGGCTTTGACATCAGTCCTGACTCTTCCATCCACAAGTTCCTGTAACTTCCCTGAGCCTCGGTTTGATTTTCTGTACAATGGTCACAGTGATGCTCACCTCTGTGGGTAGGCATCAGGTTACCACTTATAGATTATAAGTGTAGGAGAGGAAAAAAATCCCTCTACCGTCTTAAGTTAAGTCCCTGGGATCTGCAAATTAAACTAACAAAAGACAGATTAACAGGAGAAAAGGCATACAAATTTTATAAATATTTCAGTTTTCACATGCCTGAGAGCTTCACAGAAAGGAAGTGAAAAACCCAAAGACTCGGGAGCTTATATACATACCATTATAACAAAGGGTTATAAATTGTGGAGAAGTGATTAGACACAGGAAAGGCTGTTTGGGCTTTTAAGGCCAATGAACTGTGGGAAAGTGACTAGGAAATATATGGGGGAAACTAATGGAATGTAAAGGTTATTTCATTCAGCTTTGTTTATGCACACTCATCTCTGTGGCATCTCTGTCTCTGGTGGTAGGGTTGTCCTCATCCTTGTATGGAAGAGGAGACACCTGTGCAAGGAAAATTTATGCTCCACCTGTAGGAGGAGAGGGGGAGGGCAGAGAGCTCTTTCTGTATCTGTTTTTTCTCAATCGCCTTCAGTTCAAAATACTCTTATCCCAAAGTGGCATATCCTAATCCCCATTATAAGGGTTAAATGAGGAAAAAAGCATAAAATATGAGGCTATTTTGATTCCGCAGAATGGAAAGGATGGAACAGGACAGAGTCAGAGTGAGCGTGGCAGCAGGAAAAGGGTGTCTGCAATGGGGAAGGTTCACGTCACAACAAATGGCCCCTCACAATAAGGAGGGCACAAAACAGTGGCCCTGTTTTCTATCCCTCACTCTATTAAAAGAGAGCATCCCTCCCCCCATGAAAGAAAGAAAAAAGAAAAAATTCTTCCTAGTCCTTCTTGTCACTGATTGAAATTTGGGTTTCTACATTCCAAAGTCAACCCAGTGAATACAATTTGTCTTTCAAGAGAATTAGAAGCTTCATAACTCCTACCAAGGTAATAAGTATGAGTCTAACCTTGTTTGACATTCAGCTCTTCTGCTATATTATCTTCTTTAAGAAAAATTAATCGATTGTAAAATATGTGCTACTTCACTTGCATTATTGAATAGACATTAACATTCCATCCAGACTTCCAAAGAAGTTAGGATACTTACTAACTCATATTGTCCTAGTCTGTGAATGTTCTGGAATCCCATTTTTCCTCTTCGAATGTTACAGTGCCCTTTGGAAAAACAACGTTTTGATTTTATTAAGCAGAACTATTCTCACAGCATGAAGAGCTAACGTGGGTTCCCCAAAGGCCTGTGCTGGTAAAACATGGCACAGGTGCAATGAATACACATGTCTATGGGGTACCTGAACAAACTCTCATTTGGGTTGCCCTTCAAAGAAGTGAGCAACTAATCCCTGTTTTCATGGAGCTAATACTCCATCAGAAAGCTTAAACAGGAGCACAAAGTCAGTGATACGGGTCAGAAGACAGAAATAGTATCATATCCAGGAGAAGATTTCTTAACTAGAGAACATTTCACAAATGAGGGTAGATTTTATAATCAACGGTGGAAATGAATGCTTTTTTATGAATAAGTAACTTATTTCTCGCGGCTGGAGATGGAAATGACTTCATTCTATAGCAGTTGTCAATAAGACATTTTGTACTTATGAAAGAAGTTTAGATTGACATTTGAAGTGGTGGATATATGTGGAATATCTAATATTCCTTATGTTTTATTGTTAAATATTTTTAAAACTTAGAACAGTCAACAAACTGGCTCTTGATTTTGTACCAGATGTTCCCATACAACCATGAAAAATAAAAGCTTAAAAAGACAAAAAAAAAACCCACCCCAAAACCTCACATAGCACCCCCAGCCCTCAGGGTCCTGAGCAGGGCATCTCAAACTCAGCAGAGACCATACCAAGGACACCAACACCAACAAGCAGTGACCGGGTTCTTTCTTCCAATGCTTGGTTTTCAACAAGAATATTTAGAGACATGTATTTATTCCGCATAATCAGTAATTGCTCCCAAGATGTGGCCATCCTTCAGAATTGAAGAAGGAATAATACACTGTTCTTGCCCTCAAGGAGCAGAACAAGCAGAAACAAACAAGCAATTACAATATAACTGATGTAAAAAAAATGCTGGAGCTTTGCTCCAAGTGCATTGTAAATAACTATGTATTTGGAGCGAGGCCAACTGGGGAGTCTGAACTCCATGAGGGCTTGACGGATGGGCAGGGACTTCCCTGTCAAAATAGGAGGGGGGTCAACAGAGCATGGTAAGCAAAGAGAACTGTCTGTACACAGGTCCAGCGCCCGAGAGAGAGAGAGAGAGAGAGAGAGAGAGAGAGAGAGGAGCATGTGCGTCTGGGCTGGAGGGAGGGAATGGGGCAGACTGGCCCCAGGTCACATGGCCTCTGTGTGCCAAGGAAGGGACGGCTCAAAATCTACACCATCAAATTATGCATTTTAAAGATCACTCTGGTGGCCCTGTTGAAAGTGTATGAAGATAGAGATTTGTTTGTGGTTGAGACAGTGGTCAGGCAGTTAGTGTCATAATCTTAACTAGGCGAGAAGCAGTGGACACAGATGCTGGGGTGGAAATATTAATACTGATGAAGACGCCCCTCCACAGTGAAAATTCAAGAGTGAAGATGAGGATGTAAGAGCTGCTCTGGCTCCAAAGATTTCAGTTTTCTTCTGTAAAACAGCATCATAATGGACCCTGTCTTGGATTGTTAAGAGAATTAAATGAGCTAGTAATATATGTAAAACATGTTTGCAATACAGATATGCTTATGAAAACAGTGCCTGGCACATAGTATGAATGTAATAATAGTAGCTTTTGGTGTGGGGGTAGGGTAAGGAGAGTGAGGAGTCCACATTTCTGGCTTGGGATGTCCACTTGGAAGGGATTCCCTTTGTTAAGACAGGAAGTCTAGGAATAAGCTTGGAGCAAGGAACAGAATGAGTTCCACCTGAAGCCTGTTGGTTGAAATTAAGGTGACTCCAGAAATCTCCCTAAAGTGGAGTTGAAGCAGGAAGCTTGTAGTATGTGCTCCCCTGGAGCTCAGAACAGGACACACAGTTAATTGGGGGTTGTTAGCATGGACGTGAGCAAGGCGTGGATAAGACCACCGTGGAGGGACACCTGGGAAACCAGCATTTGTGGAGTGAGGGAGTGAAGGAAGTCAGAGAGGGCCACAGGGAGAGGAAGAGCAACAGAACCAGGAGAAGGGAGGTCTGGGAAAGTCAAGGGGAAAGAGAGCCACAGGGTCAACAGGAAAGTGTGGGACTGCAGAGCCCATAGACGGAGGCCACAGGTTCATTGGTGACTGGCGACCCCAGGGTCAGGGGGAGGAGGGGAAGTTTATGTTATGAGTGGGAGTTATACTAGAAAAGGTGGAAGGAGAATGAATGTTCTTGAGGGAGACGGCTATGGGGGAGGGGGAGGGGACAGGGAAGAGAGAGAGGCTTGGGAGGCAAAGTTGGGGGAATGGTTTTTTAGTTTTTAATCATTAAATATAAGGAAAAATATATAAGAATCAATATACCATTTATGATGAAGTGAACCGCCACCCAGGTCAGGGCAGGGCACTGCCATTCCTCAAGAGCTCCAGCCCTGCACATACCACCACTGCCCCCTGCCCCAGGCCGAGCCCAGCCAGGGACAAATACCCACCCAACCTGAGGATCATTACCTTTTTGCTTTTCTTTACACCTTAACTTCTACTTATGAATCCCCAAGCAGCACTTCTGCCTGCTTTTGAACTTTAAATAATAGAAACATACCAAATGTATTCCTTGCTTATTTTAAAATGTTTATATGGATTTCAGCAGAATGAATTCTTCCGTATCTGGCTCCTTTTGCTGAGCTCTCTATTTCTAAGCTGCAGCCATGGTGCTGCATGTCACTACAGCGCATCCAATTGCACTGAAACACAGCACTCTGTCCTATAAACATTCCACGAATGATACATGTTACAACTCTTAGCAGACATTTGTGTTGTTAAATTTGGAGTTGTTTGGAGCTTCTACAAGCAATGTAGCTGGTACCAAAAGCCCAGAAAGTTCTTTGGCTTCGGCACCTGTCCCCATCCCCAAAGGTACATCAGAAGGAGGACAAGCGGTTTGAGGAGAAGGAAAGGGAGGTTTATTAATTTGTCGACAAATGAGAATGGCAGACTCCCATCTTAAGGTACCAGTGTCGTATCTATAAGCAGAAATATAGTGCTTTTAAAGGGATGTTTTCAGTTTTAGGCTATTTTAACTATAGTCAATGGTCTTGATCAACCCCACCTCCAGCAGAGACAATGTGCATTACTCTTGTCTGGATAATTTTGTTGAGCCATCCATCTGTGGAACAAAGAACAAAGGACATTTCCCTGCCCCTCTGATTCCTGGCCCCAGGCAAGAATGTAGATTTTTAATTCTCAAAAAGAGTGGGAGAGGTTTTAAAGAGACAGCTCGTAATATATTTTGTCGTTTTTTGGGCCATTCCCTCTGTTACACAGCTGCAGACTCTCTTGTACATACTTCCTAGAGCATCTGGGTTTACTCTGGTCCTGTGCTTAGGATTGGAATTGCTAGGTTATTGGAATAAGTGTATATTTTCAACTTTACTAGAAATGTCAAATTGGTTTCTTAAACAATTTTACGGATTCATACTCCAGCACAATGCATATTCCTATTTCTCTTCCGACTTTCACCATTATTCAAATGGCTTTTTAAAGTCAGCCATTCTGGTGGGTGTATAGCAGTACATCATTGAGGTTTAATTTAAATTTTCCAATGTTACTGTTCATTACATGCCAACTATGAACTATTTGTTCAAGTCTCTTGCTGGATCAAGTCTCCACCCTTTTTGCCTTTCTCACTGATTTGAAAGAGTTCTTTTCTTTAGATGCTGTGGTTATAAGCCCCTGGTCAGCTATGGGTTGTAAATGTTTTCTTCCACTCTGAAGCCGTCTTTCTGTCTTTAATGGTATATTTTGGTGAACAAAAGTTAATCATATTGTGGTCTCATTTAGAAAACAGGTGTTTCTGTTTTCTCTATCTTATTTAAGAAGTGTTTCCCTATCCTGCAAAATCATAAAGATACCCTCCCATATTTTCTAATAGTTTGTTCTTCCTTTCATGTTGAGGGTCTCTAGTCCCTGAAATTGAGTTTAGTGGATAGTATAATGTGGGAGTCAAATGTTTTGTTTTTCCACATGAACATCCAACTATTTCAATATCACTTTTTTCAGAAAGACCATCTTTTCCGCACCTGACAAACATATTTGTCAACTGTCCATAATTGTGGTGAGGCTTTTTGGAACAGCACAACTGATCTTCCCAAACTCAAAGAGGTGGGGAAGAATCCAAAGAGGGAGAGATGAAGTTGACAGCAGCAAAGGTGAAATGAAGCTCAGAATTTCTAAAGATGAAAATTCAGGCATGTTTCTCAAAGAACACTTTTGTTAAAGGGTGCCCCTTAGCATCCCAATGCAAGTTCCCTATTCCTGTGAATAAGCACTGATAGATTCCACAAGCAGCCCTGGAAGCACCCAGCCTACGCTAGCTCTGAGGCCAGCTGGGTGGAACCCGCTTAGAAGTCTTAAGGTAGGAATAGACTTGGGAAATGGGCCTTCACTCTGCACAAACACAGGAAAGGTTGAGTTACTCACTGAATCGCCTGGTGAGCCAGCCAGGCAGGTTTGGAGAGTGTGTTGAATGGAGGTCAAAATTTGGGAGGCCATATAAGTGTAAGTTTCATTAGGAACCAAAACCTGCTGGGACATTGGCACAGACTTCTCAACTAGATCCTTGGGATATCAAAGTTCTGAGATTAGAAGTAATTACGCAAAATAAAGAGGAAGAGTATCATTTGTCCTCAACACACTAGTCAGGGAGTTTGACATGAATCACACTCAAGTTATTAAGTTGTGTCTCAGATAGCTCAGGACAAGCTTGGCTGAAACTACCTAGATGATTTTTTTCTTTCCACAACTGAATTACAATACAGAAAACACATGATAATAATTTGCTTTTGTGAGGGAGGTTTAAAAAACATCCTCTCTACTCTTTCCTCAAATTTGCACAATCACATCTAGACTTTTTCCTAGGGGGAAATAGCATAGGGACAATAAAACAAGTCACTTCCATGACAAACATTTTTGCTGAGGGCTAAGGCAGAACTGTCTAATAAATATATAGCACAAGCCACATGCAATTTAAAAATTTTCTACAGGTCCATTAAAAAAAGTAAAATGAAATAGGTATGACTTGTATTTTAAATATATTTTAGTGAACCTAATATATTAAAGTTAATGATATTTTACTTTTATTTCATACCAAGTCTTTGAAATCCAGTGTGTAGTTTATACTTACAGTACATGTCAACTGTAATACTAAATTTTTATCAGAAATACTTGATCTATATTGAGGTTTCATAAAATGTATAGTTGAAAAAAAGCAGATTCATAACCAAGTTGTTCCAAAAATACTTAAATGGTTTCCAATAAATTAATCTAGTGTCCATTTTTTAATTTAAAATTAAGGTCCTCAGTTATTTGTCTTCTCTCTCATTTTTCTTGCTCTGTCTCTTTTTTTTTTTCCCTGAACTTTTCTTTTTTGGGAGGCTGATGGTTACTAATTCAATCTCCTTACTAGTTATTAGTTTTTTTGAGCTTTTCTATCTCTTCTTGAGTCAGCTGAACCAACTCGGGTTTCAGTGATTCTCTGAATGGTTTTTCTATTCTCTGTTTCACTTATCTCTACTCTAATGTTTATTATTTCCTTGCCTTTGCCAGCTTTGGGTTTAGTTGGCTGTTCTTTTTCTTGTTTGTTACAGTAGAAGATTAGGTTATTGATTTGAGATTAACAATTATAGTTATAAATTTGCCTCTGAGCACTGCTTTAGATATATCCCATAAATTTTGGTATATTATGTCTTTAGTTTTATTTTTACCAAATTATTTCCTAATTCCCATTATGATTTCTTCTTTAGTCCATTGGTTATTTAGAGTGTTTTATTCCCACATGTTTTATTAAAATCCCCAGAATTTCCTTCTGTTATTCATTTCTCATTTTTTCCATTGTGGTAAGAGAAGATACATTGTATGATTTCAAACTATTTAAATTTATTGAGTTTTTTTTGGCCTAACATATGGTGTATCCTGGGCATTTGAGAAGAATGTATATGTATTTTACTGTTGCTGGTGGAGTGTTTTGTATAAATCTGTAAGGTCTAGTTGGTTGATAGCATTGTTCAATTTCTCTGTTTTCTTACTGATCATCTCTCTAGTTCTATCCATTATTGATGGTGGAGTATTGAAATAGCCAACTAATGTTGAATTGTCTATTTCTCCCTTAATTCTGCCAGTTTTTGCTTCATGTATTTTAGAGCTCTTTTATTAGATACACATATGTTTACAAATATTAGCTTTTTGATGGATTGACCCTTTTACCATTATAACACGTCCTTTGTCTCTAGAAATAATTTTTTGTCTTAAAATCTATTTCATCTGACATTATAGCCACTCCTTGTTACTCTTTTCATGGCATATATTTACCATTCTTTTCTTTCAACCTATTTAGGTCTTTAAATCTAAAGTTTTCTCTTGTAGACAGTATATAGTTGGATCATGTTTTATTTTGCATTCTGCCAATGTCTGCCTTTTAATTGAAATTGAAGGATTTAATCCATTTATAGTTAATGAAATTACTGATAAGGTAGGATTTGCATCTGTTATTTTGTGTATGTATGTATACATATATATTAATATGTACTCTCACACACATACACATATAACATACAATATTATGTCTTCCCCCCCCTTCATTACTTCTTCTTTTGTGTTAGATGGATATTTTCTAGTGTACCAATTTAATTCTTACCTTAGCTTGTTTTCCCCAGCTATTATTGCCACCTCAGTAGCTGCCTATGCTAAACAATTTCCCCCAGGGAAATAGTACTGAGTAAGTTCTGAGTCAGATCAAATAAAGACAAGGGAGATTTTCTAAGATCGAATAATTGCAGTTTTCTGGGAATTGCCCTTTGAGGAGAGCTCCACCCCATTTTGCTCCCGCCATGGGCTGTAACCTGCTAGTATTCATTGTGATTGCGGTTGTTAAGGCTATCATGAGTCTCGGGAGAGGGGACTAAAACTAGGGAAATTTAAGATACCATAAAGGTTGATGTTCTAAGATTCAGTCATTTAACTTGAAAAACACTCTCTGGATTGCTGCAAGCCTTAGTACTTTTCCAAAGTACTAAGAAAGTAATTTTGACAGTTGTCAGTGTGTTGAATGGAACCAGCTACATCTCTAGGCTAGAATGGGTTGGAGCAGGGCAGAGGCTGAAGTTCTGAGGCTCACGGCCATTACTGTCTCCTTTTACCAAAACTGGGGAAAGAATTTAGGCATCTAATGGTGACAGAAAAAGGAAGGGAGAAGGAAATTGAATTCTATTGTTTCTGTCGTGAATGTACCAAGAGAGATGTCCTGCTGATTTTAGCTGGCTTCCTTTGAGGCTCTGTGTTTCAGTTGAATACAGAGTAAGATCTGGGTTGTGACCCATCTCTTGTCATTAATGACTGGAAAACCCCGATCAGCCATGGGGCCACCAGCTTCACCTGGCTCACAAGGCATCGTGTCCTGCAAGCACATCCCTGACCTTCAGAGGGTAGGCTGCAGAGGTTTTCAGAAAAATGCTCTTAATTCAATTAGGATAGAACCAAGACTCGTTCCCAGGTTGTACTTTCATGTTTTGAACAAATTCAAAAACTTTGGTTTTGTTTTTTTTTCCTCTACAAGGCAAAACTCTTTTGACATAAGCATGGCATTTATTGATTCTACAAAAATTTACTGAGCTCTGACCTTGTGCCAGGCATTATACTAGGAGCTGGAAACAGAAAGCTACTGTTTGGTTAAAATTAGTTACACAATGACAAACTAGCTCAATACTGTCTGTGAAAAGTTGTATTTGTGCCATAAATAGTGATAAAACCTGCACTCCACAGTCTCTTAAAGTAAGGGTGGTCTTCCCTGCTGAGGCCTCTTGTCCAGGCACTGTTGATGTTGAACGGAGAAGCCAGGCCCTGGATGCTAGCTGAACTATTATTTGTCAAACTGAAAAAAAAATCAAAGGTGAGATTATCTGCAATTTTCTATAGAAGGGTTATTGTGCGCATGAAGCCTGAGCCTCTGTTGTTCCACAGAAGTTTGGAACTCTGTCTTCAGACCAGATACACGCAGACAGAGTACAGCACAATTTTCACTCAGAGCTGTGATTCTGGATGGTTGGTAGCATGTAATTCCACTCCACGCCTGGGCTAGGTGTTTGACCCAGAAGGCCCTTACAGCCTTGGCATGACTAATTCTCTTCCTCTAAAAGGACATTAAAAAAAGAAAAAGAAGGATGGTATGCACGTCTCGTGTTACTTGGAAGTAAATAAAGATAGGGATTTCTTAGGAAATCACATGAGTCACCTAGTTGAGGAGCCTCCTGTTGGTGTTCAGGAACAAAGTGGGTGATTACTGGGAAGGGGAAATGTCCCTGAAGTCTTTCTCAATCCTCCTTCCGGAATCCTGGCTCTGCGAATTCAAAACTTTGTTTTTGTTTTCTTTTCCTCTGTGAGGCAAAACTCTTTGACATAAGCATGACAGTTACTGATTCAACAAAAATGTACTGAGCTCTGACCTGTGCCAGGTATTACGCTAGGAGCTGCAAACAGAAAGCTACTGCTTGGTTAAAATTAGTTAAACAATGGCAAACTAGCTCAATACTGTCTGTGAAAAGTACTGTTCATGGCACAAGAAGGTGACCTCGCCTAGTTTGGGGGTCAGGGAGTCACTCCATTTTCCAAATGTTCCAAATGAACATTTTATATGCTTTCTTTCATTCTTTCATTCATTCGACAAAGTATATTGAGCAACAACTGTGCTAGGTGGAAGGAAAATACTCAGTAGGGCACAAAGGATATAGCTCCCCAAGCTACCATGTCAAGCACTGTTTTCCCATATTACATTATGTGGGGAAATCAAGGCCCCAAAAGGAAGGCGGGAGAGGCATGAGCCAGGAGACTGACAGGGTGGGAAAGAGGCAGACAGGAGTGGACACCAGTTCTCCTGATTCACCTCAAGGCTTTCGCAAGTGGCAAAATCTTAGTCTCAAGAATCCAAAACCAATGATAAAGTAGATTGAAAACTAAATTTGTCGGCCATGCCCAGTGACTCACACCTGTAATCCGAGCATTCTGAGAGCCCGAGGCAAGAGGATCACTTGAGGTCAGGAGTTCGAGACCAGCCTGATCAAGACTAAGACCCTGTCTCTATAAAAATCAGAAAAATTAGCCAGCATGGTGGTGTAGGCTTGTAGTCCCAGCTACTCTGGAGGCTAAGGCAGGAGGATCGCTTGAGCCCAGGAGTTTGAGGTTACAGTGAGCTATGATCATGCCACTGCACTCTAGCCAGGGTGACAAAGCAAGACTCTGTCTCCAAAACAAACAAACAAACAAAAACCCCTAAATTTATGAACTCTGTGGACTCAGGAACATTCAAAATAAACTAGCCAGCCACATTATAAGGAGTTGTAACTAAAGTAATGATATAAATTCCTCTGTGAAACATGGCCATTAAGAGACCCATTAATGTGAGGCAAGGTGCTTTTCCCCAGGGGAAAGTGTCAGCCGCAGTCCAAAAGGCGCCAGGACAGGCAAAGCTGCTCTCTGTGGACAGTCCAGTGGCCTCACTCTCCTGACGAGCCCATCTTCGGGAGACTGCCAGGGTTCCCGATAGCACAATCCGTGAAGTTGTGCGGCTGCTCACCGAACGGTCCTCCTTGCCTGTTGGTGCCCCTCCCTTTCAACTGTGTCACTTTACAGCTTCGCTAGCTTTTTAAATTTTTTAAATTTTTCTAATTCAATTTACTGAGCCCCGAGTTTCTCATCTACCAGACCCCACTGGTTCAGAAATAGCTGCAAGGAAGAAGTTGGTTAGAGAGTATGGGGTCTAATGTGTGCAGCCACGGAGATTTGAAAGAAAAATTGCTAGATTGAAGGCTGGACCCAAACAGGTAGAGCGAGTGGGAGCAAAGGTCTGCGTGCATGGTGTGTTGGGTCCAGCAAGGAGGGGACAGACAAAGGTGCTCACAGAGACATTTCTAGGAGCCAGCAAACGTTGTGCTTCCTGTTGGCTCACACCATCTCTTCCCCATTCCCCTGCAGAGTGTAAAGTCTTTACATCAGAGAAGAGGACGAGGTAGAGGAGGAAGAATTTAGAAAGCACAGGAGGGGGTAGGAGAGGCAGCCTGTAGTGCTCCAAGTACGGACTTTACCGTGTGGCCGAGACCTTGGCTGGAGACAAATGGCCTCTGGTGAAGGAGGAAGTGGGAGAAGGAGGAAAGTGATGAGTTTCTGAGAAAAGGCAGATTGGGGGTGTCGGTGGGGACTGTCGAGGGAGGGTCACAGATAGGAAGGCTAAAAGTCCCGTACTGAATCATGACAAGTACAAAACAAGCTATTCAAGTGAAGAGTTGGGCTTCAAAGTCAGACTGCCTGGATCTGCCGGGCCCACCATTTAGGCAACATACCTAATGTCTCTGTACCTGTTTCTTCATCGGGAACTAGGTATCCTAATACCCCGCATCATAGACTATTAGGAAAGTAACGTACAGCACTGGTGCCTAGCAAATGCTCAAGTATCCACTATTATTCAAACCATTTAGTTGGAGATGCTGTTTATATTTTTTCTTTTCTTTTTTTAAATATTTTTATTTATTTTTTGTGGAGGTGGGGGTCTCAATATACTGACCAGGCTGATATCCAACTCCTGGCCTTAAGGGATCCTCCTGCCTCTGCCTCCCAAAGTACTGGGATTATAGGCGTGAGCCACCGCGCCTGGCCAAAAATCTGCCTCTTTTTAAAGCAAATACTGGAATCTGTTGTTGTAAGACCTATGGATGGAAGGTGCCAACATGCAGCTTTGAGTTGTCATCATGTGGGCAAAATGTAAAACTTCAAATCCCTTAGGTCCTGCCGGCTTGGGAGAGGTTGGCTCTCAACGTCTGGTCTCGTCAAAAGACTTTCTAAAGTTATTTTTCAAATATTTTGGGTCATTCTGAGCCATTTCCAATTTAGCCACATGCATTTCTTAAGAAATGTTTCATATACTGTAAATTTATTCTATGTGTTTCTAATATGGTAATTTATATTTGTTTAATTAGTACTCTTTGGAAACAAAAGCTTAATGGCCAAGGTGATTTTAGAAATCACCAAAAAGTAACTTTTCCCCAAAAGTAGATTAGAGATCAATTTTATTGAATGTGCAGGAAGATCCCAAGTTGTGATACCTGCTGTATAAGCCAATGACTGCAAAAGCAAACCATGATTTTGAATAGCTTACGGGTTATTTAAGGTGCTCCAAGATGAAGCTATAATTAGTGACGACCAGTGTCTCTTGACACAACCTTTATCACTCCCTCTCTTTTCCTTCTTATTCTATCTCACTACAATGACAGACTTTAATGAAGAAGTGAAGCCATGTTTCCTTTTCCTATTTTAAGAAATAAATCATTTGGGGACCTATCTGATGAAATTGCTTCACAGACAGGTGTTATATTCTCCTTATCTTTTTTCATGCTATAAATATTATATGGCATATAATGTTTCTTAACCTCACAAACTTTGAGTGTTGGGAGCCCTGTAGAAAAAAAGACTTCCCATCATTGGCCTGCTGTGCCCATGGTGAAAGCATTTTTATAAACAAAAAACAACCTATAATCAATCACCTAGCAGTCTGAATTTTGACCCCTTCAGACAAAGTAGGGAGTTGCCTGTATTAAAAACAAATTGTGGTGGGCTGCAGGGGCTCACACCTGTAATCCTAGCACTCTGGGAGGCCAAGGCGGGAGGATCCTTTGAGCTGAGGAGTTAGAGACCAGCCTGAACAAGAGCAAGACCCCGACTCTACAAAAAATAGAAAAATTAGCTAGGTGTGGTGGTGCATGCCTGTAGTCTCAGCTACTGGGAAGGCTGAGGCAGGAGGATCGCTTGAGCCCAGGAGTTTGAGGCTACAGGGAGCTGTGATCAGGCCACTGCTCTCTACCTGGGGTGACAGAGTAATACTCTCTCAAAAAAAAAAAAAAAAAATCAAAAAACCAGGGGAGGAAATGAGAGAAAGAAGAATCTTAGTTTCAATTGATAGATTCAAAGGGATTATATCTTTGTTTGTTTATCTTTTTTCTTACTTGGAAAGTGTTTAGCTAGTGAGCAGGTCCAGTTGCCCCTGACTAAACAGGTCACATCTTTGGAATTTAAGAAACAGTCCAAGTCATTCCAATTAGCCCGTAGAAGTAGAAGTAACATCTTGAACTTTTTAGTAGTGCTTCTCATGAGTATCATTAATCAATTCTACAATTCATGGTTGACAGCTTTTCTTCTAAACTCCCTGAGAACGGGGACCATATACACAATCCCCAGCATCAGCAGAGTGTCTAGCCCCATAATAAGTGCACAAAAAACATTTGTTGGAAGACTGAATGAGCATTCCTAGGACAGAGCCCTGCAGAACATTCAACCCTGAGTAGAAAAGGCTGGAGTGGCACAGGAAAGAGAGAAGGCACAGTACAGATCGTGGGAGGAAACTAGCAAAGTGTAATATTACAGAAGTGGGCATGGAGCAGTCTAAAGTAGTGGTACACTGTGCATGATTAAAGCTGGATTCAGGCCAGGTGCAGTGGCTCACACATGTAATCCAAGCACTTTGGAGGCCAAGTCAAGAGGATCACATGAGACCAGGAGCTTGAGATCAGCCTGGGCAATACAGCAAGGCCTGGTCTCTACAAAAATAAAATAAAATTTTTTTTTAATTAAAAAAAATGAATTTAGGGAATAGAAAACTTGACTTTGACAAGAGTGATTTCCATAGAGAGGTAGGAGTGAAAGCTAGATTGGAATGAGTTGAAGAGTGAATATATGTAAGGCAAGAAAATGGAAGCAGTAAGTACTGATAGAAGGTTGGCTTTTTTTTTTTTTTTTTTGAGACAGAGTCTTACTGTGTTGCCTGGGCTAGAGTGCCGTGGCGTCAGCCTCGCTCACAGCAACCTCAAACTCCTGGGCTCAAGCAATCCTTCTGCCTCAGCCTCCCGAGTAGCTGGGACTACAGGCATGCGCCACCATGCCCGGCTAATTTTTTCTATATATTTTTAGTTGGCCAATTAATTTCTTTCTATTTTTAGTAGAGATGGGGTCTCGCTCTTGCTCAGGCTGGCTTCAAACTCCTAACCTTGAGCGATCCTCCCTCCTGGGCCTCCCAGAGTGCTAGGATTACAGGTGTGAGCCACCGCACCGGGCCTGAAGGTTGGCTTTTGTGGAGGAGAAATACCTATGAATTCTTGGCTTTGGGGCAATAAAAAATTGATAAAGCTGCAAATATTAGAGAGTCGGGGAGCGAGGGGCTAAGTATTCTCCCTATGTGGGAGAAGCACAGAGTGCTAGGGCTGGCAGGTGGGAGTGAAGGTGGTGTCACATTACTGCTCTCGTGGGTGACTTCAGACTTCTGGTCTTCTCCCTCCCAAGTATGTAGGAAGGTCTTACAGGAGTGTCTCCCCGCATTCAAACAAACTAGCCTGAGCCAGAAAAACGCAAAGAACAATAACGGGAAATTAGAACCAGATTGAATTAATTACACAGTAACAAACACAAGTATCAGAAGCTGCAATAACAGTGAAAGATGACCCCGCAATACAAAGGGCAGTGGTGTGGTCGAGCAGACGAATCTGCATTTATGCATTTGACTAGCCCCCGGCTCTGGAAATCCTGTATATGAAAAAGAAATACAAAATATACTTCAATGAATTTGGAGAAATATAACTCAGACTTTTTGGTCTTATCCCCAACTATGATTAATGTCAAAGATAAACAAAGCCAAACACAGTTTACAGCGATGAAGACGGATTTCATTCAGTAGTAACCACTGCAGTAGGGAGGAGGGCCCGGCATGAACTGAAGAGGAAATTGACCTACCTACCTCTACCCTCCTTTTTCTTACCCCTCAGTGGCACTCTGATGATCTTTGCTCTACATTGCTACAAGTTATAATATTTACAATTTGTTCTGGAATCATCATCCCTGGAGTTTTTAGATTTTAATTCATCAAATACCTTCAAAACATACTATCACTCCTTTTATCATAATTTCTCCATTTATCCTTTGTGTAGCTTCTTCTCTAGCAGTTTCTTGAAGGAAGTTCATAGAAACCATATTCTGTGAGTACTGGTATGTTTGAACTCTCTTAAAAATCTGATTATAAACCTTCCTGTAATTTTTCTCCTTTGGGAAAAGCACTCTGCCTCTTTCCCCTTTGCCTGATATTCCCATTTGTAGGGGTTTCCTCTGCCCCCCGGGTTCACAAAGCTCACGAGAGGAGAGGGGATATTAGCAGTGTTCTGAAGCCACACCTACGGCTAGCTTTACTGCCACTCACAGCAACAACATGCAGAGGCCTGACTCCTTGCGCCCACTCCAAAGATCCCTCAACACTAAGAGATAACACACAATTGTGCCAGGGAAGTGTGGCAACAAGCCCCTGGCTGACCATGGAGGGTCTCTTCCCTCAGGTACTGTGGCTCCTTACTGGGAGGCAGGAAAAATGGGAGCCTCTGAAGGGAACGGTCTAACCTAGTGCCCATTAACTCACATTAAGGATCACACAAACCCAAGACTTGAGCCAGAAGGTTAACACCAGCAGAGTGGGTCAAGAACAGTAGGAAGGAACAAAGGCTTCCAGATACTGTCGGAAATGCAATCGTTCCTGGGCAAAGCCCAGGCAATCAGAGAATAATTTTATAGAGAAATGCCCTTAAAACATTTGACATCGGTAGATTATAAAAGCATAAAAAGTAGGGTGAGAGAATGATCCCAAACAGTTTGGAGAGATCCAATTCACCAAACAGATGTTGACTTTGACAGGCAAATTTCAAATATAGAGGACAATAAGACTGTAAATAGCCCCAGAACAAGCAAGTGGGAAGAAAACGAAACCATAAAATTAACATTATAGTCAATGAGCACTTGCCATGCACATTGGACTGAGCCACCTAACCCTGCTATGTAGGTACCGCTTCCATGCCCACATGATGGGGTATGAACCCTCAAAATTCAGCCTGGATTTGAACCCAAGTTTGATCATGGAACCCAAGGTCGTAATCACAAATGCAACCTCAATATTTACAAATAACTATCCATATTCCATAAAAACAGTGGTCCTAAGGTTTATGCTGAGTCCACTTTCTGTGATCTATTTACCTTCTGAGGCAGTTGCTCTATTCTAGTCCCGTTCCTTGTTCAGAGAAATGGATGCAGAAAGGGTAGATCACTTGAAGAAGCTCAAAAGAACAATAGAATTTGCAGATGTATTTCTTAAACCTTCATTTGTACAACTAAGTCTTAGAATATTAGAAATAAGGGCACCTTCTTGCGGGAGAGAAAGCAGTCCTCTACCATTTGGTTTCTGCTCAACTGAGGAGATGCTATAAAGCTCAGCAGGTCTTTTCCATTCATTCAAAAACAGTTATTGAACACCTCTGTGTCTGGCACTGGGCTATGCACGTAGTGTTCAGCAGAGAACAGGGGACAGAGTACCCAGCTACTTAGAGTCCGGTGGGTAAAACACAGATGCACAGATGTGCACAGTCCCAAATCCAATTGATATCACAGTCCTGTTTTTGTCCCAGGCATTGGCAGCCTGACACTCATGGCAATACTGCAGGCATCGCTACTTCTCAGAACGCACCATATTGACTGCTTGGGCGAATTGCTTTAAAGGTGTACAGAGATGTGGGAATTAACCAGATAGAGTACATAGATAGATAAATAGTAAAATAAAATAAGCAACTTTGGTCACCAGTCTCAATCTGATCTGATAGTGTAAAGCCTTCCATTTGAGGTATATTATCAGACACTTCTCAGAACTCGCTGTAGAGTATCAGGCTCCAGAGTCTTCATAATGACTTCCCAGGGAGTCCTTGTCAACATCACATTGGACTGCTGGGCACACCTGCATCCTGCCAAAGGTCAGGATGAACATCTCCTGGGTGCTTGAGGTTTCCTGGCCTTGAGCCCAGCCGTGCCCTCTCAGCAAGGCCCCTCGTACGTTCACAGCAAACGCTGTAGAGAAAAAAGGCTCCCTGACACCGTCACGCCAACAGCAGGGAAATCATGGCCACAAGAACTGAGGAAGCGAATCCAGGCTGTGCAATCAGAGCACAGTGGTAGGAAGAGGCTGAACAATGTCACACTAGCCATGAAGACTGGACATGTCCACAAAGGCAGGAGTGCCCACTTAGAAGGTTAGAGTCCACTTAAAACCAGTGTGCAGGGCGGAGAAGGCCACTATTCTGGGTTGAGAAATGACCACCAGAGCCTAAATGTAGTTTAAAAGCAGCCACAAGCCCCTCTGGCACTTGCAATACTCGTATCATTTCTACTCTTGTCCTTTATTACCTAGGGTTCAGATCTCACTTTCTAAATTGAAAGGAAGCCAGCAGGAGTTAAACTGCTAGGTAGACTAGTACATCTTTCCGTATGTGCACGGTCCAAAAGGTCAAGCTCTCTAGGCACAGTATGGGCTGGGCATGGGCAATCCGGGTTGAGGTCCCACCCCCGCCATTTCTGACCATGTAACCCAAGTCAAATGATTCACTTATCTTTGCCTCAGTTTTCTCATCTGTAAAAATGGGGATCACAGTACCCACTTCACAGGCCTCTTATGAGGACCAAACGCAAAACTTTGTTATCTACTAACTTTTGTACCTACTAACTACTGTATCATTCAGAGCAAAATAAAAGGAAATACCAAAAGCAACAAGGGAGAAGTTAATTTCTAGTCCATCGCCTTAACCACGTGAGAAGTTAATTTCATGGGGATAGAAGTCTTGGGGTGGGTGGCGCAGAGCTGGTGTGGGTTGCAGGGGCCCGAATTCCTCCCCACTCCCCACTGGGATGTGGGCCTTGTGTTCTGGCCCAGACGGAGCTATCCACACACTGGGCAGCAAGACAGGAAAGGACCAAAGGGACCAAGAGCACCTGCCAGCTTCCTTAAGGAACATTCCCTGAGTTGCCTCCCAGAGGACTCCTGCTACTGGCATTTCATTGGCAAGAATCTAGGAAGCTTGGAAATGTAGCCTTTTTTCTAGATGGCCCTGTGTCACCTAAAACTCTTTGAAAGAGGCTACCACAAATGAGGGAGAGGGGAATAATTTTAGTAATTTCCAATGTTCTCAATGTTATCATGGCTTAGAACAAAAGGGAGAAAATAGAAAGGCCTCTCTCCATCTGTGCCTCCCTGTTACGGCCACTGTGGATCTGTCCTCACTGGAGAAACAGAAAGTGAAGGATCAAAGAGATGATAAGAAACAAACCCCCGGGGGCACAATGTGCTCCTAGCTACCAGGAGCTGCCCTTCGAAGTGGGTTCAATCCAGGGTCATCGCCCTTCTGCACACCTAAGAATGATAACTAACTGGAAAAATTTAACAGTGGCATGTGAAAACTGCCTAGAAACACTCTTAATTACGCAACTCTCTCAGCCCTCCTTCCCGATCAGTAGAGGGATAGGTAAGCCCTGAGAACAGTCGTGGTTGTAGGAGGTTAGGCATGCAAAGGTACCTAGTAATCTGAATTGCTAAATAGGTAGAAAGAAACAATGGGCTACGACGTCATCTGGGGCCCCATACAGCAGCCCCACTCCAGTTTAATTTGAAAAGAAGCAAAATAGTTGTCTCAACAGTCAATTTCCAGGTACTAATCAACGCCCACAATAACCCCATTAATTCTGCTGCAAATCCTCAAGTGGGTGACATTGTTCTTCCTGAAAATTGTTCTTCCTTGGCCTAAAAGGCCAAGGCGTACACTCTGCCAGTGCCACAATAATCTCATCACGCAGTGAACAATACATGCTGAGGTGCTTTTGTCACTTTTTTTTTTTTTTTTTTTTTTGGAGACAGGGTGTTAACTCTGTTGCCTGGGCTAGAGTGTGTGGGGTGACATCATAGCTCACAGCAACTTCAGACTCCTGGTATTAATCAATTCTCCTGCCTCCACCTTTGTTGCCACTTTTAAAAAGCACCCACATTATCCCCCCAAAAAACACACACACACACACACACACACACACCCCCTTCAGCTTTTATTAACTTTAAAAAGGCAGGATCCATCCTGTGTCCACAAGTAATTCTCAGATCCTGCCACTAGGTGGCAGGAATGATCAGCATCAGGAAGCTGATGCTCCTAATGGAACCAGAAAATGTCAGGATCCTGGGAGGGACCCCAAGACAGCAAACTGAAAGTGTGTTGGACCCATGGGGGGCTGAGGCTTGGTATGATGTGACCTGCTCAGTGTCACACATGTAATTAGTGTCACACATGTAATTAGCCCTAAGGACTAAAGTCCCCCAGTGACCTACGTCCTGTTATTCCACCAGCTCATGCTCTGCTGTTTTTAACTTGAAAATATGTATATGCGTAGGTATATACATATATGTTTTCCTTCCATGCTGTGTTTTCATACCAAACACCCAGAGGCACTACTTTGCTGTGCTAACGCAACATTAAAATCACCGTGGTTCATTAACTCACGTAATTGATCTGTGTGCAAGGAACCATGCTAAAGTAAGATACAAACTACTGTAACACAGAAGTATGGCAACAATGCTGATATGCGTAAATCTTGTGTGTGTTGTCAGACGTTATTCATGCTTATTCACTCTTGTTTTTCAATAAGTGGAAAATGCAATACATTTTGGGACTACAGTATTTTCCAAACTCTTGGGGCCAGAGACCTAACGTCAAAACCAAAGTCATACACTTGGCCTTTATTCAAAGAGGAGGTCAAAGCCCTCGGGCTTGCAGGGGGCATTTATGACACCATTTTTCAGTTGACTTCACAGAGAAAAGGGCAAGTTGGGATGAGATGGGAGAAAGACACCCCAAAAGAGATAAGAGAAACAAACCAGGTGTTCATCACTTCTGAAAACCACAGCTGAGGCCAGGACAGCCCTCCAAGAAGAAACTTTACTCAATTACTTAAAGTAAAAGCAAGATGGCTTCACCAGAAGGCATTTTTCTCATGCTCATTAATACCAGAGAGTGCTTTAAACCAAACAAAGCACATTTCAACATCTCATAAATCCAACATCTAGGAATAAAATTATCCAACTTATGGTTTACTACATTTTATTTCATTTTTTAAGTTGATAACCTGTGTGATGTGATAGAAAGGAGAGTGGAAACCCACCGCCTCATCCCTGCTCAGCTTATCAAAGTTGCCTGGCCTACATGAGGACGATTGTCCACCCCACTCTTTCCTTCACATTGGACCACAGCCATCCTTTGGCTCAGAGCAAAACAAAGCAAAAATGAGCTGTTTCTTTATGAGCCCAAGGTTCACTAGCTGTTTCTTGAATCAGATGCCTCATCTGAACACCTAACCTTTGCTAGTCTCATCCCTCAAAACTCTTCGGGGTATCATTCACTGAAGAACATTTGTTTCTTGGCACTGACATTTTATTTTTGCAATCTGTACTTTTTTCTTAGGATGAAGAAGACTGTCTTAAAAACCAGAACACGTCAGAAAACAACAACTCGATTAGGAACAGAGCCATGCAAAGCGGGGAGCATGGAAACACCAGACAGGTATGTTTGGACGGTGATTGAGTGACTCTAGTGCCATGGTAACTGCTGCGCGACAGGCCCTTACCGACGGTGGGGACAGAAAGCGTGACGCCCAGCCGGCACTCAGAGGAGCAAATTAAGTGGTGATTATAGTGTGTAAGTCGGAGTCTCAGAGCCGGGAAGAAAACACACATGACCAAACAAAGGGAATTTGTTTTTATACACCTGTCCTCAGAGTTCCTTGATGAGAAGAGTACCCAGGCTTTGACAATTACGAATTCCAAGCTCCATTCCAAGGGCAAAAAGCACGGGCATTAAAAAAAAAAAAAAAAAAAATTCTAAATTTTAAGGTAGATGAGGCAGATAGAGGAAGGCTGTAATTAATATGGTTCTAAAACTGTAACCATAATGTCCTACGGTTCCTTAGTGGCACCTAAATTTACACCAGTCTGAGGAACTCTGTTTTATTTCACTTATATTGAATTCTGAGCAGGATTTTATTTAAAGAGAGCTTTCTGCTGCTAAAAAGGTAAGAAAAATGACCCATGTAGCTCGTCCTTCAAAAGTAATTCTTTGGGTTATGTCATAAGGGTCTAAAAAAAAAAACAAAATTAAATTTTTTTAAAATAATAAATATAAGTAATTCTGCATCCCCACTAATGTATCATTTTGTGGGGAGTTTTCTCATGATAAAAGAATAATTTTTTTAAAGTAGGAAATTTGAAAAAATATTGTAAAATTTGGGAAACAAAAGAAAAGGCTTGTAATTCAAGAAAAAAAATCAGTGCCTTTTAACATCTTAGACATTTGTCCTTTATGCAAACATACGGCCACATGCAAGCATCATCTATATTGAGATCACACTATGTAAATTACAGTATTAGGTAATTATCTATTTCACTTACTATATTGTTAGAAAATGGCCATGTTACTAAACATCCTTCAAGCAAAAAGAAAACAGTGCTTAGGTTCACACACAAACTTGCACAGGGATGTTTATGACGGCTTTATTCATAATCACCAAAATTGGAAGTAACCTCGATGTCCTTCAGGAGATGACTAGATAAATAAACTGTGATACATCCACACAATGCATTATCTTCAGCTCTAAAAAGAAATGAACTATCAAGCTTTGAAAAGACGTGGAGGAACCTTAAATGCATATTAGCGAGTGAAAGAAGCCAAACTAAAATGGCTACATACTGTATGATTCCAACTATATGACAGTCTGGAAAAGGAAAAATTAAGGAGATAGTAAAAAGACCAGTTGTTTCCAGGGAGCAAGGGTCAAGAGGAAGTAGGGATGAATTTTTAAGGCAGTAAAGCTATTGTGCATGACGCCATAATGGGGGATACACGTCATCATACATCCGACCAAACACATGGAACGCACAGCACGGAGAGTGGACCCTAATGTCAACTGTGGACTCTGGGTGGTGATGATGTGACAATGTAAGTTCATCAATTGCAACAAATGAACCGCTCTGGTGCAGGATGTCCATAGTGAGTGAGGCTGTGGGGAGAGGGGCGGGGGAGGGAATGCACAAGGAATCTCTGCACTTTCAGCTCAATTTTGCTGAAAATGAACCGAAAACTGCTCTTTTTAAAAAAAAAAAAAATATTTTTCAGTTGTTTGACAAACAAAAAATTTTTTAGATATTTTATGATGGTAAACAGGAATGTGAAGACTGAGGTGCAGCTACTGGATTTGGCAACAACGGGCCTAGGGTGGCCTTGGCAGGAGGCATTCAGTAAAGGCTCAGCTGCAGTCGGCTGAGAAGTGAGCAGAATGTGAGAAGGGACTGCAAAAAAGGGAGGGAAACTGGCTGCAGCGCTCTCTGGCTGTGAACAGAAGAAGGGGCAGATGTCATGACTGTGCGGGTTAAGGTTTTACTGTTGTTTTTGAAAGATGAAAAAGGATTGAAAAATGAAAAGAGAAGAAAACAATAGTAATGTTAAATACTTCATAGACAGTAGGTCACGTGGGGTACTTTCACTGGAAGGAAATAATAGTTAAGATCATTTAAATAAAAAATTTACCAAACATTAACGGTAGGCAAGGCTAGGCGTTAGATATAATTAAGTGAATAAGACTCATCTCTACCCCGTCCCCAGCAGCTGCAGCTTGGACTCAGCTGGTTTCTCTTCCAATTATCCTCTCACCTTCCTCATTGCCGGGGTCCAGGCCAGAAAACGCAGGTAATCCGGGTCAGAAGTACAATGGAGTTTGACATCGAAGGACTATATGATTTTTGATGATCCTTTCAGCTCAGAAACATGCTCATGATTTATTTCTATGATTTTTTAAAAAGAGAATCAAAAGCTATATTGGGTATGACAGAAAACAAAAGCTGAGATTCGTCATTATACATTTTAGAGCACACTCAAAACTGTTCCACATGTGTATACTTCCTGCCCAGCTTCCACAGCCATTGGTAACAATAGCTAGACCTATTGTTTGAGACATCATTGCAGAGTGGAGACAGGTAGGAAATCCTCCGCATCCTGGGATTATGGGCCATGGATATCTGAGACGTCAAACTGTACCTAGAAAGGTTGTCCGTGAAAAAAATAACCCAGGAATATACTTCACTCAGTTAATGAGAGCAAGGGCTGGCTGAGTAAGAGAAATACTCTCCTTTAGCCTGACTGAAAATAAGGACCCTAGTTCCAAGGGGGAGGTTTATCAGCTCTCCAAGGTGCCGAGCTTACGTTCATATCCGCAGACCAAGCTTTGGGCTGCCAGGAAAATAAATCCAGCTGTGGTTTCAGTCCTTTGGAAACAGAGCTGACAGAATATTAAGGGAGATTTACGCAGCCTCTGTTATTAACTCCATTTAGCACTTGGCTGAAAATGGAACTGGGGTTGAATGATTACAGTAGAGACAGGAGCAAAAGGCACAAATATGAGCCTGTCCCTTAAGAAAAGGAGAAAATACCAACTGTTCCTTTGGAAGGAAAGAGAGAATTAAATGTGATCCTGGGGTTTTTTTGTGATTATAGAAAGAAACAAAGTGTCTGTGCAGTAGATAATAGGAGCCATCTTCTTGCATGATAATTTAAAGGGACTTATTGAAAGTTCTTTGCCAGAGTTCTAAGCAAAGAAGATTGGGGTCCATTACGCCTAGGGTTCTAATTATCCCATCTCTGCTCTGATGTTTGGTTTCTAGGGTGAAGAACAGGTTACCATTGAGCAGGATTCTCCAGGAAACAAAGATGACGTGGAGGATGACCAAGAGATGCATGAAAAAGGGTATAGTTTTTAAACCAGGGAAATAACCACACCTACTTCCTATTTGGTTTTACCACTTTGTTTTATCCCCACTTAATTTTTCACATCTCTTGTGATTTATTAGAGATTGTCACCACCACCCACTCCCAATTCACTCTCCCCACACAACACCATTTTCAGGAAAATTAATGGAACTCTAGGATGATCAGTGTGTTCAGTTCAGCCTGCTGATGTCCCAGGAACCCAATGTCTAGATTTAAATTCACCCATGACAGTTTTCTAATTAAAGGTGTAAATTATCAACTAATTGCTCCAGTCCATACGAAAGTAGTTAATTCGTCTTCCTGATGTCAATCAATAGCTATAGATTTCTCAAAACCCAATCCACTTTAAACCCCAACAAACTGTTGCTCCTACCTTATAGTATCCCAAAGGTATTCCAAGTCTTTACAACCCTGTAAGGGAGGAGAGACAAGATTATTTTATTTTGTGAACCAGGAAAATGAAGCTCAGAGGTGTGACTTGCCCACATCAGCTAGAGAGGACAGAGCCAGCTTATAATTTCAGCTTCTGATCCTAGTGCAGGTTTGTCTGCTGCTCTGCCATCACACTACAGTACTTGTCCATTTTCTAAATTCCTGTTTAAATTTTATTCACATTCCTGTGTCTCTGGGGAACTTTGTTTTCATGTGTCAGAAGATACCTCTGGCGTTGGTCAGAACCGGAGTTAGGAGTGCCTGTCACAGGTATACCATAGTCAGGAGCCTGTGCTAAGTTTCGCTCTTCATTTTACTTTATGAGCCTCTGAGGCTGGGAAATTCTCTTGAGTGTGCAGAGGTACTCGGGTTTCAGTGATGCTAATGGGACTGGAACAACCACCAGGAGGCCGAGAATGGTTCAGCCTGGATAACCAAATGACCAAAGGTGTCTATTTCCAGCCACTTTACCTTATGCAGAGTCACAGTCACATTTGCTATAATGGACCATACCCATCCCCTGTCCTTAAAGAATCTGATAGAGTCAACCTACAGTAGATGGATGTACCCTGCTAAACGTCACTCTGCTGCTGCTACTTTTTAACACTGTGTCTTCAACTCAGTAACGCATCATTGGCCTTTCCTTAATCAGACCGTGAAAAACAGCCTTCACTATGCTTGTATGCGCCCAGTGTCTTCCAGAGGGCTGTTTCTAGTTGTCAGTGCACAGATTCACACACGTATATAACAATGGAAGTTTCGTGAAAGGATGCCTATCATTCTTAGGTGTGACACACTCTGATGCTTTCTTTTTTAATGATAGATATCATGTGTGGACTTCACAATCCACTAATGGGTCCCAACGCAAAGCTGTAAAATGCTGTTCCAGATAAGCAGCATGCACTCCATTTTGCTTATCTACAAAATCAGTGAATGTCATTGAGCACCATAATATCCAAGGCCCTGCTCCTGCTGCTGCTGTGATTCACACACATCTACTCTCCAGGATATTACAGTCAGTAATAGGTTTATAACAAGTCACAATCAAAGAAGACAGGAAGAATAAAGAGCAGAGGAACGTGTCTGTCTGAAAAGATGCAAGAAAGCTTTCTCGAAGGACTTGAGCTGTGCCCTGAAGCCTGAGAGGGGGCTGAGTCCTGGACACACAGGCAGGACTGTTGGAAGTGAAGGCATTAACCAAGGGGAGAGCAGGTCTCCCAGATAGGAGCCAAGTCCTGTGAGGTCCTGGAGACTGGGAATCGTCTATATGGGGTGAGAAATGGTCATTTTAGAAATGCTATCCAGTGGTCTGGAAGTGGCAATGGTCAAATGTGCATGTAAATTCCTCCCACCCCACTTCAAGTAGGAGAACAGGAGGCCTCCAAGGAAAGAGGCTTACCTGTGGACAAGGAGATCCCCGGAGAAGGAGAGGAGACCCACTGTGGCTATGGCCCCGTGGCCTCTCCAAACATACTCCCAAGGGACCACTGGATGCCATCCTCCCCAAGAGACGTGATGAGACATACACATTACTCATACACTACCTACCTACCGGTATCAAAGCCCTGTACAGGGCCGGGCAGGGTGGCTCACACTTGTACTATCAGCACTCTGGGAGACCAAGGCAGGATGATCACTTGAGCTCAGGAGTTCGAGACCAGCCTGAGCAAGAGCAAACCCCATCTCTACTGAAAATAGAACAATTAGCTGGATGTTGCAGGGCATGTCTGCAGTGATTGCTTGAGCCCAGAAGTTTGAGGTTGCCATGAGCTAGAATTACACCACTGCACTCTATAGCTAGAGCGACAGAGTGAGACTCTGTCTCCAAAAAACGAAAAAGGCCTGAACAGAAACAGACATTCCACCAACTCCAGAACTTTCTGAGAAATCTCTGACAACCTGTTTGTTAATAGCCCTTAAATCCACAAAATCTTGCTTTGCATTTAATACACACCGGTGAAGCCTGTCAGTCTTGAACTAAAGGGAATGACGATCTAAGACAGGGAACCTCCAGCATGCTCAAACTTCGGGGAACCGGAAGGGATAACAGTTATTTGACTTTTTATTTTTTTTAACAGTAAACATTTAATAAGCATTAATTAAAGCTAACAGAGGCTTTCATAGTCTAACCAGAAATGCTCTCCTCCTGTGATTTGCTTCAGCTTTTGCTTGGTGCTCCATCCCCCCTGCTGCCTTCCTGGGAGTGTGTTTTCCGTATCTCCCTAATCCCTCGGGGCTCGGCACACTGATTCAGTGAGGGTTGATCCAAGTCATGGCTGATTTTAGTCTAAGATGAAACGAGTTTCCCATTTCTATTTTGTGAGACATGTGCTTCATGAATTTGCTTGCTTGCCTGTTTTACAAAGCCTACTCTAGCCTTATCATGCCAGTTTATTTCATGTTTTTGGTTTTTACTTGTGGCTGCCTTTTTGCTTTTGTGTTACAGGTGTTTGGAAAGGAAGTACAATACAGTTTGTGATTTTTGTAGGAAACACAAAACCATTCTTCGGTACATCATCTGGGGCATTTTGTTAACAGGTAAATAACAAAGGGGGTGGGGATACCACTGTTTCTTTTTGGGGGAATCCCTGAAAGGTTGACTGTGTGGAGAGAGAATAAACCTCCTCCTGGATCTCAGTGAGTCACACAGAGAGGCAGAGAGGGAAATCTATAAGCCCCTATGTATTGAGTCTCAGCAGGAGAAACCTATACAAACTGTCTGTGAGGCCAGCAGCTAATTTTTTGAGTCTCCTCTCTCAAGTCTCATATAGCTTTTATTATTATCACATGGATTTGAGGGAGTGCAGTGGTTAATGCAAGCGATTAACGCTTTGTGTGAATGCAACCTGAGGAGCCCAGGGCCCTCCAGCCCACTCCTCTTGCCTGTAGGCAAGACACAATGTCTCCTGTTTTCACTCCCTCCAAAGCAAAGTGCTCCTCAGCCCATTGTAAAGAGCACTCCTGTCTGTAAAATATGACCATTCCCACCCACGCCCACAGACATTGCCCCAGACCCCTGCACCACTGAGGCCAGTGGTTTTGCTGGTGCTCAGACTGCTACAGCAGGAAACAGCAGGGTTGGCAAACTTTCTCTCTACCAGGCCAGAGAGTATTTTAGGATTTTAGTATGGTAAGCAGAAGGTCAAAACCACATCACTCTGTCATTATAGTAAAAAACAGCCATACACAATACGTAAGCAGAGGGACATGGCTGTGTTCTGTCACCATATTTGTAGAATGCAAATATACAAATACAATTGTATTTGCCACCTACAGAAACATGTGGCAGGCCAAATCGACTTAACCCGCAGACCATCTTTGCTGACCTTTAAGAGTAGGAAACCTTATTCTTATCCTCACATCTGCTCTTCAAAAGCAGCCACCTTGGTAACCGCTCTCTCGCCCCTTGTCCTTGACATTCTGCGGCACTTAGAGACATGGTCTATTGTTGGTAAGTCTATTTTCCTACTCAAGCTTAGGCCAAATGTGAGGTGCAAACCAGGGGAATCAATACCTGTATGCTAGTGGTTGCTTCAGTGCATGGCCTGTCTCTGATAGTAGCTGCCCTGCCGAGTCTGAATGCCAGGGGGAAAAATGAAAGTTGCAAGGCCCAGTGATCAGGCCTCGAGATCCAAGAACTCAGAAGATCCTATAAGAAAAAGGACCTAGCACCCTGTCCTCCTAGACTTGATGGTGAAAATCTTAGGGACTTGGTTTGAAAAACATCAGAAATGCCCATTGGAGAAGCCAGTAGCCAAATCAAGAGCACTCCTGCATTCAATGGCTGCTTGATTAAACCTCCCCTTGCCTGAACGGTCCAGGCTGAGGCTGGCATCTGGCTGGTGTTGATGTTCAACGTCTGCATTTGCTTCCTGGACAGGTTTTCTGGCTATGGTGATCACAGCCTGTGTGCTGAACTTTCACAGAGCCCTTCCTCTGTTTGTGATCACTGTGACTGCCATCTTCTTTGTTGTCTGGGATCAGCTGATGGCCAGATATGAACATCGAATTGATGAGATCCTATCTCCTGGCAGAAGGCTTCTGAACAGCCACTGGTTCTGGCTGAAGTGGTAAATGCAATTGGTTCTCTTATTGCAGTGGAAAGGGGTGTTGTTCTTTTCTAACACAGTTCTAAGAATTTGTTCTGAAATTGCTTCCTCATTTATGAGATATTGAAGCTAGAAACAACCTAGGGAGTGATCTGTTATAATGTCTTCAATTTTACACATAGGAAATCAAGGCCCAGATGAGGTGATGACTCATTTGAGATGTGTCCAAATGTCCCTACAAACTGTCTTAATTTCAAGTGTTATTAAATGATAAATGTTGTTCAAAGGATGTTAATCTAATAACTTTTCTTGTGCTGTATTAGATAGACAATTACATGCCCACGTATCAAGCAGCAGTCAGGAATGTACAATAGTGGGAGAGTTTAGTCATAGCAGGGGTGGCTTTAGCTCTCCCTCTAACTTGTCAGTGGAAGGGCTTCGTGATGGACCATTAATATCTGTCCTGGCACGAGACAGGAGACAGCAGAACGAATGCCATCTAATCTCAGTACCTATTTATAAAGAACTGGTCTATAAGTACAAAATGCTGGAGATTGCTGACAACACATCTGCAATGAGCTTTCACTTTTTGCAGATTTAGATTTTTTCTTCTTATACAAGTCTATGCATAGTCTCTTTAAAATTTTTTTTCAAAATGGAGAACATATTCCATCTTTAATTTGATATTTTAACTTGTATTCCTATATGGTTGACCATGTATTATACTTACAAAATTTTTGCTATTTTAAATGTTATGATGAATATAAATCTTTGTATCTATTTCTGATCGATTTAAGTCAACCATTATCTCATTCATTGCACTTCTTTGTTGACTAGTGAATCCAAATAATTTTTCAGGCTTTCTTTTCTTTTTCTTTTCTCCTAATTTCCCTCCACGCTTTTTGCTCATTAAAAACTTAGGGTTTTGGCTGGGCATGG
Organism: Cheirogaleus medius; assembly: GCA_008086735.1. NCBI lineage: Eukaryota > Metazoa > Chordata > Mammalia > Primates > Cheirogaleidae > Cheirogaleus > Cheirogaleus medius. The sequence continues at coordinate 69,411,893 of VBSM01003204.1, read as the reverse complement.
TGGCGCATGCCTGTAGTCCCAGCTACTCGGGAGGCTGAGGCAGAAGAATCGTTTGGGCCCCAGGAGTTTGAGGTTGCTGTGAGCTATGATGATGCCCTGCACTCTAGCCAGGGCAAAAGAGCGATACCCTGCATCAAAATATATATATATATGTACATTACTTTGTCGAGGATCACTAGCACTTGACTTTTTGTGTAACCAACCAGTATGTTGAAATCGTGACCCGTGGATTGTGATCAAAATACAGCTCAGTTTTTCTCATCCATCATCCTTTCAATTTGATTCAGTGGAAGCTATCTATCTTGTACTTTGTATAAAAATGTCAAAAGCCCACAACTGTGCTGCACACTCTTAGTTAATAGTCCAACGGTCACAGGCACATTTTGAGTATCAGGATGTGCTTTCCCATACAATAATGAAAACTATGAACTTGACCAAGAGTCCCATCTTTCCTCCCCAGCTTCCTGCCCCTCTACCAGTCTCAAAGCCAGGAGAGAGATCAGAGCTGGGACAGTTCTGACTGAGGGAGGTGGCCTCCTGCTCTGGGTAGGAAGCTGGCCTCCCTGGGAGGAAGAGCCTGTGAAGTGTTAAAGACAACTCCTTCCCTTAGGCCCCCACATGCTGCGGTGACTGCTTAGGGCCTTCCCCTCTCTCTGTGGGACCTCATCTCCCTCCAGGTGGCCCTCCTGGGTAGGATCCAGGACCAGCCTCTCTCCAGTGAGGCTCACGGGGGGTGGGGGG
>VBSM01003204.1:69349108-69411052 GCA_008086735.1 Cheirogaleus medius | reverse complement strand
GCCTCCCAGAGTGCTAGGATTACAGGCGTGAGCCACCGCGCCCGGCCCGACAAACTGGGATTGTGTCATCCCCACACAGCAGCCTTTCTGGCTCTGCCATGCAAGCAGTGAGTCAGCCTTGTCATGCCCGCTAGACTCCTCGGGGGAGTCCGACCCGGTTTAAAGTCGGAGTCAGCTCTCTGAGGCTCTGGTGAGGTCCCCCAAATGCAGGGAACACATTTCAAGCTCCCCCTTCAAGGGAAGAAGGTAACACCTCACCCACCTCCCAAAACAAGGGGTGACAAATCCCAATACCTCTTTCAAAGAAATCACTGGACTTTCTCTCTCTCTTCTCTTTCTCCTCTCTGACCCCTTTATGTATCCTTAAACAGGCAAAGGGCCCAAGAGTTGTAGGGTGAGAGGGACACATTACTTAATTTTTTTGGCTATTTGCCATTATAGCCAGAACCAAAAAGGGTCTGTTGCAATTCGCAAAAGCACAGCTTCCTGGTACTGGGGTGTGTTACTCTCACTCACATTTTTTGTTTGTTACTTTAAGCCTGATTACAATTCTCATGTTAGCACCACAAATGATGCCAGTGCTTCCCTTCCTGTTCTCTTAGGGTGATTTGGAGCTGCCTGATCCTGGGCGTTATTTTCTGGCTGGTCTTGGACACTGCCAGGATGGGCCAACAGCACCTAGTGTCCTTCGGTGGGCTCCTAATGTATATCGTCCTGTTATTTCTGTTTTCTAAGCACCCAACCAGAGTAAGTATGAAATTGATCTTTTGGATTTTTTCCGCCACGTATGTATGAATTACTCAAAATAGTGATTGTGAGAGAATTTAACTATTATTCAATATTTTTCTTACCTTGCTGTAGAGTGGCCAGGGTGCTCTACTTCTTGAGCTCTTATTGTCCTGTCTGTTACTATTTCCTATTTCACCCTCAGTGATTTTCTAGTTACACAACCAGGGAGACATTCTCTCCCTGTCAAGTCCAATTTCTATTCATGTACCCCCACCCTGCCCCGCCGCCGTCAACCACACGTAAAGGGAAAACTCATCTATGTTGATCCAGATTTCCCCAGACCATAACTAATCTAATATTCTTCCATTGGATCCTGCAGTTTATCAACGTACCGTTTGCAATTTGGGCTTTTTGACTCTGAAAATTTGTCCTTATACAGTTCTCCTCCCCCAGCCCCCCGAACCTGATTTTCATCCTTGCTCTGTCAGCCGGTAACTCGTGAACTGGGCAAGAATTCTGATACACTGAGGCTCTTGCGTGTAACTCACAATGGCAATGGCAAACTCTGGAAGACTTTACCAGTTAAAAGACTGACCCAAGAAAAGAGCATTAATGAGAGACCAAGTTCACCTAATATGATCCAAATCCTTTGCCTTGCTCGGGTAAACATCTCTGTTGTCTGTGCTCAATCACATAGCTCTTTTCAGACCACTTAGCCCTGCATCAAAAATGAAAGCAGATGAGTGTCCCTTCCTGCTATGTCCTGGGTCTGCATTAGAGTTTCTTGGTCCCTTTCACAGTGAAACAAGAGCCCCTCGACAGGGCAGAAAATTACTTACTTAGAAATTGTCAGATCAACAAACCATGGACACACAGAGAAATTATGTTCTGCTATTCCATTTTCCAGATGGGAAATAATTATATGTGTCCAATATTTGCAACATGACTAGGACAGCCAGATCCTTCCTCCTTTAGTGGCCCTTCTTAGACTACTGTTCATGTCTAAGTTATTTAGCAGGACATAATAGCTACCTACTTTTCTGGGAGTGAAGGCTATAAATTCAGGGTTAGGAAGAGGGAACACGATCATGAGTTTTGAAAGGTATGATCCTATCAAGGGGTTCCACACACATGACTGCTTTGGCCATCCCAAAGAAGATGGGTCATAGGCCATATCTGAGAATGCTTCCAAGGAAATAGTGATTCTTCAGACACATGCCAAAGTTAGCATTAATTTTCTACTAAGATATACCTCTTGATCTTTCTGCATAGGTTTACTGGAGACCTGTCTTTTGGGGAATTGGGTTACAGTTTCTTCTTGGACTCTTGATTCTAAGGACTGACCCTGGATTTATAGCTTTCAATTGGTTGGGCAAACAAGTTCAGGTAAGTTTGGTTCAAAAGAAAACCTTGCTTTTACATGGTGCATTTAACTTTTGGATGTAATCCTCAAGACGTGTTAGAAATAGGTTTGTCTGCATTAGTTCACCCAAATTTTAACCCTGTAGCGTAGGTTAAACAAATCATTTTGTTTATGTTAAATACATTAATCTGTATAGTTTATTAATATTGTTACTTTCCCCCACCTATATCACCCACTACATCACTCCCTTGTCCCTCCACCCTGCCCAAAGGGCGCTGCACTTCTAAGATGGTTCCAAAGACAAAGAAACAGGTTTCCCTCCCACCCAGTGGTAACCCGCACCACCCATGTGCCGCTGTGGTTTGCTGGACCACATTTGGTTCATTCTTTAGCTTCCTGGAGTCAGACTGAATGTCAGAAATGCAGGTATAACTCAAAAATACAATTCCATGCCATTCATTGGAAGGAGCAAAGCTGAGAACATGAACTTTCCAAGTTTATCCAACAAGTTTGCTGGGCTTCCATCCTCTGCAGAGTCCTAGTGTTACTGTGGACTCTTGAGTGATTGTAACAATCTCTCTTTTTTTTTCTTTAACTCAGACTTTTCTGGAGTACACTGATGCTGGTGCTTCATTTGTCTTTGGTGAGAAATACAAAGACCACTTCTTTGCATTTAAGGTAAAGCCAAGCCTCCTTTCTAGGTAGTCACTGCCTTTTCCCTAACTTCTCAGTCTTTGTAGATGTTCAGATAGAACTTAACTTACCAAAGCGAGATATGTAACCGCCGAGCTTTTCAACGGTATGCAACACATCATGGCTCTTTTTCATTTACAATGTTATCTGAACTCAGTGGAGTGCACACATTGTACTTTGTTGCTATAGTGTTAAGGGAGACATCTAGAGGAAGTCACAAATATGCAAATTTGGGGGTGGGTGGGCTTGTAGCATTTACTGAGATATCTATGAAAAAAATCATATGGAGTATCAGTATCTGGGACTTCGGGGGGAAAAGAACATTATGTTCTTGACAGTGATAGGCACGTTGCCAGCAGTGGCTGATGGGTGCAGGGTCAATGACAGCTCTGCCCTGGGAAACCTCTCAGTCCCAGACACAGCTGGTCAACCACATCAACCTCTGTTCTTCCAAAGCCATCTCTGAGCCAAACCTTTCTCATCTGCCCTTCAGCACAGCCTTTGCCTGGGCTGGGCCTTCTCCTAAGCAAAGGAGGCACGTTATTTTACAGGGGAAAGGCAACCTGACTGGGCACAGTTGGGATTTCCACGCACCCTGTGGGAAGTCCCTACCAATACTTGTCAATGAGTCAGAAAGATGCATTTGGGTTTCTCTCCAGCTTTCTTTTTTGTGGTGTGTTGGTGCTCATACACTTCTAAATTATTTTCTCGCCTAGAGACTCCAAATTTACCTCCAAATTTCCCTGGTTTCAGTTAGGCTAACATTTATGTCGAATCTTTTTGTTAAACTGCTGATTTGGCTTTAAGGCTAAGATAACTAAGCCATCTCTGAAAGACCAAGTGTTCACAGTGTGAGGTAGAAATATGCTTATATCATGAATTAAATTCAGAATTGGGAAAAAGTAAAGTCATAAAGAAAGTAACTTGCCACTTGGATAATGTGGGTGTCTTCAGACCTCCCTCCCCCTTCCAGGGCATTGGCCTCGTTCTTTCCTGCCGGTGCAGAATCCCTGTGGGAACATTACAGAGACGAGCCCCTTTAACTCCCTCAAGCTTTTAGGCAGGTGCTGGCTACCCATTATGGCCAATAAAAGCCTCATAGTGAGTGAGCTCTGAATACTAGCACAAAATGTCTTTTAATATGTATTATTAATAGGTTTTTCTAAATTAGATCCTGTACAGATTGTCCCCGGTCATTCTGTACTTCTGGTGGCAGCTTGTCTCTGGCCATTTAGCTGGAGCACAGTGGTGGAGAGGTGAGGTACAGTGGAGCTGAGGAGGGGCCCAGCCTACGGCTCTGTGTGGCCGATGCAGGGTAGAAACCACTCCCTGTGGGAACACAGGCTGCACTGATGGCACCCAAAGAGCATCAGGAAAATAGGATCTAAGAAAATACAGCTTCTTTAACACAGAACTAAAATAGTTTCAAAAATGTAGTCACTTTTTTAGTGATTCATAAATCAATAGATAAAATAATCATTATTTTTAAATCTAAAAGGATGAATGCTTACTCTGTAGGAAATACTGTGTGTAAGCAGCCACCGTGCTTTCCGGGGTCTCTACAGCCCCCCCAGCATAAAGATTTAAAGTTGCTCACAATTCATCTTGACTCACTCTGCTAATTAATGGTGAAGTTCGTGTTTTTTTAACATCAGGACAATAAGAATATTTGCTGGTGGCCTTAAGTTTGTTGATCTAGTTATGATAAATCCCCCACAAAACTTCATTCCTTCTCTGAGTAAGAAAAGTTCATCTTGGAAGGAAAAAGAAAAGGCTAAGTTTCCTGTGAAATACACTGAAGCTTATTTAAAATATATTAGAATAAGAAACTGTAGACAGGGAAGCTGCCTGAGAAAAGTGTTTAGTTCAAGAAGAGTTTCTAGTATTTTCATGACGTTTCTGCAGAAGAAAAGGGGGCAGAGAGGAAACCTTATATGAAACCTGCGTTTCAACTGGGCCCAACATTAACCCATGGCTGCCTCTGTCCCCCTAGGTCTTGCCAATCGTGGTTTTCTTCAGCACCGTCATGTCCATGCTATACTACCTCGGGCTGATGCAGTGGATTATTAGAAAGGTACTGGGACGGGGAGGGACTGGGTGACAGGTGTAGAGCTGATCCTCTCTGGCATGAAGTCCTCAAAGTCTTCTACCTGGGTATTTCCAAAGTGCCTTTCTCTTCCTACCACGACCGACCTACCACTACCACCACCCAAGTTATTAGATTCAGATGCCAAAATCCTAAATAGAGGGAATTTTATCTTGGAAACTTCTAACAGGGCTTTGATTTGTGATCCATTAGATATCTTCGTGAAACCACAGCAGTTACGTCTTTAGCCAAGGAACTGAGGTCAGATACCCGCCCAGGGAAAACAGTGTTGCTCCTTCAGCTTGGTTATCTGCCTTGTGCCTTACACAAAAGCCCTGCTTATCTTCAGGATGTTACAGAAGTAGATGCTTCAGGTCCTGGACTTGCTAGAGAAATCAAAGCAAGAAGGAGAAGCTGCTTTTTGCTCCTAAGGGAGTTTTATAATACACAAATTAAAAAAATTTTAAAAAGCTGAAGAGGTAATCTCCTTCCTACTGGCCCAGCCACCTTGAGTCCTGCACTCATGTGTTAGATCAGAAAATGAGGAGATTTTTAAGCTAGTTGGGATGCACAAGATCGAGGAGCAGTGCACACAGTGCTTGGAGCACAGCCACACCCCTCCTTTGATCCCTGTAAATAAGTGAAAATGTACAAACAGAAGGAAACAGTAAAGAGAGAAAGGAGAAAGAGAACCGGAGTACAGGTACCAGCAGAAACCAGCATTACGGCAAGAGCTCCAGTGCTCATAATTTTCTGATTGTAGGTTTAAACATTCAGAATACTGCATTTATGTCTAAGCCAAAAAAAGAGAGAAGAGAGAGAGAGAATGTAGCAGGAAGTTCCCCATCCTCAGGTGGGTGCCACTGTCATTTGTATAGTGTTCAAAGTATATCCAATGACTCAGACTTGCCACGGAAACAGGATCTGATCAGCCTGCTCTATGGGCCCGTGCATTGGGCACCATCTCTAGGCTGCCAACAGTGGTGAAAGACCTCAGCATTTCTACTCCGATTTAAAGATTCTTATCCCTACTTTGCAGTTTTGTGTATATGAAGGGTTGCTCACTAACTTTGTCCTTTTCTTCCTTTTAGATTGGATGGTTAATGCTAGTCACTATGGGATCGTCTCCTATTGAATCTGTAGTTGCTGCTGGCAATGTGTTTGTTGGACAAGTAAGTTGTAACATCAAAAAACACAACAAAACATCTTCTGAAATGGATAGTCTCTTGCCCAAAAAAAGCCACATAAGAAAATATTCCATTTTTATTTCTTTTAGAGTAGATAGGAGGAGACAGACAGAGAGAGAGAGAGATCCCATCCAAGAGTCTGGGTACACTGCTGTGGAATTGGGTTCTTGAAAGTTCATGAAGAGTAAGGAGGGTTGTGTCATTTGATTAAAGCACAGAGCTTCTCGTACATAGGTTCTTAACAAATCTTTTCTGAGTTTAGTGAGTTGTTGAGGTCTCTGGGCAGCTCTTCAGAGGCTAGTCACTCTTCCCCTTGAATGGATTTCGCTATCTCGAAGCTGCAAACATGTAACGGGCAGCCTCACACCCTGCGCTGTAACGCCTGTGGCAGGGAAGGCCACAGAGAGAGACTTCCCACCGAGCCCCGCGCAGCTGTGCAAATACTTGGGCTCATTTTCGACTTGTCTGAACTGGCCAACAGCCTGTCCTTGCTGAGCCTGAGGGAAAATGCTTTTAGTTTTTTCCTTCTCATCAAAGATTAGATTTTAGGCTACAATTTTCACCTTCCTGATCCATCACATGGATAAACACTCTTTAGCCTGAAGTTCACTTAAGTAAAGAAATACGATGTCCAGGATTGTCTCTCAAAATAGCAGCATTGCAGAGGGGTGGATAAGAATGACATGATGATAAGCTACTCATCCCTCGGGATACGCAGCTTCAGGCGGAATGGCATCACACACCCAGGAAACCAAGTGTGAATGCTTGCCACCACCACTGCCCAGGGAAATTGGATTTGAAGCAAAAAATCAAGTCACCCAGAAAAACATGGCCCCAAATCCCAGGCTCGCAGCTGCTCCAGGCAAGCTGAGCCATCTGGTTGCTAAGCCCGGCTCGCTAGCCCCGAGCATAATCTTAAGAGTGGGGACTCATACTTCTTCCGCAGGAGTTAAAATTATTATAATTATAGTCATAAAATCTCTCAGGAATAATTACAGCACCATCGTGAGTTGATTGTTCCTATCTGCAGGCTAAGAGGGCTCCTGTACTGGGTTCCTAGGTAGTGTATAAATTGAGGCTCAACACATTCAATCTTACAGAACAATTAGAAATAATGAGGAGAAAACTGTAAATTGCGTACAAGCGTCCATGCTACTCAGTTTGACTCTTAGTATGCGGAAAGTACAGCTATTTTTTTATGGAGGCTGCCTGCACTCCTTCGCAGGATGCCAGCCTTTACAAATACCCTCTGTTTGGTTCCTGTTCACTCATCAGAGAAGCGTCTCTGCTTTTTAATTACAATAGGGCCCGTCCTTGTTATTGCTGGTATTCTTTTTTTTTTAATACTTGTATCTCTATTTCCCTGAAGTATCAGGAAATAGGGTTAAGGTGAAGTTGGAAGATGCGAAGTCACAGTGGCTTAGGTATCAGCAGTCCACAAGGCCAGGCCACTGTGCACAGTCCCTTGGCCAAGCCTTAGAAAAGTGTACTGGGTCATCAAAGAGTCTAATCCTAGGCTAGGTGGCCTTATATTACTAGCCTTGAAAATTTTGCAAAATTTACACATGCCCGTATATGCACAGTGACATAGAGTTCAAATGACACAGACATTGATAGTACAGCTTCTCAAACTGGAGCATGCATCAGAGTCACCTGGAAGGCTTGTTCAACTACGGATTACTGGCCCCGACCTGCAGTTTCTAATTTAGTCAGTGGAGAATTTGCATTTCTAACAAGTTCCCAGGTGATGCTGATGGAGCTGGTCTGCGCTTGAAGTTCACTCTTAGAAACACTGCCTCAGAGAATAAAAAGTAAAATTTTTTTGAGACAGCATCTCTCTCATTACTCAAGCTAAAGTGCAGTGGTGTATCATCACAGCTCACTGTAACCTCAGACTCCTGGGCTCAAGTGATCCTCCTGCCTCAGCCTCCCAAAGTGCTGGTATTACAGGCGTGGGCCACCACACCCAACATGAGAATAAAATTTTGGGTAGACTGGCACAGAATTTAAAAAGGAACATTTGATCTAGTCACCCTTCTTTGTCTACAGACAGAGTCTCCACTGCTGGTTCGACCATATCTACCACACGTCACCAGGTCTGAACTCCACGCCATCATGACAGCCGGCTTCTCTACAATCGCTGGAAGCGTCTTAGGTGCATACATCTCTTTTGGGGTAAGAAGGTTTTAGAATTAACTTATGGAAAATTCAACCCCCTCTTTCTTTCTTCTTTCTTCCCTTTGCTTTCTTTGCTATTGTTATTTCTTACCCCACCTCCGCCCCTTCTTCCCATTGATGGTGAGGGAGGAGGTCAAGAGAGTGTCTTTTTTGCTGTATGGCAAAAGTTGGTCACTGTTGCCTCAGCATTTGAATGCAGGGACCCCAAGGGGCTTGGGGGCTTCAAATCCTTCCACCTAAATGTGTAAATTTGCCACCTATATTTACAGAATAAAAATAGCAAAATGCAATCATACAAATTCAGATTGCCCTGTTTTTGTAGATAAAGTTTTATTGGAAACAAGCTACTCCTATTCATTTGTCTATGACAGCTTTCATGCTACAGAGTTGAGGAGTTTTGACCCTCAAAGCCAAACATATTTACTCTCTGGCCCTTTACAGTACAAGTTTTCTGACCCCCTTGTCTAGAGCAATGGCTCTCAGACAACTGCACATTAGAATTTCCTAGGAGCTTTCAAATTCTCTAATGCTCAGGCCCATACCTCTGAGTAATTAAACCAGAATTTCTTGGGACGAGACCCAGACATTAAAATATTTTTAAGACTTGTCAGATTCTAATGTATGGCCAAGATTGAGAGCTGGTCTGTGGTGTAGGGCTGGAGAATGTTCTGATAACTGGTGTATGTGCCCCTAGACATAGTGCTTACAAGCCACACATGGATACAAAGCCCAGTGGAGAAGTGCAATAACACAGTCAACACTGTAGGACTCAGGTGGCTAGGATTTCTTACAAGAGAAGGGACCTTCATTCCAGATCTTCCTCCAGGCCTTGGAGAGCCAATTGGTAGGAAGAGGGAAGAAGAAAGGGGTGGAAGATACCAAGAAAAAAGCAGTTTGAGTGGACCCCAGATAGCTCGCTCTGTCCCCACTGCAGGATGCTGCCTTGGAAAGTGTGTTAGGTGGGATGGGAATGTGGAGGGAGGGACTGATTCTGGAATTCTGAAAACATAGGGAAGAGAACCCAGAAACAATGTAAGGGGGGCGGGAAGGGGAAAGAGTGGACTTGCAGTGAGGAAAATAGAAACAGTTCACAGATTACAAAGACTCCAGATCAATGAATATTGTGTAAAGACAAAGGATTTCAAGAGAGCCAAGGGAAGGTGGAGGGAGGGGGCTGTCCATGCCTGCTCGTGGACCCTATATCCTTTCCCTATTCCCCACATCCCCTATCTAAGTTGGAGTGACCTGTGGGCTTTAGGGACTATGGGAATGTTCAAAAGGACAACAAAGAGGTTGAGGAATCATCTTCGGGGTTTTTACCAATGATCAGGTTTTGGTTTCGTGTGTCCCCCCGAGGATGTGGTCAATTCACACAAATGCCTTCCTCATCCCTCTGACTCTAAAAGGGACGCTGTGACTTTGCTCATTGAGCTAGAGTTGCTCTTACAAATCTCCAAAGAAATATTGCTTTCTGGCACACAATCAGCTCCTGCCCCATGTTTCCCCTCGTAAGGCTCTCGGACTATATCTCTGAACACAGGAGAAAAGCTAACCCTTCAGTTTGCCGCCTTCTGAAATTACAGATTCCGTCCGCCCACTTGCTAACGGCTTCAGTTATGTCGGCACCAGCATCATTGGCTGCTGCCAAACTCTTTTGGCCTGAGACAGAAAAACCTAAAATAACCCTCAAGAATGCCATGAAAATGGAAAATGGGTAAGTGGGACACATTAATTAATGACTACACAAGTTGGGGTGGGGAAGTCCAAATCCCAAGTACAGCAAAAATTTGAAAAGCCCAGTGAATTATGGTAGTAAATTAATTTCCCAATGACTATTTAAACTTCGCACACACACACACAAAAAATCTTGTTTCAACAGTTGAGGAAAACCTCTCTAAATACCTGAATGTGGATACATTCCCTTATCTGTTCTTTGTAAAGCTATTTCAGCGTAATTATAGCTTAGTGTTCACTAAACCTTGGTTTGAGATGGTTGCAAAGCCACAGGATGACCATTTGTGGAGGTTCCTCATGTAACAAAACAACCGGTTCATTTTCTTTTGCCCCCCTTTTTTGTGAAAAAGAAAGAAAAAAGGGGTAAAATAGACTAAAGGATTTAGGGTGTTCATAAGTATTTAATTAAATAACATAATTGATTAACCATGTGTCTGAGACTCACACCCAACTTGTATGTAGATGGAGTCAACCATCTACTGACTGAAAAAGCAGTTGCCAAAGAATCCATAATGATTCCACCTACAAAGTTAGTAAATGGGAGATTTACATAATACATTACTTAGGGATACAGACATTTAGGAAGATTGTAAAGAAAGAGAATGATAAACATATTTTAGGGAGGTACCTCTGAGATTAGAGGGGAGGGGACCAGGGAGGAACACAAGGGGGATTCACAAGTGCCGGAGACGTTCCAGTTCTTAAATGAGGTGACGGATGTACAAGCTTGCCTTGACAACTCCTTGGTAATTCTGGAATCACTATTTTTTTTGGCAAAGTGATTCAAGGAATCTCCTAGAAGCTGCGACACAGGGAGCGTCCTCGTCCATCCCTCTGGTGGCAAACATTGCTGTGAATCTGATTGCCTTCCTGGCCCTGTTGTCTTTTGTGAATTCAGCCCTGTCCTGGTTTGGAAACATGTTTGACTACCCGCAGCTGAGTTTTGAGGTATACTCCTATCATGTTGTTGCCCCTCTGTTTTCTTTACGCCTGTCTTTGGTTAAAAAAAAAAATTTGTGAGCCGCCTTCCTGGGCTACATGCAGTGAACTCTTACACATTGTAGAAGCTTCTCGCCCATCCCCCATCTTCCCCTCCCCCTTTCTCTGCTCTATCACCTCCCTTCCCCCAGCAGATAGTCATTCTCTCCTGACCCTGTCCCCACAAAAACAGGTTACTTCAAATGACCCAATTCCAGCCTCAACTCCTGCTGGATAAGGATGGGCAAGGGGAGGTGAAGGGATTCCTGTGCCTAAAGGAGACAAAGGGAGCAGAAACTCTCTCGTTCCTGAGGATGAGACAGAAGAAAGGGAAACAAATCACTATTCTAACCAAGTATCTGTCAATATTTTTGGGTTTTGTAGCTAATATGCTCCTACATCTTCATGCCTTTCTCCTTCATGATGGGAGTGGACTGGCAGGACAGCTTTATGGTTGCCAAACTCATAGGTTACAAGACATTCTTCAATGAATTTGTGGCGTATGAGCACCTCTCAAAATTGATCGATCTGAGGAAAGAGGCTGGACCCAGATTTGTGAATGGTGTGCAGCAATACATGTCGGTGAGTAAATATTTTGATTTCTCAGTGCACTCCATCACATACGTGCGTTTGTTGATTCCATGTGCCGCTGTGTGTGTTGGGCACCGTGCCAGGTTCCTGGGATATGTCAGAACAAAACAAACCAAAAATCCATCCTCTCATGGAGCTTGTAATGTACATAGCACCTCGTGACTTGTAGTTAATCATTGTGTGTGTGTGTGTGTGTGTAGAGAAACACAGCTAATCCTTGTCACTGTGATAACTTTGGAGGACTGTGGGCACAACAGCCCCAGAGTCACAGGAGCTGGGACAGGAATCAGTCTACAAATATTTGTCGAATACCTTCTATGTGCAGCATTGGGTACTAAGGCCACAGCACTAAACAGGCCTCAGGTCCCCTGCCTGCATAGGGCTGAGAGTCCAGCGATCATAAAGGCCTCTCCCTTCCAGCTTAAGGTGTTCTGTGAGTTCTGAGGAACTGCCTAAATGCTACCTGGTGCCTGGACATCCTCAAGAGGTAGTAAGACACCATCACTACTCTCCAAGGAGGTGAGGGAAAGAAAAAGCTCAGAGTCTGTGATCTAAAAACCTTGAGACAAGCACCCATACTTATGTCAGTACTTCAGGTCAGTAGCCTACAAGGAGAGCCTCACCTCTGCCTGGACTTTGGTGGGAGGAGGAACTCAGGGGAGGCCATGTTTGCAGTTGAATCTCCAGTTTTTTTCCCCTGAAGAACAGAACATGGAAACTCTCAGGAATATGGTGAACATTCCTGACCACCACCATTACTCACTGAAACAACCCGTTTGCAATTAATGTCCCAGGCATGTGTTTGGTTTTAAAAGGAAAGGGGAGAAACAGCACGCTCTCCAAGGCACTGAGACGCTCACCCCTGAACTGCATCACCATTCCTCCCCACCTCCCGACCGACATGCAGATTTACTCCCACGCAGCACACAGATGTAACAGCCTGCTCCAGGAGAGGCCTGATTTGTAATTGACAGTCAGGGGCATTTTGACCCACACATCTGGTATGAACTGGGGCTCTGTAGATTTCCCTTCTCTTACATGTTCATTCTTCAACTAACCTCACAGTGGAGCACGGCCAATTATCCTCATTGTTTAGATGCCACCAAAACCAGTTTGTTTCACCGCCAAAAGTAAACAATAGGCTAAATTAAGTGAAATGTTTTCTATCCCCAACTGCCAGTTGACAGAGAATAGTTTTGTTAATGAGCAGAGCCAGCTCTTGATTCTGGCAGTGCTAAGCAGTTTTGCGGGAGGGTGGTTAAGAGGGTAAAGACAGAACAGTAGAGCTGATTTGGGCTTGGGGGTGAGCCCGACCGAGGCAGGCACAGAAAGGACATTTGGAAATAGGAGCTCAACGGCCTCTACCATTATTGAGTCATGATGGGAAAAGCATTTTGTTTCTCCAAATTTCTGATTTCCAACCAACAAAATGCAGATGAGTCCCAGAAATTTCTGCTTACCAACCTACAAATGGGGGAGGGTGTCCCAACAGTGCCCTGGAAATAGTGCTACACAATCGAAGCCTACCATGTGGGTCCATGAGTAAGACCCCAGGGATATCCATTGAATTAGGTCTACACTGACTTCCATCTAAAATAAGAGGCAGAATTCTATGCAGCTCCCATGTACCTAGAATGAGCCCTTTATCCCACATCTTCTCTTTATTAAAGATAATACCTTGTCTGCTTGTTCATTGGTTTGCATGTGGTATAGTGGTATAGAAATACTTAGTGGTATAGAATTCAAAAGGTCCAAAAAGGCATAAAAGAAAAAGTAAGTCACCCTCCTTATTTCTCTGCCACCCAGCTTTTCTCCCTGGAGCATATTATGTGCACTGTTTTTAATCTTGCCCTTTGCACATAGTAACAGGTCTCAGGTACTTTTCCATATCAGTGCCTGTGACACAGCACTCTTTTGTATAGCACGAGGTAATGCATCTTAACCAGTCCCTTGCTGATGAACACTGTTACCAATTTTTGACAATTAAAGGTAGTGCTACAGTGACCATGCTTGTACACTTAAGGCATCTTTGCTTTTATGCAAAGAGAGCTTTCTGTAGGGTGCATTATTAATTTTTTCCTAGTGGACTGCGTCTTTTTCCATCATATAATCTTGCACATTTTTGGGCAAAGACAAAGCGGAACCATCCCAGCCTCCTTTCCCTTCTCTTATAAAATTAATCCTGGCCACATCTGTATGTTCCTTACCGCAGAGCCCCAGAAAGGGAAAAGGGGAAGCTCAGACCCTTTATGCCACCTCTCTCCCGCAATCTCGTAATTAGCATGCCTGTTTTTGAAGCCAGTTGAACTAAATGAAAAGCACTAGAAAGTGAGGGAAGAGGACAGCTTTTCCCGGAACGATGAACTGCACAAATACTTGACATTTTTCCTGCCTGCTATATGCACACTGATTGAAAACATCAACAAAGGAGTTCTCAGAAACCATGAGAGAGAAGAGGGGCCTTAGAATCAACAAAAAACTCACCATGACCACTTGAGTCTTGAATGTGAGCTTTCAAAAATCCCATTAGTGAAAGAAAAAAAAAAGATGCTGCTACTTTTGTGTGTAGCATTTGCTTGGTATGTTCCTTGAACCTAATCATAGAATTTTTAGGATATTGGAAAAGAAAATTATTGCCTCAATTGCATGGGTACCTTGGTTACTGAACCCCAAAGGGGTCCGACCTATGTCTAGTTATTTGCCATACAGAGAGCCAATTTCTCAGACAACAACGATTACCAAGGCAGAAAGGAATTTTTAATGCTAATGACATCATCCAGGAGAATGGGGGAAGCAGCCTCAAATCATCTCCCTAACGGAGGGTAGGGACTTTTAATGAGGGGCTACATGCATTGGGGCAGGTTGTGTTGAAATTAACAAGGGGCTACCTGCATTGGGGCAGGTGAGTGAGGCAGGGTGAATCTCCACATCAGGAGGCATGGGGGCCTTCAGGGTCTCAACTTCTTTGTCTTGCAAAAATTGCACTGCTTCTGGGAAACAACTCAAAAGATCAAGTAGTTAGTTAAAAGTTACAGGGTTCTGGTCATCAAGAATCTAAATCAGGAGAGGGAGAGGATTATAAAAAACATAAAGGGTAAAGGGGTCATTGACACTGGTTCATAGAGCCAATTACCCCGTTACCAGATTGGGTGTGCCTTTAGCGAGCGTCAGAGTGCACTGAATCTTCCCAGCCTCCTACAGTCAGTCCCTCAACCGAGAAAGAATTATCTGGCCTAAGCAGCCCCTCTTGAGCCAGAGGGCCATGTGCATGCTTTCACAAATTCCCCTTCCATCTTCTCACTGCCCTTTGAAAGGGCTGTTCATTCTCCCACTTCGAAGCGGGCATCCTGACATCCCCACAGGGCGGTCAGAGCCGGGCCACAGAGGAAGGCAGGCGCACACCATGGCCAGGCTGTAGGAAGCCCCTGTGATATCGGGGAATTTCCTTTTTACTAACTTAATTACCTTTGCATTATATCCTGAGTTATAATTTATATACCAAATAAAGGGTTCATTTTTGGTGTCACCTGTGTAACCATGACTACAATCAAGACATAGAACATTACCATCACATCTAAAAAATGTCCCTCACAGCCATTTGTAGTCAACCCCCTCCTCATCTCCAAAGACCTAGTCCCAGGCAACAATAATCTTCCTTGCACTGTAAATTACTTTTGCATATTCCAGAACTTCATATAAATGGACTCAGCATTCATGTTGTTGCATGTATTATTTTCCTTTTTATTGCAAAGCAGCATTCTGTTTTATGGATATCCACAATTTGTTTATCCATTTGCCTATTGAAGGACACTTGGGTTGCTTCCAGCAAGAGGCTATTATGAGTAAAGCTCTTATATTCATGCACAATCTTTCTGTGGGCATGTGTTTTTATTTCTTCTAGAAAAAATTGCTGGGTCATATAGGCAATGCATGTTAACTTGATAAAAAACTGCCACACTGTTTTACAAACAGGCTTTCACTTTCCTACCTGCAACGTATAAAAGGTCTAGTTCCTTTACATCCTTGTCAACACTTACTATTGCTGGTCTTTTTAAATTTTAGCCATTTCAGTGGATGTATAGTGGTAACTCATTGGGGTTTTAATTTGCATTTCCCTGGTGATTAATGATGCTGAATATCTTTTCATGTGTTTATTGTCCATTTGCATATCTTTTCTGAAGGATCTAAATCTCTTTATTCATTTTTCCTTTTGTGTTTGTCTTCTTCTTATCAAGATATAACAGTTCTTTATATATTCTGAATAAGTCCTTTGTCAAGTAAATGTAATGTGAATATTTTCTGGGACCAATTTGTATCTCCAGCAACTATTAATAGTACTGTGCCTGTCATATGATAGCAGGTAGTTGGGTCATATGGAATATTAAAAGTTATCATTTAGCAGGAAATTACATTTGCAGAAGCCAAGGCTACCAATCCCAAGCCCTTTGTAGAGTCTCTGAATCCGTATATCCCCTTTCCACCCTCTCTTAAAATTTGCAGGGAGATGATAAAAGGAGTCTAAAAAGCAGTGGGTATTTGACACAGTGTACTGTGCATTTATTTGTCTGTATTGATTCTGCAGTCAAGATGAAGCCCAGTTGGATGTATTAAGCTGGGTCAGGTGGTGTACACATATGTGTTTATGCTTGCTTACAGATTCGTTCTGAGATAATCGCCACATATGCTCTCTGTGGTTTTGCCAATATCGGTTCCCTAGGAATAGTGATCGGCGGACTCAGTAAGTGAAAAGAATATTCAACAACAGATGTGACATAACCATACTGTGACAAAAACATACTTGGGATCTCCATCTTGCTTTGTAATGTTATTCATGTCAGGGGGAAAAAAGAGCCCTGCAACAGTAGTAAATCTCTGGGGGTCTATTTTTAATCTCTGCTGTACAAAATGGTTTTCCTCTGTACACCCAAGCTAACCTCAGGAAGAATTTTCTCAAATGTACAACTGCTTCTTCCTACCCAAGGGTGACACACAGGCTTCACCTTGCGTGCCAATGCCAGTAGATTTGTAATGCAATGGCCACCTGGAGAAGGACTCTGAGTGCCAGTGGAAGTTCAGTGGAAATGTGCTGTGATTCATCAGTGATGTCTGCCATGGAAGTAGAAGTAGATGATGCCAGATGAGTTGCAGACCATCTCCTTAGCTGATCCCTCCTTGCAATCCATTCGCCTTGCCGTGAGGGAGCCCTTTGGATGAAACTTAGGACTTGTTTTTTCTGTGGAGAATGGAAACCTCTGAGCCTTTTGGTGGACAAACCTCTTCCCTTCCTCTCACACCAGAGAACTTCTCTGGATGTGGAGCGCATCAATAAGCTCTTGAACCTTGCTGAGCTAAGTTAAAAAGGGAGGGGGACAGAGTATCAGCTGACCTGAGACCCCAGCCCTAGAACAATTTTGAGAGACCAGGAATTTGATGTCTAATCACTAACCTCAACATTAATCTCACATACCTCATTCTGTGCTTTCTAGCATCCATAACTCCTTCCAGAAAGCGTGACATCGCCTCAGGGGCAGTGAGAGCTCTGATCGCGGGGACCGTCGCCTGCTTCATGACAGCCTGCATTGCAGGTACTGCGCCCTGTCCTCTGTGTGCTGGATGCCCACAGGATGGCAGCTTTGAGGGTGGTCGTGTCAGCGTCTCCAGACTGCATAGGCAGCACATGCTGCTGCAGAAAGCTGAGAGTCAGAGCCTCTGTGAGCACTCTGTAAAGTTAAGTGTGTGCAGCGTGGTGGAGAAGCTAAGAACAGAGAGTTCAGTGACTTCCTTAATTACTTAAATAAATGGCACTCTGTCCCACTTCTAGGTATACTCTCCAGCACTCCCGTGGACATCAACTGCCATCACATTTTAGAGACTGCCTTCAACTCCAGTGTACCTAGCAACGCAACCAAAGTGATGTCTTGTTGCCAAGATCTATTGAGCAGGTATTGTATTCTTGTTTATAACTTATTTATACTCCAGTACTACTAATAATATCAGACCTAAAGACCCCATCTACTTTTTAAAAATAACTTTGACTCTGTCTTTATTTAAAAGTAAGAACTTGTGCAGCAATTCTAACCACAATCGAGATACAGAATTCAGGTCTGTCTGCCCACCAAGCCCGTGACCTTAGCTGCTCCCCTCCCCTCTACCGCCTCCTGTCAAGGGGACTGAGGCTGTCCTGACAACATGGTGATGGGCTATGGTGGATCAGAGACCACCAGTAACCTGTGTCAGCCCCCGCCACCCTGTACAGTTTCTATTTGCAGAATCGATATCCCCATCCCGGATGCCCACCTTAATGGTCAAGTGTTTTATAAGGATTGTCCTATGCTTTCTTTGTTCCAGAGGAAACAGAAAAAGTGCTTGGACACCTGGAATTTGAGAGCCAAAACTAAACCCCCAGTGCTTTTATCCTTAACCCACCATAATCAGAATGTGAGGGAGGAAATCAGCTTCCTGTTCTTTGCTATTTTTAATGCTTCATCTTCTGTTCACCTACTGTTTCTGCCATCTAAGGCTCAACTAACTGTTTCATTCTACTTTCCACCAGCACTGTTGCCAAGGGTCCCGGTGAGGTCATCCCAGGAGGAAACCACAGCCTGTATTCTTTGAAGGGTTGCTGCAAATTGTTGAATCCATCAACACTTAACTGCAGTTGGATCCCTAATACATTTTGAGTTCAGCCACTTCTCCAGTGGAACTCTGAGTACAGAATTGTCTACAGATTGATACTTCCGTCATGGGATCTGCTTTAATTGCAAGGAAAGAAGAAAAACATGAGTGAACGCTTCAGAACTCCAACATCTTCCTCCTCCTTGTTCCTTCTAAGCCCACCCCTTCCCTACTGAGAACTACTATGATGTCCTGAAGTGAGGTGTTGTTTCCTGTCCCAACGATGTTTTCTGACCTTAGATTTCCAAAGCATTTCATTAGAATACAGGTATAAATGGTGGCTCCCAACAACTGGGCTATGACTCACCCACACCCACTCACTGTGCTAAGTGAGTCTCTAAGTAGTCCAGGGGGACTCTTTTTAAACACATCTCAGGTGAGGTCACTCTGCATGCACCCTTGCTTACCTGAAATAGCCTGAACTGGAATCTCACATGAAGGAAAACTAATCATCAATCACCTACTGATTGGCTACCCTCAGCAAGTCCTGCAAAAATCAGAGTCCTTTAGGAGAATACATATACCATACGAAAAGCAGGGTTTAAATCCCTTCTGCTTAGAGAGTTCTATCAGTCAACTTAAGCTAAATTATGCTGCAGTAACAACCAAAAAACCTCAGTGGCTTAGAACTTTATTTTCACTAACATTACATGTTTGTTATGGTCAATTTTGGCTATAATCCACACTGTCTTCATTTCTAGGACCCAGACTAAAGGAGCAGCCCCCACGGGGGGCATGTTTGTCTTAAAAGAGAGGGAAAAGACAGGTGGGGGACAACATGATGGCTCTTAAGACTTCTGCTAGGACATGACACTCTTCACTTCCACACCATTCCACTAGCCAACCAAGTCCTATGACTAGCAGCATGTCAATGACATGAATTATCCAGTCATAGGGAGGGATAGTGACTATTTTGCAGAGATAATATGATATACCACAAGGGTGTATGATATCCATGTCTCCCTTTAAGAAGTCAACCTGTCGTGGGGCATAATTGTGGGCCTATTCATGTGAAAACCCAGTAACACATTCCCAGGGACAAGACTGGAAAACAGCTACTCTTTAGACAAAGAGCCACCCAAGAAGCAGCTGAGATCTGAAAGCCACTGGGAATTCCATCAACCAAGAAGGCATCAGCATCAGACTTGACTGATGGGTGTCAGAGTCTGTGAAGAAAATTCCAGAGACAATGGTGGGGCACTCTTAATTAAATGCTCATCACCATTGCTCTTAATAGCATAAAGACCACATCATGTGAAAACAAACTCATTTGACAGCGAGTCAAAAGGTGATTCACAAGGAAAAGATTCTGAATGTGACCTAATTTATTTTGTTTATATTTTGTCTTTTGTCCATGCACAAGACTAATGTTTAAAAAACTCCATGTGTTAATAGTTGGGTTTTGTTTTTGGTGGTGGTGAAGGAGGAGGCCAAATGCCCAAAAGACTATTTATCCCTGAAGTACAATATATTATTTCTAATTATTAATCATTTGTATTAATTTTTCTTAGAACTCAATGTGACCTTTCAGTCTTTAGACTTTATTTGAAGAACATATATTTGCATGCCTTATCCTCATTCTCCCTTTTGGTGTCAAGCTTCATAATAGCCTATGGCAGTGGTCCCCAACCTTTCTGGCACCAGGGACCGGTTTCATGGAAGACAATTTTGAACATGGAGGCAGAGCCCAGGCAGTTCAGGCAGTGATGCCAGTGATAGGGCTGTAAATGCAGACGAACTCACCCACCGCTCACCTCCAGCTGTGTGCCCCACCACCAAGTTCCATGGAAGACAATTTTCCATGGATGTGGAGGGATGGGGGGCATGGTGTGGCACAGCAGAGCTCTGTGGCCCAGTCCCTATATTCATATGTCCAGTTCTCCTTTATCTGCTATCGCTATTATTTTCTCTCTAATCCTCTTTAACTCCTTGCATTTTTCTACTCCATTTTATTCCCAAGAATTTCTTTAAGAGAATCTCTTTGCTGCCTCTAGTGTGCCTCTCTGGCCAACTAATTTTTAAATTCTGTCTTCTGTCATTACTCTTACTAAATATTTGTAGCTCTTCTCTGAGCTTTTTTTTTATTTCAATAAAACAATAATTTCTACCCCCTTTATTAAGATTTCCTTTTCAAATTATAAAGAGCAATAGCTATTTGCAATAAAAATGAAGATTGTATATGTATATGCATATATAGCTAAGAAAAAGTATATACATAGCCAAACATCTTTGTCCCCAACCTGTTTACCCTAGACTCTTTGCAGTACCGCACGCCTTGGATTATCATTGTGAGTTGACGAGCATGCTCTTCTTCTTGCTTATGTCAACATATATAAGAATGTGGGCAATTTGTTGTTGATACACAAATAGAGTGAATCTATTTACATGTTACCTTCAACTTCCTTCTTTCCAGTTGACAACATACCGTGGGCATTCCTACAAGTCATTAGGTGTATTTCTAGCTCTGTCCTTCCCTTCTCCCTATTTGTGTGTGTAGGAGTGTGTGTGTAGAATTCTACATAAATGAGGTAATATACATGCTGAGAGAGGGAGGGAAGTTAGACCTTTTATTTTCTTCTTACTTGCTTTCCTCCCACTTCACTGTTTCTCACCACATACAGGTAACACATGTTAAATAACCTGATATGCAGCCTTCTGTACTTTTTTTTCAATTTCAGGCCATAGTGTATTTTACAAACACATTTATCTATATAGACTACTTTCTTCTATCATAATCTTTGTGAATATTTTCAATTCCACTGGCAAATATTTCTTCTCAAAGGGTTCATAATAGCCCATGGCATATTATGTATATGTATTAATCAAATGATTCCTCTGTGGGCATGCATTCACTTTGTTAACAGGTTTTGAGGGTTCCCCCCCCCCCACTTTGAACATCATGTGTATATTTTCTTTATATACTGGTGCTTTTATTTTCTATGCTGAATGAAGGAGCTCAGGAAATTTCACACCAAAATATGACTCCTTGGTATAAAGAGCATTTTGGATTTCAGGTCCCTCCAGATCAACTGGAGAAGACTTTCTATCTGCATAAACTGGACTGACCTGATCAAAATATCAAAGTGGGCAATTGACTTCCCTTCCTCTCCCTGTTATCTCACGATATTGCAGGAAAGAAGATCAAGAATGCAGCCAGACCTGGCCCAAATCATTTAAAACATGATACCTGTCTCTCAGGTCAAGTCACAAGTCAATCTGTTTCCTTTATCTATTCATTCTCCCTGGTAACCCTTTATTGCCCCTAAACAGAATTACCTATACTCCTCATTCCCCACCCCTCCAAAAGGCATGTATAAAAATATCTGAACTTCATTGGGATATTGGGTAATCACTATGTGATTCTGCCCATGCGCATGGTAAATACACTTTTCTCTTATTAATCTGCCTTAATTGTGAGTTGATCTTTCAGTGAACCTTTGAGGGAAAGGGCAACTTTCCCCTGACCCCTACCCAATGCTGATAGAGATATAATGCAAGTCACAAGTAATCTAAGAATTTTTAGTAGACATATCAAAAAAAGTAAGAAGCAGGTAAAATTAATTTTAATAATATATTTAGCCCAATATATTGAGGACATTATTTCAGTGAAATACTTTACATTTTTATCAAACTAAGTTCAAAATCTGTTGTGTTCATCCCAATTGAGACACTAAATTTTTATTGGCAATACCTGATCTATTTAGATTTCATAAAATTAAAGTTGAAAGGTAAATTCACATACCCAGGTTGTTCTAAACATGCTTAAAAGTTTTCTTATGATTGTAATGAGTCGGTTTTTAAATTTAAATTTTAGTTATTTGGTTCCTTTATATTTCAAGTATTAGTGAAACCGCCTTGACAAATTGATAAAGGGGTGCAAGGTGAGAACTGTGTAAGGGCCTGGTGAAAAATAAGGCACAGGCCTCGCTAAAAATAATGATAATAATTAGCCACTGTCCCCTGTTTGCTTCTCTATAATTGCCACTCTGGAGCCACATAGCTGGTGGTCATAAAGATTCTTAGCTTTCTCCATAGATAACTTCACCTTTTTGAAACGTAGGGGTAGTTTCTGAGATATCTTCCAGGGCCCGAGTTCCAGTGGAATGGCTGACCCACCCAGACCCGTGGCCCGAACCGAGGAACTGACTCAACTGATCTTGTGACCCCCACCCAAGAACCTGGTTGCAAAGAAGACAATTTCTACAACCCTACGGTTCCGCTCCGAACATGGCCAATTAGCAGACTCAATTGCCTACGCCTAACTGTCTTTAAAAGCCCTTCTGCCAAATTCTGGGGGAGGCAGATTTGAGAAATTTCTCCCATCTCCCTGCTTAGCACTATGCGAAGTAAACTCTTCCTCTGCCATAAACCCTGCTGTCTCAGTGTATTGGCTTCCTCTTGGGCATAGGGCAAATGAACCTGGTTGGGTGGCCACATTAGTGGCTACTATACTGGGCAGAGCAGTTCTATAGGATGATTTCCTAGGTGAACTTTTGCTGTCAATGTACAATGCCAGGTTACTTTTTGGAGAAATATGTTCTCTTGATTTTCACCTGCTTTGGTATGATCTTTCTGATGTGTTTTATTTGTCTACCTCTGTGTGTATGTGATATTTCTTTTTAAATGCCACATTTTCACATTGGTGCCATGCTGATTTCTTACTGATATTGCGTATCCTTGAACTGAAAACGGGGCATTATTCCTGAGCTATACTATGAGAAATGATAGTGAGGCTAAGGACCAGGCGAATGAGCTGGTGAGCCCTTTGAGTTTGTTTCCTCCAGAAACGTTATCAACACCCTATAAATACTGTGGGTGGCTTTTTGCTGGCTGGTTTTTCCCTGCTCCCAGTGAAACCACTTAATGGAGGTTTTGGTGAATGTTTTCACTGCTCTTTAGCAGTCATGGAAGCCAATGGACTGCTCGTGTCCCACAGTTTAGTGGGCAGACGGCATGTCTGTGCATTTGTGTGTTTTCTCAGCCGCTATCTGAGTCCACTCGGCGCCGACAGCATGTGGCTCTCAGTCCGTGCACCCTGACCTTTGTTTCAAGCCAGGGCTGTGACATCCACTTCAGAAAACTTTGCACTCTGTGTAGTCCACCTGTGAAATTCAAAGTCCCCATCCTTCTGTGTGTCTTCACACTGGTACAGTTTTCACTAATCTGAAAGCCCCTTTTTATACACAGTATTATGGTTCCAGATATGAGTGTTTCCTAATTACGATGAAGGTGGAAGTTTGCTTTCCGGCTGCTTATTCTTGGTCTCGTTTTCCTTTGCTTTGCAAAAGGGCAGGGGAGGAGGGAGGGCAGGGCAGAAATGGTATCTCTTCACAATCCGGAAGCTATGGTTATAAACAAAGTCTCTGACCCCGGAGAGGCCTTAGGGTCTCAGCCAAGAATAGACTGGAGTCCTAGTACCGTGTTTCCCGGAAAATAAGACCTACCCATAAAATAAGCCCTAGCAGGATTTCTAAGCATTTGCACAATATAAGCCCTACCCCGAAAATAAGACCTAGTGATGGGCGTGGCTATGCAGCGCATCTGCACAACCCATGCATTTCATCGGGAGCGGTAAAGAAGATGAGCAGCCCTTCTCATCTGCCCCATGAGAGCTCTATTGCTCACATGAGAGACTGGGGCCAATGGTTCTAAAGGAAATAGAGTCGCAAGAAATTCAGGATGGAATTCGGGTTTTGGAGAGTTATGATGATGTTCCAGAAGAAGACGACTTAACTATATTTGAATAAATGTAGATTGTTGTGCCGTACTTAAAAAAAATAACACATCCCCTGAAAATAAGCCCTAGGGTGTCTTCTTGAGGAAAAATAAATATAAGACTCTGTCTTATTTTCAGGGAAACATCGTATGTGGAGAATTTTCTTTGATTTTTTTTTCCATTGGTAAAGTCAACATATCCGAGCAGTTAAGTCTATGTGACAAAGTCTGTGTAACTATGCAGGTTACTAATATGCATTTGTTTTGCAAATGCTCCTACCTAATTGCCTTTATATTTCTGTGGTTTAATTAGGCTGGTAGGGCGCTGGGAAGGGTTTAGGATGAATACTTGCCCAGTGAGGATGATTTACAATTACAGAACAACTCCAAAAAGCAGGCATGCTTGTAAAGAAGGTATTAAAGGCCAAGAAGAACATGATGTGCCAGGAAGGATTAAACCACCCTGACCGTACCGGAGTGGGAGAAGGGGAGGTGATCGTTCACGTTTTAATCAGGCAGGAGCACAGGGCTGGAGGGACTGTCTGCACCGTGCGCCATATGGTGCTAATGAACCGTATGGTCCTCAGAAAGGCTACTTTTTACAGCCGGTGACTTAATTCTGTTTTTAGCTAAAGCAAGAAGGAAAGTATACACTTACCCGTTCTTTTTCTGGCTCTAAGGACAACAACACAGGCATGCGATAAGAATTATATTTTCCTTTGTATCACAAAGGCAATGTGGCTCCCCTCTGGATGTAGAATGAGTACTTCCAACTCTGGTTGTTGGCGGGCTACTTTGCATTTTCATTTTAGGAGACTCTAGAAATTAAACAATGAATCTGCATCAAGTCAGCTCTTCTTAACCATTATGCATTTTGCAAAATGGAAAGACAGTGGGATATTAGGGATACAGCCTGTAGCCAGGGAAGAGAGAAAAGTACTCAAATGACAACCTTGAAATTGAGTTCCCTAGCAACTGACAACCAACCAATTTGCCACGAGAAACCAGGATTAGGAAAAACTGATGTCTTACAAACTATATTAAGATGCAGAAGCAGGGCCTGCATTTTCCATGTAATAGGCATGCTTCTAGTAATATTCATAATGTAAGAGGATGGAAGAATCTTAGGTCATTCAGATAGTTAATGCTCATCTCTTCTCACCCCCTTGTCATGGAGAGCCGTCAAACCCATAGATTACTGTAGCTAAGAGTAGAGTTAGGCAGTATTCCCTGGTCTAAAGTAACTCCTTTCAACTTCAGGGTGCCTATCTTATTCTATAATTGTTCATATGTCTGTCTGACACCAGACTACTAGTTCCCATGTATCTCCAGTACTTGCTATATGGCATCCAGTAGACATTCAGGAAATATTTGTTTATTCAATGAATAAGTGAATGAATGAAGTCTGAAAAATGGCTAATCTGCACATAAGCAAGAACAGTTAGATGGATCACTATTATAAAATCTCATCAAAAATGCACAATTATCTTAAAACTTGCAAATAATAGGCAAGTAAATAATTGAGAAATTGAAAATATTCCTCCCACCTTAATCTCATTTCCCACAGTCAGCCACAGTTAATATTTTGGTGTCCCTATTAATTTTTCTCTTTATGTGGTAAACAATACAGTGAGTTATAACTACCAAAATCGAACGAGATGAGTCTTCTTTCAAGCCCAATGCCTGAACTACTTTGATCTTTTCACTTTCCTCTTGTCAAAATCAGGCAAATGACTTTGCTTGTCTTATAGCATAAACTGTGTTGTACAATGATTAGCAAACCAAATTCAGGAGACCAGCCTTCTTGATCATCTGCCGTGCAAGTCTGCAACTTAGCAGTGTTGACCACACTAAAGCTAAATGGAATCATTAACGTTATCCCAATACCCAACATAAATAGATGTATTTTAAGTAGCTGGATTCTTTCTGTATATATGAGCAATTATTCTGCTATCATATCTGGAAAAGCTCTTATAAGAAATGGAGAACAAGCTGGTTGCTACTTCCAGCAGGTATGGGAGTATGATTCAGAGCCAAGATTCAAATCTTGGCATCACCAGTCACTAACTCCATTACCTTGGACATTTATATAACTGCTCTGTGCCTCAGTTTCCCCATCCATAAAATGCAAATAAATGCATCTCCTTCCTCATATTTTTGTGAGAAATATGGTAAGTCATGTAAAGCACTTAAAAGAATGCTCACAGAGAAAGGCTATAAAATACAGTTTTTCTTCATTAAGGTATAATTTATATTAATATACAGTATGTAAACACACAGATTCTAGGTGAAGAGTGTGAAGAGGCTTGACAAATGTACGTATTCATGTGACTACTGCCCCAGCCACATGTATCTAGCTCATTTCCATCATCTCCAAAAGTTCTCTGACATTCTCAGTCAATCTCACTCCCATCCCCTTAGGCAAGCCTGATTGATTTTCTTTCCCTTACAGATTAGTTCAGATAAATGGTTCAGATAGAACTTCACATATGTGGACTTATACAATGCATGTTCTTTTGTCTCTTGCTTTTCTCATTTGGCATAAGCATATAAATTTGATCCAATACGTCATTCTGTCTTTATTGCTGAGTGGTATTCCATTGTATGAATATACCACAATTTATATGTCCATTCTACTCTTGATGGACATTTAGGTTGCTTTCAGTTTTTTGCAGAATATTTGTTTCTGAAAAATGTGTTATTTGCTGCACATTCTTTAGGTGTTTCAGAATATCTGAAACTCTGGAAATATAAATTGGAATGTGAAGGTGACGTTTACATTAAGGTTTGCTCCCTCAGTCTTCTGAGCCTCTCCTCTGTTGTTCTTCACAGGCATTTAGAATATTATTGGCTTCAGGCCATAATCTGGAAGACCAGTTATGATTGAGCCTCCAATGAGAATAACAGGGCAAGAATGTTGGTACTTTGAGACAGGAGTTTGCCAATCTCCTCATTTGCCAACAGATTAATAAACTCCTCTTTCCTTCTCCTCAAACCCCTTCTCATTGTTCTTTTGATGTGGCCTCATAGACAAGTGCAGAACTTTCAGTAACAGAATTTGGCATCCCTGGGTGGGCCCCATTGGCACCCCAGTGGAATGGCACTTCACAACTGCTGGAAGAGGCAGGGAGAGGCCCCAGGTCAAAGCCATGGGTCTTTGAAGATAGGAGCAACCTCTTTTCAAGGTGAAAGAGCAAGGGACAGCCCCAGTAGCTACTAGAGCCTGTTTTAGCTTTGGGGAACTCCCATCTCTGTATCCCCAAAGTAGGTGTGGCTCCCCACAACCTGAACTAAGTTGAGAAGAAGAAAACAGATTTGGGAAGCATCGAACAGCCACGCCATTTATAAGTAAAGTTTCCGGGAGCCCCCTGCCTCCAAATACCCCATAGGACCCCTGGGCAAAAGTGACACTGGGGATTCAATTGGCACTAGCCACCCGGACAGAAGTGGTCTGGGGGACCCCTTCCTCTGGCCACCACCCCGATCCCTAGCACTAGTCACGCCTGGTGCCCTACGAGCCAGGCAGGAGGAGGCCAGGGAGGGGCCAGGTGGCAGTGAGGCAGCCGTAGATAAGCAGCGGCTGAGAAACTCATGGCAGCAGGCCCAGGAGGCAGACCAGGGCAAGCAGCAGGAGCACCGGGGGTTGTTTCAGAAGCAGCAGAAACTCACCTCTGGGGGCAGGGGTCACCACCAAGCTCCTGCTGGCTGAATAGCAGGGCCTGGTGAAGTATACAGGAGACTGCCACTGTGCTTTGAAGTTTAGGCTCAGCAAGCTTGCACGTTGTTATAGCATAGGCAAGAAGAAAGCTACCAAAAGTGAGTAAGGATATTAAGTATGCCACCGAAGTAATGGCTCTAATACAGGCCGTGGCTGAGCCCATATGGGTGGCCAGCATGACAAAAAGAAATCAGGCCTCTGGCAGAGCTGCTAAGGAGGCTGCTGGTGGTGATCTGTTCCTTGCAGCCTTGATACCCTGGCTAGATTTACACCCCCTTTAATATTAAAGACCTCTTTCACTTGGATTAACATAACTAAATGGAGACAGAATTCTCATAGGCTCGGCTCCTACCCAAAGCTTTGATTCGGCCTCTTATGAGGCACCTACATGAATACACACGTTGGAAGCATGATGCCTTGATGGATTTGGTGGGACCTCATTGGAGAGGACTGTGTTTACAACTAACTGTTTATGTGCTTGGGGCAAAGGACAGAAAGGTGACCTACTACACAGGGGACCCAACATGTGGGGGTCCATCCTTCCAATGATTGACAGTTTCACTCGGATGCCTAGGCTTGTATCGGTAGATACCTTTTCGGGCTGGGTAGAGGTTTGTCCTACCCAAACAGAGAGATCGTCTAAGGTTCTGAGATGGGATCCTACCAGGAGCTGCTGGCCTGAGACAGGGCCTTCACCACATTCCTGGACCCATACGCCAGCACAGAACAGGAGCAGGCCTCGGAGGATGGTGGGATAACGGACATCAGCAGTCCAGGAAAAGAGGCCGAGCAGATAGAGAATGGCGTGCTGGTGATGGACGCCAGGGACAGACAGCTACAGAGTCAGCTCAGCGGCTCCTCCTCCTACAGGGAGGACATCAGCAGGCACACCACTGTCAACAGGACTCAGGAGCACACTCCACGGAGCACTGGCATTTCACAAGGGTGATAATGGACCCTCCTTTGTAGCAGAGGTAATGCAGCAAGTAAGCAAAGCTCTACACCTAGAAATTACACACATCCTGGAATTGACATAAGAAACCCATCTAAAGTGAGACAGGGTGTTGCTGCTTGCCCATCTCCGATAAGGGTGGCCCTTTAGAAGCAGGCTTAAGTTAAGCCCCTAAAAAAAATAGTTTACGAGGGACCCTTCCTAGCACCCTGAGGCAAGTATGGTAATATAACCACAAGTAAAAGAAAACAGAACAAAATAATATGTCAAATGAGTGGGTCAGGTGCTAACCACTATACATGAGTTTGTCTCTTTCAGGTCCCTGCTCCAGTTGGAAACAGAAAAGTGAAGGGGTCCCTATGAAGTGCCTCTAACAAGTCACACCTCATTGAAATTGTCAGAAATGAAAGCTTGAGTCCATCATACCTAAGTAAAGAGGTGTAGCCCCCAGTGGAGGGGCCAGCCTTTAGGCAATCTAAAGTATCTGTTTGAGGAAAAGAAAAAAATGAAAATGATGATATTTTGCTGGAAAAAAAAAAAAGAACAGCAGGGTGGGCAGAGCACCAGGAGGTCACTCACGGCTGAATAGAGCCTTGATTAGCAGCACTTTACTGCATTTTGAGAAAAATCACTTGGTTTTTCTAAGTCTCCAATGAAAATAAGAGTTACATTAGCATTTGACCTCATGTGGCTATAATATAGGAACATGAATAAAAAAACAAGAAATATAAAAAACAGCAGTTTGACAATATTGTAGGAAAACCTGTTGCGCAGGCTCGGTGAGCTCTGATCGCTCCAAAACAGGTTTTGCCTTGAGCAGCAAGTCACAGAAATGACTGTCAGCTGAAAATTGTGTTATTCAGTTGCTACAGTAAATATAATCCCATTTATGGGAAAGTTTGGCCTGTTTTTGAAAGCACTTGTGGGAAACAAAGACTCTAATTCTCATTAGAAGTCCCCCATCAGAACAACCTGTAGCCGGTTCTGAAAAGGACATTTCTAACTGTTGAGAATTGTTGTATCTTCGGTCTTGGACGGTCCATGCATCAATCTCTGAACACGGAAAACAGGTTATCCAGAAAGTGAGGGTTTCCACAACTACTTAAGCAAAATGGAACCAAACAGAAGGAAACACTATGTTCTTGGGGACTCAGGAGAGGTCCTCTGTTGCAGTCTGACTTGACTATTGTTTCCATAGCAACTGACTTTGGAGTCCTCAAACAAGCGAGATGTGTAGAACGTGATGTGCTCACAGGCAGCTGCAGCTGGATACTCAGAAAGGCAGAAAGGTTCTCCCCACCCCCTCCTTCAAAAGCTACTGAAGTATTCAGAAAGAATCCAATCAAAATTCCATTTCAAATGGGCAAGAGGGTTGCTCTTTTCTGGTCTTCTAGAGGACATGAGGATGAAACTAATTTCTTAAATGTTTTTCTCCTCCCTCTTAACCAGTAATACCAGGAATATGCTTGAGGGGAATTGTGTTCAGGTTATAGGTTTTTACAAGTGCCTCTGCTCAGGTATATAGCACAGACACCCACCAGACGTCAATAGCAAGGAAATGCGCAGAGATAGTTTCCCCAGCAACTGGCTGAGAGCCTTCAAGGGCTTGGGAGGACAAGGCAGAGAGAGATTAGGGTTCTGGAAATGGCCCCCCAATGCCCTGTGTTGTTCTGCTACAACGGGATTAGGGGAGGCACTCAGGGAGGCATTTTTATCTCGACCCCATTCTATAACGAGATTTATAAGATGCTTCATTGCAAAAGTAAGCATATTTCTCGTAGAAAAATATTCATAATCTTAAGAAAATAAAAACTTTACTCATGTCCCATTACAAAAATATAACAAGTGCTAATAATTTGTAGTGTATAGCCATTCTGCGTGTGTGTGTGTGTGTGTGTTTAGTGCTTTTTAAATGAGATCACTATTGTAATTTAACTTGAGGCAGGCTTTTCCCCTTTCCTCCTTAATATTTCATGAACACTTTTCCGTGTTAAATATTCTTCTACATCATCATTTTAAAATTGCTGCAGAACATTCCATTATAAGAGGTACCATAATTTAACTTAGCACCTATGGTTTGCCACTATGATTGTTTTCCATTTTTCATGATTATTAACAAATGTGCAATAAATGTTGTAGTCAAATCTTTCCACAAATTCATGATTAGTTTCTTATAGGAACATACAAATAATGCAGAGACACATAGAGACTTACTTCTCTCCCAACAGTATGCTTCCTGTCTTATGCTAAGTTCTCTGCACAAAGCCAAATGATCAAACATGGAAGGGAAATACATCTCCAGTAATTAAAAGCCCACATTCTGCTGGCAATCAAGTGAGTAGTTGATGTTGCACATGATAAGTACATATAATTTTATCTCTCAACTAAAATAAAATAAGATAAAAAGAAGGGAGTTGAAACATGACAGTGATCCTGGGCTTGTGTGGTTTTTCATACACAAACCACTGACATCCACTTTGCGAAATCTTTTGGTAACTGACATACCAGTTTATCTTCATCTGATTTAAGATAGATATTCTAGCTCCAGTGTTGAAACCAAAAACAGTTTCATTATTTCTTTAGTAGACTTTTATGCTACCAACCCAGATTCATTGGGTATGAATAAAACAAAAGCAAGTTTGAATGCTAATTTCTGACCATCCTTAGACTTGGTCCAGGAGGAAAGGAGGCAGGAGTCCTAGTCCCCAGAGAATCAAAAACAATGGTCTCCACCAGTACAGCTGGATACAGGGCTGATGGCAGGAGAGAGGTAAGCACTGTGTAGATTCCTGAGGAACTGGGTCTGTTTAACCAGCCAGGGAGTGGCCAGCAATTTCACCAGCAAAAGCAAGATCCAGAATTGTGTGTTCTATCCCCTCAGCTTACCCAGGAAAGCAACCATCGATTTTCCTTTGAGGGGAGAAGGGCCAACTCCCTGTACTCATGGTTCAGAAATGGCAACCTACTACACACACTGTTCTGTACCTTGCTCTTTTTTGCTTAATACTTCCTAGGGTTCTTTCTAAATCACTAATGAAGACATTCTTAGTTCTTCTGTACATATTATTTGCCTGTACTATAATTTATTTAGTAGTCTTCTATTTAAGTTGTGTCCCATATTTTGCAAAACACACACAAAAATGCTGCAGTGAATAGCTTCTATATAGGTCCACGTGTGTGACTATATTTGTAGAAGAAATTGCTAGAAATGGAATTCCTGAAATTTAGGACATGTACATTTGTAATTTTGAAAGGTATTGACAATTGCCTTCCATGGAGATTTTACTGATTGATATTCTGAACAGCCATACACAATGCAATATTTTACTAGACTTTTGGAGTTTTGCAAAATGCAAAGGAAATGGTATCTCAGTGTTCTTTTAATTTACATTTCTTTGTTTAATGAGGCTGAGCATCTTTCTGTATGTTTAAGAATCATTTGCATTTCTTCTTCTAGGAACAGTCTATTCCTATCCTTTGTCTATTTCTTCATTGGTTAAGTTGTCTTTTCCTCAGACTTTATAGGTGTTATTTATCTGTTAAGGAGCATGACAATTTATCTGTGATAGGAATTACAAATATTTACCCCATATTGTCATTTGTATTTGTACTTTTTTGTGGTTCTCTTTTTCATGAAGAATTTTCTATAAGCAAAGTGAATTTACATGCTAAAATGTCTCAATCTCTTTTATTCTGACTTCTAGATTTTGTGTCATAGGAAACCAATCCCCATTCTAAAGTCATAAAAGAATTTTCTCATATCATATTTTCTAATGGTTTCACTTTTTTTTTTTTTTAGAGACAGGGTCTTGCTCTGTCACCCAGGCTAGAGTTCAGTGGCATAATCATAGCTCACTGCAGCCTTGAACTCCTGGGCTCTAGCAATCCTCCCACCTTAGCCTCCCAAGTAGCTAGGACTACAGGCATGCACCACATCCAGCCAATTTTTTAAATTTATTTTTCGTAGAGACAGGGTCTCACTATGTTGCCCAGGCTGGTCTCGAACTCCTGGACTCAAGTGGTCCTCCTGCCTCGGCCTCCCAAAGTACTGGGATTACAGGCATGAGCCACCATGGCTGATCTGGTTTCACTTTTCATTTTCAAATCTTTGATCCATTTGGAATTTGTCCTAATAAAAGGTGCAAGATATGGCTCTAAGTTAATTTTTTTCTAGTTGGTTGTCCCAATATCACTTATCAAATACTGGTACAGTGGGCCTCCGTATCCATGGGTTTAACCAACCTCTGATGGAAAATGTATTATAATTAGGCCTACAATGGTTGCATCTGTACTGAACATGTACAGACTTTTTTGTTATCATCATTCCCTAAACAATGCAGTATAAGAATGATTTACACAGCATTTACATTGAATTAGGTATAATAAGTCATCCAGAGATGATTTATAGGAAGATGTGCATAGGTTATATGCAAATAATACCATGCCATTTTATATCTGGGACTTGAGCATCTTTGGATTTTAGTGTCCAAGGAGATCCTGGAACCAATCCCCTACAGATACCAAGGGGTGACTGTAGTCTGTATGTTCCCCGTTCATTTGAGATGCCCCTTTTATCATATAATAAAGTCCCAGTTATTGGGGTTATGTGGACTTCCTGTTCTGTCCCAATAATCTGTCTACCTACTCCAATGAACATCAATTGTTTAATTGTTAAAAAGGAGATTATAATATCTGCCTCAGAGAATTGGCCTTAAGAATTAAATGAATATAGACTATTTGGCCCAAATAAGAGTTCAATAAATTTCAGCACTGATGAGGAAGAGGAGGAAAATTTTGCTCACTTCACTGTCGCACAAAGAAGTGCAGATATCCAGAGTGTTCACAGATAATGACAGTCCAAAGTTCAGCCTTTTCATTACACTCTGAACTAAAGGCTTCTTTACATACATGAAGTATGATCTTGATAATAGGTTTGAGATGATTTTAGTAAGTTTTTCACTAACCTAGTTTAAAAGGGAATTTCTAAGGCTGCCAACCCCCTTTAACTGGCCCACCAGAGCAAACTGTCAGGTAAGACTGAGTTTGAATCCTGGTTTAGCCACTTGTCTCTGGGACTGTGTTTCCTCATCATTAAAAGAGGGATGGGCAGGGTGCAGGGGCTCACACCTGTAATCCCAGCACTTTGGGAAGCCAAGGTGGAAGGAACACTTGAGGCCAGGAGTTTGAGACCCCATCTCTACCAAAAAATAGAAAAATTAGCCAGGCGTGGTGGCACTGGCCTGTAGTCCCAGCTACTCAGAATGCTGAGGCAAGAGGATCACAGTTTGAGATTGCAGTGAGCTATGATGATGCCACTGCACTCTAGTCCAGGTGACAAAGTAAGACCCTGTCTCAAAACAAAGAGACAGAATTATATCTCCTTCTCATTCTGGCAAATAATGAGAAAGTAATACAAGAAAAGTAGCTAGCACTCTGCTTGTCATACAGTATATGTTCAATAAATGTAGCTTTAAAAATGTTTGTTACCATTATCATGTTCTTTGTTGTAATCATTACAGCTGATGGCTTTGGGTGGACAAAGACAAATAAAAGAAGGGTCATAAACACCAGATTTAGAAAGAAAGAAAAATAATCGGAATATTAAAATCAAAGCTACTTTCAAAAAATGAGATGTATCGATGGAAAGATACACAATACACATCAAAAAATAAGGGATAAAGGAGGTAAAATAAAATGTTAACAGAATCTAAATTTACACTATAAAACTTTCAAGTTTGCTATATATTTGAAAATTTTTTATAATAAAATGTTGGGGAAAATGAAAGGCTACCATCCCTCTCTCACTGTAGTCCTAATTTCACTGTAAACCTCAAAACACTCAAAGGCAAAGGATGATTGATTTTCCTTGAAAAAAGGAAATCTGGGCATTTCACGTAAAGTGAAGAACTTGTAGTTCACCTCCTGGTCTATTTTTCAAGCTGCCTTTGTGGATGTGAATCACTCTGTTCCCCTAAGATTCATACTTCTTATTTCCTGCTGGTCCAACTGACAGCTCCAATTTACACACACCTGCCACCAATAACGCTGCTGTCCCAGAGTCTCCCCTTCCACCTTGTTTCTCTCAGGCCACCAACTCCCAGAGCCCAAACAGCTTCGCACCCAACAACAGCAGGGAGGAAGAAGTTGGGGTCTAGGACTGAAAGCCCTGCTTTGCAGCATTTGGAAAGCCAAAGTCAACAGCAGCTTTCTCCTGTTGCTATGACACAGGTGACTCTGTAGAGTCGCTAGCCTGGAAACTGACAGACAGGGATCAGTAAGCACTGGTTGCCATGACGAGGAGAGAACTTAGGATGTTTTTTCCATGCCCATTGGTGGCTGGCAGATCAGGTGACCAGAGCTGCCAGAGTGCTAAGAGCCCCTTATCAAATCATTAACCCTAAGTTCACATTCAATGGCGTGCAATGGTGTGAGGACCCCGCTTCACAAAAGAGATTGGGGAGGGAGAAGAGAAATGCCTGACCTTTCAGCAACCAAGAAAATAAAGTATTTAAAACAAACCCTATAAATTTTTTAATGACTTGTTCGTATTCTTTTTCAAAGGAAAGTTTAATGAACTCCATTTTGAAATATTGTTCCACTTTGGGCAATCAGCATCTGCTAGTCCAAAATTGTTCAAAATGCTGTCCCCAAACTATCTGTTGCAGAAGAATCGCTGGGTGTGGACTCGAGTGTCTACAGTTTTAACTCTGTCCCTAAGGTCATTTGTAGGCAAACTGAAGTTTGAAAAATACTGCTCTAGGGTAACTATCTAACTTTTAAATCTCATGGCAAAACAATGATTCTAGGCAGCAGCACCCAAACTTTTCACTCTTCCAGATCCTTTCTGTCATGTCCTTTCATTCCCACAGCACCCCAAGAGTCCCATTCTTTGAGAAGTGTTTGTCTGCCAAACAAATTGCATGTATCAAAACACACTAATTTTCCTCTTTTTATCAAAGACTTATATAACTGCCAACCTGATCCAATAAGAGAAGCAGTGTTAAATACCGTTGATAAAAATTCACTTGGAACCAACAAAAGCTTATCTTGCTTTGCAAATTCAGCTCAGGTGAATGTATATTGCTTATTGGACTTCAAGATAAAGAAAATAGCTCCAAGCTCATCAGTACTGCCTTTTCGGACACCAAGTGATCTGGGCAACTTACATTGGGATCTATAGGAACTGTTAAAGAACTCCATTGTGCCAAAGAGCCTTTTCTGAGCTTCTGCAGACTTACACTAAACAAAAGCAAAAAACAGGATCCATTCTCCTTTTAAGGAATTTAAGTCTATTTATTCATTCATTTACTTATAACCACCCTCCCTCCAGTATGCATAGAATTTAAAGTAATTTATAAAGATCCATAAAAGAATCTGAATT
This sequence comes from Cheirogaleus medius, assembly GCA_008086735.1. Lineage (NCBI taxonomy): Eukaryota > Metazoa > Chordata > Mammalia > Primates > Cheirogaleidae > Cheirogaleus > Cheirogaleus medius. The sequence goes on along the minus strand of VBSM01003204.1, from coordinate 69,375,072 downwards.
ACAAATAGATGTAACTCGGCCCACTGCTCCTCTCCTAAAAGCCTATCTCCCTTTCCTCTGAAGTCTTGAGACTCCTCCTTTTCAGCTAAAATACATGGTTGCCCACATTTCTAGCTGTCCTTATAGGGAGGTGTAGGCAGGTAACTAAGGTCTGGTCAATGGGATGTAAATGTCAGTTGTGTGTGCAACTTCTAGAGAGTATCCTTAAAAGGTAAGATTAGTTGTGTCCCTCTTCTCTCCTATTCTCCTTCCTAGTGGCTGGATGCAGACATGATGGCTAGAGCCAGAGCAGCTATCTTGTACCATGAGTTGGAAGCTGTGTGTTGAGAAAAGCAAAGCAACACATAAGAAGTCTGGGTTCCTGATAATCACAAAGCTGCTATTCCAAACTTGGACCACCTACTCAGAATTTTACCTGAGAGAAAAAGAAGCTTCTATTTTATTTAAGCCAGCCACTGATATTAATATTTTGGGTTTTCCATCCTTCATAGCCAAACTTAATCCTTGCTACTAATTCGAGTGAAAGAAAAAAGAAGATGGAAACATACAATAGAGCAAGAAATAAACAACTCAAAAATGTTTATCATAATGACCATATATATTTGCCATTAATGAGTTGCAAATTTAGATTCAAGCTTTCTAGTGGTTGATGTGACCATAAAACTTTTAAGGACAGAGTTCCTCGTATCACAGGTTTATTTCTTTAATTTCCCAGAAGAAACACAACTGTTCTGATGTTAAGAACAAATGTATCCCTAGTCTTTATAAAGAGGACATCTGTCGTGTAATGTAATTAACAACTGAAACAACTTCCTCATGGTAGAAACAATGTGTTTCACAATGTTCTCCAATGGAGGTCAGGAGAATCAGAGTATAAATAATTTGAAATTGCCTGTGTACCTGTTCATGCAGTACACTAAACTGAATGCTTTCCCTCATGCCTTACAAAGGCTAGCTAGGTAGTGACTTAGGTGAGTAGGTAGTTCAAAGAGCCAAATTGTTGTACAATCAACCCATATCCATGCTATCTACCACCAGCACCAGCACCAGCACCAGCACCGATGAGAAAGAGATAGAACCACTATGTCCTACCTTCCATGTACCCCATTCAACCTTTCTTTCTTTTTATGACTTTTCTCCTTCAATATACTTAATGTTATTTAATCTTATAGGTAATGTAAAACCTATTAAAAGTGTGTGTGTTTGTGTGTGTTCAGGAGGGGAGAAACTCAGTGTGTGATTTTCCACTCCCAGTCTCTGCCTATCTCTGAATATACAATACAGGTAGATCATGAAAAAAATTTAGATACATAAGGCACAGGAACCAAAAATGCAAATATCTCACTTTCGGGCCATGCATCCCAACTGTGAATACAAAGTGGCAAGTGTCAGCAATTTATATCTCATAAAGGAAACCAAAATGGATTCCAACACAGAGGCAGCAAGGTGGGCATCCCTGAAGCCACAGGAAAAATTTTCAAAATGCCTAGTGAGAGGCAGCTGATAGATCTTCATCCATCTCCATTGATTCTACAGCAGTTCGGGCAGGATCTTGCCCTCCTAAGACTTCCTAGTCAAATCTGGGTTTCTGTCTGGCTTTAGCCTGTTGAAGGGATGATTTATGGGTATACTGTGTGGAAATGAGTGGTAGCATGTACCACCTAAGGAAGACAATTATATGCTTTGCATCCTACGGGGTCCCTTTATCATTTATGGCTAGGTTTTTTGTTTTGGTTTGGTTTTGGAGTTTGGGGTTTTTCTTTTTTATTTATTTTGTTGTTGTTGTTAGGGCTAAATTTTGTTAAGGTATTCTTTCATATAACCCCACATTGGCTTTGAGAAAAGAAGGATACACTGATTTTTTTATTTGTTTGTTTTTACCCCAGCTTTACTTATTTTCACGATGCAAATACCGCACTTAATGTTGGTAAAGTAGAAGGAGGCGTGGATACCTGCAGAACACCCAGTCACTCCAAATAACTCTAGCCCCACCCACACAGAACACAAAAGAAGTCCTCTTTATCCCCCAGAGAGAATGGCTGGGCACCTTTCCCCCCTTTAATCTACATTAACTTCTCAATTCACCTGGCAGCTACAGGCTAAAATCTCAGAGCTTTATCACACCGATCTAGTTGTTATCTCTCTAACTGTTTAACCACTTCGGTACCAGCGTGACTATAGTCGACAGCCACAGATGAACGCGAGCATCAACTTTAGCCAACAGCTGTGAGTGATGTGAAGGCGCACAGCCCAGCATTGACTTTAGTCGACAGCCAAAAGCTTTTACTTTTATCTCTGCAGTTGCGGTGTGTACGTTCAGCTAATAAGTTACTACGAATCTGTGACCTTTTGACAAGTCCTTAGTAGGAGTTATTATAGTTATTTTCCTAAAGCTGCCTGTAAAGTAAAACAAGCCTTCAGTGCTTTAAAGCTTTCCTCATCACACAAGAGCACAACGGATTCATCGTCAATGCACAGCACAAACTACCGTGTGGACTATGAGTGCCGGCTGTGGGCAAGGCTTCGCCGCCGGTGAGCGCAGTACCGAAGTGGTTAAAGCTATCTTTTCATTTACATATTGAATGCACATTCAAGTTCTTTTGCCCACAAATGGAATCTCTAATTAGGATCAGCTTCATTTGCAACTATGCAGCAAATGGAAAAATGAGAGGCTTAGAGAACACCATTAACAGCAACTGCAAATAACCTTTTAATCAATTCTGGATTTCCCTCCAAAAAGTCGCTCTTCTCTTCCACTTATGAAATAGAAAATTTTTGCCTGCCATTAGTAATAATCTCAACAACGTGCATAATAATAGCAATAATGGCAATTTAAAAAGTTGACCAACATCTGGGTAGATATTTTTCATTACAAAATGCTTTCATTTGCAATATTATCTCCTTCCATCTTACACCTGCCTATGTATGAAATAAAGTAGGTGGTTTTATTTCATTTTGAAGACACAGGGCAGAGGGGTTGAGAGTGAGTTGGGATACTTAGGTTCGGGTCTCAGTTCTACAGTTTATCTCCTGAGTGACCTTGGACACGTTACTTAATGTCTCTGAACCTCAGTAAATCTACAAAAGGAAGACAAAAATAATATCTACCACGGATGGTGCCACGAAGTGCAGTAACAGACATGGGAACACTCGTAAAAGGCTCTATTCGTTGAGGACTGGGGGGTTTGGTGATCTTCCCATGCGGAACCAGGAAGAACCTGGCCTCTCAGCAAGAATCCCTTTAGGAGCAGAACCAAGATCAACATTTCCAAAACTTAACCTTTCTCCATTTCTGCCCATCAGCTATGTGTGCACTCTTAAAGAAGGAAAAGGAATATGGACTCTCTTTTGGGGCTGGGGTGCAACACAAACATTTCACAGTCAATAAAACAGTCTATAAATAATGAATAGAGCCCATAGAACTGTGCTTTCAATTTCGAGCCTGCCTGTTACATACTGCTTTTGCCGCATGGGCTCAGCCGAATGCAGCCTGCGCAATCGGGGACAGTGCACTGCTGAAGTCACAGCTGGCCACAAGGTGGCAGGGTGTCACCAGCAAGGACACTCAAGCCCAGACTTCACTCTGGAGCAATCTCTTTTCTGGCCCAGGCCACCGCGTTGCCTGATGTCTGACGCCCAAGGCTACATACTGAAATATTCCCATCAACATCGGATGGAAACCTAAGTTAATTCCAAAAATTCTGTGAATATCATTCTGCCTAATTGCTCAGCTCTTAGTCAAGGCAGTAACACAGGCATTTCATCAATCTTCACATACAAAAAGAAACTTTAAGGCGACCATGAACTTACTCCAACATAAGTGACTAACTCTTTTTGCATGAATCCCAATTTTCAAAAGTATAAAGAAATTGAAAAACTTTAGGTTTTGGGAGCAATCCTCCAGAATCCTTGGAACTCTCCTATTTTAATATTTTCATATAAAGACAAAAATGTCTCAAAAGTCAAGTATAAATTAATTCTATATAACTCAACTACCACAACCATTTTAAAACCAGGATTTTCCTATCAACCTATCCATTTCTGAGTTCTCTTTTCTCTCTTCTTCTGTATACAAAAGTGAATGTTTAAGGACGATAAAATAATTTAATTACCAGCCTAACTATATATAAGGTTTTATATAGACTCATTATTTTAGAGTCAGACAGTAACTGGGAGATGATCTGTTTTAATCACCTCATTTTCCCGAGGAAGAAACTAAGGTTGCCAGAAGTTAATAAATTTGCCTAAGATGACACAGCTTGTCAGTTCAGAACTGAGGCTTTTGTCATCTCTCCAGATAGTTTGGGCTAATTTTGATCTTTTATTTAACTGTGCCAGGGAAGTCATGATTTTCCTTTACCCTGTAGAATAGAAAGCCACTCGCAAGGAGAGAAAATACCAGTGCAGTACTGTGCTGTGTGATTCCACAGTTCAGCTTGACTCTGTGCTAGAAACCGGAATTAGGACAAAAACCATCTGAAAGGCATCGTGATTACCACAATAGCAAAGCACGAAAAATAAAAAATAAAAACCTTAACAGGTCACAGCCACTCAACTAGGATGTGAGATTGAGGAAGATTCAGGCAGAAGGAACAAAATGCCTCTCCGGGAAATCTGGAGACCTGAGCCCTCTCTCACAAGGTATGACTATAAAGTAATATGTCTGATTTTGAAAGAAACACAACCAGAGCTCACACATGTGAGCGAGCCCCAGGTCCTTGGGGAGCTGCAGCAGCTCAAACGTGAACTCGTTTAGGAATTGCCTTCAGCATGTTCTCCTAAATACCCGCCACACGCACAAATCCTGTTCATATGAGAGTGGAGTTGTTTCTGGAAAAGCTCCAGAGTCAACTCTTAGAAAAAAGGTGGGTGTTCAAGGTAGATAATCATATTTTAAGATAAAACTGAGTTGCATGTAGTCACTGAGTTCATTTTCCTTGTGGCTTAAATAGTGGACCATGTATTTCATCTAATGAAAAAGATTTACCCTTAGGAGGTCAGTTAGAAAAAAACCTTCAGGTATTAACTAATGTTTGTGTTGCTGACTTCAAAATAAAGGCTTCTTAATTCTAGTTCTTAATCATTTTGCATCTATTGATAGGTTACTCTCTGTCTCCCAACTCATGTCTAAGTTCCTCCAAAGGAAAGGCTACTTATTAGATTTAATCATATGAAATTGCTTATCATTCTACCGTCCTTGACATATAAAAATCACATGGGTCAAGCTAATACATTTAACAACATCTTACTATGGTGGTAAAAAAAAAAAAAGAGAGATCAATATTGTTAACTAACATCACCATGCTGATATGGATCAGATAGACAATACTGAACGTTGACATTGAATTGCCTGAGTACATGATGCTGAACAGCCTCACAAGAGGTAAACATCAGTTTTTCTCCCTTGAGAGATCTACTTTTTATGCATTTAGGGGCTTTTTCACCATCTAATTTAAACTGCACATCTTGAGGGTATAAAACAGTCTGCCAAGCACACTTACAAACAGCCTTTTACAAACAGGTCTATTCTGTAAAAAAAACATCAGTCTTACCCTAGGCAATGATAATAACGTGATTATTCACATATTTGAAAGCAGGTTTGCTGATTTGGTCCCTCTAGGTCCTGGGACTTGGCCAGACAAGCCAGATGATCTGATTTGTGCCTAAGTGATTTCACTAAAGAACAGAGTGTACTCTGGCCTTCCCACCTCCCTCCTGCAGGACAGATGTGACCCGGCAGATCATAGCTGAAGTTACTGCACAAAAAGCCATCTTTCCCCTCTGATTCTTCTCTTCATTTTTGGTTTTTTTCCTTATCCTACATTTACCGTCAGAACTTGATTAGCAAAGCCCCTAAGGCATCGCAGGAGGCCAGTTCTGCTCCTCCCCCATGGCTCCACGCCTGGGTTGACAGTCCTTTGACTATTACACAGTGTCTCTTATCTGCCTGGGAGAAAGGACTCCTTGGTTTGAGCACAGAACTTTCTGGTTATTATTTCAGCATATAAATGTTGTTTAATGTTTGGGTGGGTCTAGAAAAACTGTGTGCCATCTATTTGCCTCTTACCTGATATGCCTCTCAACTAGGAAAATATGTCGCCGATAAAACCTGAGCCTCCAGGGATTGACCGGTTGGTCAGTGGATCTATCAGGAGCAGAACTCCATACTGACCTGGGCTCCCCTTCCAACCCCCTCCCTCACTCCTTTCAACAACCATCAGTGGGAAGTCACTCCCCACATTCAGTTACATTGTGACAAATTTTAAATTGTTCAGCTGCACCTCAAAATGAAAAAAGTAGGACTGCATGGATGTGGAATTAGGGTCTCCACTGGGGTCTTCCTGGTAAGTCCCTGGCATGTCGGGGAGGTGCTGGCACGTCCTTTGTGCTAGCTTCGGAGCAGCTGGGCTGACTCCACTCCAACGTCCCTTTTCATTATTGCTGCCTGGAAAGGTATTTCTTGTCTTTTTTTTTTTTTAACAATCTTTTGCGATCACAAAAGCAATATCTTTTCAAGATTAAAAAATTAGAAAGTGTAGATAAGAAAAAAAGATTAAAACATCATATTCTTATTGCCCAAGATTACCACAGTTAACACCTATATGTAACTCCTTCCACACTTTCACTCTGCACATATATATGTATTTTATTTCTATATAATCAGTCATCTTTCCATGTCAATAAATTTTCTTCCAATTTAATAACCTTTCAAATTTCTGCCATTGTCCCCCAAATATCTGTTATTGTGAGTTTAGCTAAACCAGCTTCCAATCCAGAACCACACATTGTATCTGATTGTAATGTTTCTTAAATCTCTCCGATCTTGAGCACTCGTCTCCTACTGCACGTCACTGAGCCCTTGAAGAGAGCAGGCCTGTTGTCTTGTTGAAGTCTCATCCTCTGGATTTATTTGCCTTGTTGCTTCCTGAGGTTCTCAGTTATTAAGTTTGTTCTCCCATCCCCATATTCCCTATAAACTGGGAATTAGAGTCAAGGGATTAGATTCAAACATTTCTTGGCTAGAATCCATCAGAGAAGCTGTAGTGTGCTCATATTGTCCCACATCAGGGGACACTTCACACTTAGCTGCTTGCCATCAGAGATGCTATCATTGCCCATTTCTATTCATCCAGGAAGTAGCCTTTGGGCTGTTACTTTGGCAAATTATTTTCCAGACTCTAAACCTTTGTAGCCAATACCCGGACCCAAAAACCATACCATAAATAAATAGTGCAGAACAGACTGAACAAGTTTGAGATCAAACCCAGGGAAGAGTAAGTGGGGAAGGGTGAAGCCGAGACTTTTGCTTAGTGCTCACAGCTGGAAGGAGGAGTCGGTGCTACAGCATTCATCGTGCCCTCTACTTTACAAAGTAATTGATAGATGTTAATGGAGCTGGGCGTAAACTCAAAAACCCCAAGGACTAGGGTGAAACTAAGCCACTGGTAAAGTCAGCAGTGGATGTTTTCATTTTTTTCCCTGAAAAGCTCTTCACAGGAGATCATCCAGGATTCTGATTTCTCTTTTAACACTCATTAGTCAAGGTGATAATAATGCCAGGCTCACACATGCAAGTTCTTCGGAAATAAGAATTGACTTTAATCCTCCTCAGAGGAGTCTGATCTAAGTACCTGCTTGAGCTACAATCCCACAGGATTGAGTATCACAGCAACTAAGCAACAGCAGGGGCCCCTCCTACCTACTTTCTCTCTCCAGCCTGGGGGACAATGGCTTTTTGATAAGGACCTCATGCAGGTGAGGATGCTTGTAGAGAGAACTCAGCCATAGCTGCTGAGTTCACCCAACACCAGATGGGTGCTTGCAGGTACATGTCCCATCAAGCACCCACTGCCACTGTGACCTGGTGGTCTTGTTAGCCGCGCACAGTACATCGTGTGTTGTCTGCTTTTTCAAGATGAGATGGGCACAGTATTTCAGACAGCAGGGAAAACCTGAATTTGTCAATGCTGTAAGTACAACTGGAAAGCCTCCAAAGATGTTTGCCTCTGTGTCTCTGAGAAAAATATTCACACAGTCTAAGACTGCTGGGATGGCCCATATTCCAGAATAATAACAAAGATGCTCAATTAACCCAGATAAGGCAAATTGGCCCAGGACATGCGAGGGAAAGAAAATAAACACACACAGCCCTTGGCCAAATGGAAACTCAATCACTTCTGTCTAAATGATCCAGCCAGGTAAATTTTCTCCTAATAGACAACAAGTTGAAAATTAAAAGGAAAAAGAAGAGCACCGTGTTTAGAAAAATGGTTCCTCCGGGCTGTTCTACCTCCTGCTTCAACTCTGGGAAGGTTCTTCCAGACTCTGCTTTTCGTACAAGAACCTTGTACAAGCAGCCGGCTGGAAGTGTGCCTGCCGCCCTGCCACCACCCTTGTTAGCTGACTCTGACCGGTCAAAAAGCTGAAAATAGAACCTGGAGCCGTTTTCTCTGCAGCTCAACTCCTATAATTCTCTGTCATAAATACTAGCAGCAGCCTAGTTACACTGTCATTTTAAAGTACTCATCTCTTTTTGCCTTTTTAACACCCCTGACCATCACACTACGTTTCTTCGGGAAAAGGCTCTTAATGTAAAGAGTGAAATGATTTTCTTTTTATTTCCTTTCTCCCTACATAGCTAGGGATATTACTTTTTAAAAAATATCTTGATGGCTCTTATGCTTAGTTAAAATCACCTGTAAAAATCAGTAGGGAAGAATAGAGTATTTCCTTAGTTATCCATTGGCCATAGTAACTAAAGTCCACAGAAATCCATTTCCCATTTCGTACTAAATTTTTAAAAGCATTTAAAATAGTCACTTGGATGCTGTACAGTTTTTTTGCATCTCAACTGAACTTTTTCACTCTGAGGTTTATAGCCTGCCTGATTTTTCCTAATTGCTCTCTTCACTTAAAATAAATATTTTTAAATTTAATAAGTGAACTCCCAGTTCTGTTCAATAAACCAGTAACCTTTGAGTTTCCTAACATGGGTCTCCTCTGAAGCTGGAACCAACCCTTGGCAACACTTAGGTTGATGGACACACACAAATTAAACTGTCTGCCCTGGAATGTATTTTTGTTCCTGCCTTAGATTCTCTGCATTCAATGACGGGCTTACTACAAACCACTGCTAATATTCTCCTTGGCTTGCCTTGTCCAGTTTTAAAGCTGATACAAATGCCCTCTTTGGTATTTTAGAATAACGTTTTCCTTTCCCCCTATCCCATCCTCCCCATCTGGATCCTTAGTTTATGGAGTCTAACCCCAACTGGGCTGAGCTTGCCTTGTAAATCTCTATGGGCTCTCAAAGGTCAGACTTCTCAGGAATCTTATTTAAAACACAGATTTCCCAGCATCACCTCCCACAGACTCTAATCCAGTGAGTCTTAGTAGGGACCATGAACCTGCATTTTCAACAAGCTCCTGTCCCACCCCAAGCAAATGGTCCTTAGAATGCACTTTGACAAACACTGCTCCAAGAGCGTTAATCTCCATAGCTTTTGACCCATGCTGTGTTCATTCATTTATTCGCCAAATAGTGGCTAGGCACCAGCTATGGGCAGGATATCACTCGAGGGGGCAGATAAATTTCATGTGGGCCCCAACTCTCAAGTAGTTTACAGTCTAGCAGGAGAATTGAGACATGAACATAAATAGCCAATCAAAGGGAGTAAGTGATGTCATGAAAGAGAGACAGATAAAATATTATAGGAGTTTGGGGGAGGAAGAGGTAACATTGAGCCAGAAGGGAGGAAGCATGGTTTCATGGAGAGATGAGGTGTGCATTAAACCTGAAAGTGCAAAGAATTTGGGCATATGCATGTGGAAAAGAGGAGGGATTCTGAAGTACAGCAGGCGTGTGAGCAAGGCACAGAGTGGGGAAGGATGAGGCTCTGTGTGGTAAGGAGAGAGTCCTTTGATGTGCGTAGAGTACAGGGCACAGGCAGGGGCGAGGCAGCAAGGGAGCTGGAGAGTTGCACCCAGATCCTGCAGGGCTTTGAATGCCAAGCCAGAGAGTGTAGTCACAGGTGAGAGCGTGGGGTACACCTGGAAAAGAGGTCGACTGTGAGCAGAGTTGGAGGTGGCAACATGGCAGCTGTGGGCATCCGCCCAGGGAGGGGGGAAGAAAATCCACTGAGCTCTTCCCTGTAAGGGTCCCTCAGCCCTGCAGTCCAGCCAGGAGCCTCATCCATTATTCCTCAGAATAAGACATCCATTGTAAGCTCACCCCTGGCCTTGTAGTAACTCATTAACATTAGAAAAGGCCTAGTGCTTTTACCTGTGGGTTTTACCATCACAGAGTCTGTAAGTGCTGCTTGAGATGGAAGGATGGGAACAAAATGCAGGGTGAGAGAGCTCTGTGCTCTCACACTTTTCTCCTCTCCAGAACACTGCTGCTTCTCACATGTGCTCCAACACACACACACACACACACACACACACATAAAAAAAAACCTAGGGGAGCCTGAGCTGTACTCAGCTGAAAATAAGGACACAGTGATATGAAGATTCAACTTCCCTGGTGAAATTCCCCATACCCAGTTTAATGAATAAGTTTTACATACTGTCTGCCCGCTGTATCCCAGGTTCTGCATCCATGGATTCAACCAACCATGGACCAAAAATATTCAGAAATATAAAAATTATAAAAGTACAATAATTAAAAATAATACAAACAAAAATACAATGTAACAACTATTTACGTAGCATTAACATTGTACTAGATATCTTAACTAATCTAGAGATGATTTAAAGCCTACAGGAGGATGTGCATAGGTTATATGCAAATACTCTGCCATTTTATATCAGGGACCTGAGCATCTTCACATCTCTGTATCCTGGGGTGGGGGTGGGGGTTCTGAAACCAATCCCCCAGGGATACCAAGCGCAACAGTATGTGTATAGCACTGCATCCATTTCTTTGTAGGCCGGGCGAGGTGGCTCACGCCTGTAATCCTAGCACTCTGGGAGGTCGAGGTAGGCGGATCGTTGGAGCTCAGGAGTTCGAGATCAGCCTGAGCAAGAGCGAGACCCCGTCTCTACTACAAAAATAGAAAGAAATTAGCTGGACAATGGAAAAAAACTAAATATAATATAAAAAATTATATATATATATATATATATATAATTAGCTGGTCACGGTGGCGCATGCCTGTAGTCCCAGGTACAAGAGGCTGAGGCAGGAGGATCGCTTGAGCCCAGGAGTTTGAGGTTGCTGTGAGCTAGGCTGATGCCAGGGCACTCTAACCGGGGCAACAGAGTGAGACTCTGTCTCAAAAAAAAAATTCTTTGTAGACTTGCAAAGGCTTTGCAACTTTCCGGATATCTGCCCAGGAAAGAGCCAGACCATAAATACGAAATGTATCATTCTTTCTGCGGTCATACTAGCTCCACCTCCAGCATCCAGCCACCACCTCCCTCAGATAGAGGTCCCCCGACTCTGGGCTGACTGTACATCTGCATATCAAAGAGTCCTGCGAAAATCCACAATTGGAGAGCTAATGCCTTTTGCATGCACTTCAGAATCACTGACAGCGTAGATTACATGAACAAATGGCACCAATAAATTCAGCTGCCACCCTACTTTTCTCCTGAATCTAATCAGAAATACAAAACAACATGTGCCAGGGATAAATGAATTACAATCAGAAGCAAGGACCCAGGAGAGGCAGGTGAACATTGGGATTATTTGCTCAGGTGATGGGTCATTTCTCCAAGAAGTCTAATCAGAGGTGATTGACATGGACTTTTTCAGGGAAGTGGTAGGGCAGGAGAGTTTTTTCTGCTTGCTTTGTGACAGCAGCACAACCTTTAGCAAGTGCAATATGTCCGTTGTGACCCTTTTGCACATCTAATATTATAAATAGCCATCATATTAGGAGTTAGAAATACAGCACCCGCTGCTCTCCGCTGGTTTTCCTCCTGACAGAGAGAACATGCCAACAAATTAAACAGATGTATTAGCCGCCGAGTCCTGCAGCCAGACTAGTCCGTTCCTTGTGCGACCTGATAACTGTGGATCATGCTTTAGGAGAGGACAGGAAGAGCAATCTGAATGCTGTGTCCACGTTTGTATGAAATGTGAATTGAGTCTCGGACATACTCTTTCCTTTATTCGAGCATCCTCACAACAAGCTCTGTCTGCTGGAGTTTCAACTGCATTGTGATGCTTTCACACAACCTTACGAAGAACTGAAGGAAAAGGCAAACTCTTTGAAAATCTGATCCAAGGAAGATACAGCACAGGTGTTTCCTGCCCTGCCTCAGTGGAACGTAATAGTGTTGTCATTCCTCTTTCAGTCCCATTCACAAACTGTCCCCACAGGGGTGCTGCCATCCTGGAGTGACTCCAGTGCAGGTACAAGTGATGTCAGATCCAAAGGGAATGTTGACTCTCCACGAGTCAACTCTCCGGAGAGCTGGAAATAGCTGCTGGTCAAGGAAATAGCTGCTAGTTAAGGCTGAGATAACCAGGCACAACAATCAGGGATCTTAAGATCAGTTTGCAAGCTGGTTCCTGATGGAGGAACAACTGGCACCTACAAAAACTGTCCCTTTTCTCCTGGGGCAAGTTGAGATGTCTTCCAAGTCTCCCACACACAGGCACAGCATAAATGCTCATGCAAATAGCCCTATACACAAACATACACAAGTGCGAATATGTACACACACAGACTCACACATAGATAACCTGCCACTGGCTGAAAATAGCTAGAAATAGGGCTACCCTAGAGCACTGGTCTGGAGGGATGCTTTCAGCTGGGACAAATCAGTCCTGGAGACCTCAGATTTCAGAATCCATCCAGAGCAAAGGGTCTAGAGCCATGCTGTTTAGGATGGTAGCCACTAGCCACGAGTGGCCACTGAACACCTGAAATATGGCTAGCCTAAGTTGAGATCTGAGGTGTATTTCAAGTGTAAGATACACCTGGTACTTTGAAGACTTAGTACAAAATAATGTAAAATATCTTGTTAATAACATGTATATGATCAAATGTTGAATGAGAATATGTTGCATTGTATTCATTTCCTATTGCTAGTGTAACAGATCGCTACCAGTTGAGTTTTGTAGCTTAAAACAACACAAATGTATTGTCTTACCATCCTAGAAGCCAGAAGTCTGAAATGGATCTTACTGAATTAAAACCAAGGTGCTGGCAGGGCTGCATTCCTTTCTGAAGGCTCTAAGGGAGAATCTGTATCCTTGCCTTTTCCAACTTCCAGAGGCCACCTGCATTCCTTGGCTCGTGGCCCCTTCCTCCTCCACCATCAAAGCCAGCAACATCCATCTGTTTGACCATTCTTCTGTACCAAGTCTCCCTCTAACCACAGTCAGGAAAAGTTCTCTACTTTTCAGGACTCATGTGATTAGCCTGGGCCCAGATAATCCAGGATAATTCAGATTTACTTCTCTGTCTCAAGGTCTTTAACCACATCTGCAAAGTCCTTTTTGCCAAGTGAAGTAATATATTCACAGGTGGCAGAGATTAGGTGGATACCTTTAGGGGTCATAATTCTGCCTACCATGTTCCAGCAAGTGTTAACAGCTCTTGGTACAGCTCTTAAGTGTTAACAGCTCTTGACCCAGGAAATAACCAGGGGGCACGTGGAGAGTCGATATTCAGTCTAAACCATCAGCCTTCTTCTGCTCTTCTGACCCCCCCTTCCCTGGTCTCCTCCTGCTTTTATACCTTTGGTAGGACTCAAAAAGCATCCAATCAGCAACAAGTGTTAACATCCAATCAGCAACGAGCTATGACATCCAATCAGGAACAAGCTATAATATCCAATCAGGAACAGTGAGATTCAAAAAGTACCCAATCAGGATCACGCGAGCAGGACGGGAGCAGGCGGCTGAGCACCAAGCACGGTCCGGACCAGACGAGGCCGGTCCCAGCAGCGTGCACCAGCACACCCTCCGGCTGCTGCCTCCAGCCGGCTCCGCACAGCACCCGCCCGCGGATGCGGAGCGGCCGCGTCCCAGCGCCTGACGGTTTTCCCATCAACCACACAGATATATGAGTTAAATACGATATGTTACTAAGATTAATTTATTTTTATTTTTCTTTTTTAAAGTGTCTACTAAAAATTGCATGTCTTACATTGCATTTCTATTGGGCCGCGCTAGCCTAGAGCCTTTCTAATGCCCGAAATTCATGACACAGACCATTTTAGGGTGCCCGGACCCTCTCTGGAGCACGAGAGTACAGCCCTGAGGAGACCTTCTCTCCTAGGACACAGCCAAGTGGCATCTGCTCAGGGTGAGTGAGTGTCCCATGCCTGTCTGCTGTGGAATTATCTCCAGTGTTCCTGCTCACTCTCCAAATGTCCAGTTTGGATAATCCATTACACAGCTGCCCTACTCATGTGTTATTTTTGAAGATGGACCTGCTCACTCGCCATCAGTTAAGGGGCACTTCAAATAGCTTTTCTAGTGGTGGTGATGGGCTTGCATTGATCTGCACCCCGCCCGTGGCCTTTCCCGGTCCTCCTTAGGGGTGATGGTCCCTTCGGCAAGGTCAGCGGGCTGGCATGCCTATGTCTGTAGGCCACAGCCAACCCCGTGGGCTGTCAGCTCATCGGCTTCTGAGTTTTTAAATTATACTTTGTTGTTGTCATTTTATAATTACAAAAACAGCACACTAATTGTAAAAATAAAATACTACAATAATCTGTAATGCAGAATATTTAAAAGTCCCCTATAATTCTCCACACATAGCCTGACAGATAACCACTTTTCATAGTTTGCTGAATATTCTTCCTTCAAGTATTTTCTTCTCTGTGCAACAGGTTTGGCTGAAAGTCTCAGTTTAGTGACAAACAAGCATTCTCTGATGGGCTTTCCAATCCCGTTCTGCTTCAGGAAGACTTCACTTAGCCCAGTGTGCACGCAATCATCCAGTAATACTTAGTCCCCTCCAGTTTAAACTTAAGCTTGTTGTCTCTAGTTAATACTCAGCAAAGTTCAGGAAGTATAATCATTAGTGGTCTGTTCAAACCCTGAGTCCAGAGTTTGTGCCTTGTCCAAGAAAAGATGCTTGAAAATGCTTGAGACAGAGAAGAGAGTGCGGGACCTGCTCCCTCATGCCTTCTCCTTTCTGTCCCAGCACTATTTCTATGGAGTGTGTGCATGTGTGTGTGCATGCACATGTATGTGTCTGTATATGTATATGTGTGTGTACATGTGTGCACTTGTGCACAGGTGTTTGCATGTGCATGCATGTATGCATTTGTGCTTTTTGAGGGTACAATCCCCTTTCTGCTGGCCAGTGATACCCTTCTGTGAAGACATAGCCATTGAAAGTTGCTGTTGTCTGTTGGGCTGTCCCACCGTGAAAACTTCTGCCCAGCATGTTCTTGGTTATGCAACACAGGCTACCAAGCAGTGGTCCTTCCTGGGGCTCAGAGAGTGGCAACATCACTTCTCCTCTCCCCTCTGCAGCCTCTGGTGATAGGTACTGTATCCCTTCAGGAGTGTATGCCTTCCTACTTGACTGGCGTGCCTCCCTCTCACTCAACCTTCTCGTCCTCTACACTGGGATCTCCCTCCTGCTCTGCTGTGTTCCCCTGTGTACTGGGTGGGTGAGCGGAGACCACACCCAGCACCTCCAACCCCACAGTTCTTTAAGGGGCTTCACTTCTTCAGCCATCAGCAACTCTAGGAACAATCTAGGCCCTTTTCTTATGTTCCAGGATATGATGGTTAATTATAATGTCAACTTGACTGGGCCATGAAGTGGTCAGATATTTGGTCAAACATTATTCTGTGTGTTTTTCATGCATGTGTTTGGATGAGATACACATTCAAATTGGTAGACTGAGTAAAGCAGATTGCCCTCCATGATGTGAATGGCCTCATTCACTCATTCGAAGGCTTGAATAGAAGACAAAGGCAGACCTCCCCGCCCCCAGAGTAAGAGGCAATCCTTTCTGCCTGATGGCTTCGAACTGGAATATCTGCTTTTTTCCTGCCTTTAGACTCAAACTGAAACATTGGCTTTCCTGGGTCTCGAGCCTGTCAGCCTTCAGACTGGACTAAGCCACCAGTTCCCCTCAGTCTCCAGCTTGGTGACTCACCTTGCAGATCTTGGGACTTGCCAGCCTCCATAATCATGGGATTCCTTATAATAAGTTCCTTATAATAAATCTCTTGAATGTATATGCACAACTTATTAGTTCAACTTCTCTAGAGAACCTTGACTAATACTCAGGATTGCCCTCAGATCTCAGGAGCAATTCTGGCAACCCCTCTTCTGAAAGGTAACATGTTAAGCACCTCCCCACCTTGGCGGACTAGAGGAGGAATATTACTACCCCAGGAATCCTGCGGGCTGCCTCCCTCTCCAGCTGTCTTTGTAAATGGAGGGGGTGGTCACATAAGTTCTTCTGGAACCCACCTTAGCAAGCCTGTGTAGCTACTCCATGGCAAGCTCCCTTTGTTGTCAGTTGGGGTTGACTCACCAGCAATCAAGTAAACCTAGAAAAAATAGGAAAAGTTCTCCACAGGCATTCACACCCTCCTATGTATATCCTACCATATTTTGCTTCTACAGGCTTCTCTCTGGGGGCAAATTCTCCTAGGCCTTAGCATTTACTTATTAACAAGAAATTCAGTTGTTAAATAAAACATACATATGATTCTCAAAATTTGTGTGATTGCAACTTAAAGGAAAAAACCAGAAAAAAAATGGAAAAAATGAAACTGGGCAAATCTTGCACAGATTAGTCCCATGATAAGCAAGCAAGCTGTAAGTTGTCCAAGAAGGAAGTGATGCCCCAGGCCACTCAAAGGTTGCCTTTTGCAGCACTCACTTGCTGGCAAGACCAAAACATAAAATAGAATTCACGGAAGTGGAACATGGTTGGAGAGGGATGGGAAATTTTAGTACTGCCTAATTTTTAAAAACATATATTGAGAATCAAATTTTATTATTTTTTCAATTATATACAAAGAAAAAGATGACTAACAAGAAGCATGGAAGAAGGCTACCAATCTCAAGTATAGGGGGTATGACCTATTCTGAATTTCCAGAATTCAGATATGTTAATGAATTTTAAAAGATATTTGTATGTATGGTATAATATGGAATGTGGAATATTAAGTAGGATAAAACATTAAAAAGTTTAAAACATGTACAGTCATTAAAAACATTTTATTTAGTATAAATATATCATGCAAATTGATTGCCCAACCATATAGCTGTGGCCTATGGAGTTAGCATTTGGTGTTATAAGAGGCATGCTAGGTTTAAATTTTTTCCTGTAAATCCTTTTTCATTTTTCTAAATTTTCTTCAATTAAAATATATTGCTTTTCTAATGAGAAAAAGAGTTTAAGAGTGACTTTTTTAAAGGCCTTTGGTAATATATCTGGGTTTAAAACTAGATTTGGATATTACTTTGATAAAAAACAAAAATTTAGTTTAAAAGGAAAGAATCGAGAAGAGGGCAATTCGTTTTTAAAAGGAACAGAAAAGAAAAATGTCCCGGTGTCATACAAGCATATTTGGTTTTTCTCAGTGGCTCAAACCCAACAGGACACATTCCAGAAGAATTTATTTCACATGTCGTGTTGTGCTGGGACCCATCAAATGCTACCCCAAATCAACGGGCCACGGGCTGAGGAAAATGCTCTGGTTCCTAGAGACTGTCCGGTATGATGGCATCTGCAGTGACGGGAAACAGAAAGGAACACTGGGCTGCCCCCGCCCAATGTGTAATTCCAAGAAGAAAGGGAGGGAGAAGAGAGTGAGGTGATGGCGACACTCCCTCCCTCTGAAACTGTTCCCCTCGCACAGACAACGAATCCACGAAAAGCAACCAAGAGGCCCACAGATGCATCGTTCTGCTGTTCTGGGCCCGTGGCATGACCATTCCTCGGAGCCTTGCGGGGAGTTTCATGTCAGAAGGTGACTTGATGGAACCATCTTCCCTCACTTGTAATTTACTAAAATGCCAAAAATCTTAAAGCAGCCTGTCAATGGCTCCACGTAACATTTAACGTGCGTGACCTCACTTGTGTCTCTAACTCCCTTTAAGTACTTTAAAAACACATTATCATCTCATCTCGTTTTACAGCAAGGTCTTAAAGAAATGCCATTTCTTGAAATGAAATGTTACATGAATCACAGCTGCAAAGTACAGTGACGACGCCAGCCGAGTGCCGCCACCCCACAGCACGCACAGAGGCAAGAAATCTTCTGCTCTAAAAACCAAGGAAGGCACTGGGAGCCCCAGAATAGAGCAGCACCAGCCCCCATGGCATAAAACCACAGCACACGTTTTATGGTATGAGCTATAAAAAGAGGCCCCAGGATAACCTGGTGCTTCCCGAGGTTGTACCCAGCTCCTGAACTTGTCTTCCAAAGCCACCAGATTCGACAGACAGCAATCAAAACCTTCCCCCACGTCCTGCCTGTGCCCTGAATCAAACTCAAATGTTTTGCCAAGTGCTTCACTCGCCCCCACCCCAGCCTGTGCTCGACCTCCATCCCTGTCGCCTCTTACACCCCCAGGGGTGTCCAATGCCCCAGCCAGGTGACCTGACTCTCCACCAACTCCTCCCCACCAAGTCTGGGCTCACTTTCCCAGGCTGTAGTCTGCCAGACTACACGGCAGCTTCCAGCTGGCCTCCCGAGACTAAATAAGTGCTCACCTGTCCGGGTGTCCCTGTGTTCCACAGCACTGGATGCTAAACGGTGTCACATGTTTTTATTGCCTAACTTGAATGCAATTGCTCTGAGACACCCACTCCCCTGACTTGGTGGAAGTCCAATGTCTGTCCCTTTCCCAGTTTCACTTCCCTTCCTTCTAATCCTCCGGGGCTGACAGAATCCAGAGGGTCCACCATTGTTCTGCCAGGAGCGGCCGCATAACCAGCTTCCCGAGCAGGCCCGCGGCGCTCCCTAGCTCCCAGGCCCGCCCGCTCCAGAACACCTCCGTCATCCCAGGTCCTGCCACTCAGGAGCCAGCCTCAGCATTCTTCAGGATCTCTCCACTCAAGCCTGAACTCTGACCCTTTTCAGGCCCTAAATTCCAACTCCACCCGGGGGCCCACTTGCCTTTCCAACCCTGGAAATATGAAGCCTTCATCACTTGCTTTTCATTAATAAGGGGCCTTAATTGCCAATGAGAAAGCATTTGATGATCCTGAAAGGCCAGACCCCACACCCTAGGACGGGTAAAAGTTGTTTATATTTCTTAAGGGAGAGAGGAGAACAGAGCGTAAAATCAATTTAAATACACTATAAGCACAATTTTTAAATACTGCTTCTATAAAATGGAATTCTTTTATAGCTCATATGTTTATTCATCAAACATTTAGAGCCTGCTCTACGCCCAGCAAAATGCGAGGTGAGAGGGATACAGAGAAGAGAAACATAGAACTTCCCCTCAAGGTACGTCTCTGGAAGTATCTGGAAAGCAGCCAGCCAAGAGGACACTCCCACTTACTGTAATGAAAACCTGTTTATTATAATTTAAAACCACTTATTACTTGTCTGTAGGCGTATGATGTATATTTCTGTGTCTTAAATTACCTGTTGGTTGCTTTACTGTTTAAAGAGAGGATTGTGGATAAGATTTCCTTAGAGCTCACTAGTACCCAGCGCCAATAATCACATGAGTTTTCACAGACTTGCGGCTATGGAACTTAACACTCCCTCAGTCACAGCACTTGATCCCTCTTACAGAATCACAGGAGGCAAGCCTGCAAGTCCCATGATTATATTTTACAAAGAAAAAAAAGAAAGCCCGGGGAAGTTAATTAATTTCCATGGAAGTGGCTAATCCACTGGGAAAAGTCTCAGGTCTCTAACCAGCGAAGCATTTACATACCTAAGCAGCTGCTCACCCCCAATGCACAAAACTTTATGTTCCTTACTGGAAGCTGAAAGAAAGCCCAAGTGCTGGGCTGCTGAGGGCAGGGGGTGTGGAAGGTGGTGGGCGTTGTGGTCATCAGAAGGAGATTTAACCGCGGGGCTAAGGAAGCTTAAGCTTCGCACCCTGCACTCGCACAAGCTCCTTAAAAAGGTCACCTTTCGCAGACATTCCAATTAGGAGACTGACTTCTCACCTTGTAATTTCTTAGGATCTATGTTCTCATTCTCAATAAATATTTGTTGTTAGCAAATAAATATTTTCTAGACTTTTAAAAATTACTTTTTCTTAAATAGGGCACCCAAATTGTATAAGCTCCAAGCAACCTGGTTTCTCCACTGGCTCTCAGCCTACAGTTCTCTGTTCAGCGAGGTGAGGGTGGTTACAGGGCTCTGAGACACAGAGAAGGGAACCATCTGCCCTCACTCGCCCCAGAGAGGAACCCATATGTAAATAGCACTTCAAGTTAATAAAAATACCTATTAATTGACTTCCAACATGTCAAAGAAAAAAACAAAAACATGCAGAGCTTAGGGGGATAATTGCCAGGCAAGAGAGCACCTGTCACGAGTAAATTAACTGAGGAACTCAGGGGAAAAGTCAGGGGGTTTTAAGTGTGACAGAGGAGGTTTCATGGTGGTCATTCTAACTAAGGATTAAAATCTCTACAGAGGATGGAAGTGCCTTTTCCTCAGAACCCCAAATAAAGGCTCTAGTCTAAACCTGCCCCTCCCTCCTGTCCTCTGCCTCCTGACCCCCTGGTGTCTTTCTCTGTGGCTCCGTGTGGCATGGTATGCCCCGCCTTTGGCTCTAGGACCTGTGAGTACAGCAAACTTGGCTTTCCTGAGCCTCTCTTTTGCCTCCTCTTGTGGCCACACCTGACTCCCATCACTTCATTATTAACATCTGGCACTAGTGTAGAACATTTGCTACAATTATGAAACAATTACGTGATTATTAGCTGAAGACCATGTTCACATTAGGGGCACTGTCTGTGTTGTATAGTTCTGGGGGTTTTGACAAATGCATAATGTCATGTGTCCATTACAGTGTCATACGGAATAATTTCACTGCCCTAGAAGTCCCCTGCTCTCCCTCTGTTCATCCCTTCTCCCCTTCCCCTGAAATCCTGACAGCCGCTGATCTTTTTACTGTCTCTACTGTTTTGTCCTCTCCAATACCATGCTATTTTCATGCTCTTCCCATCAAGAAATTGAGCCTATGTCTGCCCCCTCTTGACTCTTTTTTCTCGCTTGAATCTGGGTGCCCTATGAATAGGACAGAAATGACACTATGTGACTATGAGGCTACATTATAAAAGGCCATACAACTGCCACCTGGTCCTCCTTGGGTGCTCACGCTTGGGAATCCACCATGCTCTGAGGAACCCTAAACTGCCAGAAGATAGACCCTTGTGGAAAGGAACTGAACTCTCAGGGGACAGCCAGTACTAACTTGCCGGTCATGTAAGTGAGCCACCTTACAAGGGAATCCTCTGGCCCCAGTTGACCCAGCCCAGCTGATGCTGTGTGGTACAGAAATGAGCTGTACCAGCTGAGCTCAAATTGCAGATACATGAGCAAAATAAATAACTGGTATTTAAAACCACCATGTTTCGGGGTGGTTTGTTATGATACATAGGTGAAGCATCCAGCTATCTTCTGAGGATAGAATATATGTCTTATGCATCTTTATATTTTAAGCTGCCATTGGAGGTCTTTAAGTGTGAAAGAGTCTTGATATTTGTTGTTGATGATGATAAAATCAAAATGTAAAACAAACATGGTAAATCCCAAAATCCAAGAGCCAAAGTATCATGGAATTGGGAATCTGGAAGGAGCCTTAGCAATCATCTAGGCCAGTTTCCCCAAGACGATGGAAATGCTGAGGCCAAGAGATGCGAAGTGCTTTACTTAGAGTCACGTCACAAGTTAGTGGCCAAACTGAGACTTGAACCCAGCACTCTATTTGGAAAACACAAGATTAAATAAAAACAAGTTGTACTTCATGAAGCAAGCAATTAAGTTTAAGGATTTTACCAACTGAAAGGGTACTCATCTTACTATAAATTTTTTAAAAATTAAAGAATAGATCAATTTGGAGACAGCAGGATCATATAGGATTAAAGGGACTCAAATATTTGAGGACCCTATTCCTAACACCTACATCGATATTAAGGAGTTTTCATGCCCCCATTGTACATTTTTCCTAAGTGATAAGTTGACTAATTTCAACCAACAGGAAAATAAGGATCATTTTATATAAAACCATCTTAGGCTGTGATTCTCACTAACAAAAGGTTTTTAACTGTTTTGGAAATGATTCTCTATGAGCATCTAATGATTTGTATAACTTATGATCAAGGCACTTGTTGTTCTGGACTATCTTTTCAGGGATGTTTGTGTAGTAAACAGCCTTGAAGACAGAGAAAGTCACCTTCCTTTGGAGCAAAGGGCAGGCAGCTTCTTGCCCGTTCTAAAAGATTTGTGTTCCCTAAGCTCAGTGTTTCCTCTCCTGTAATGCAAACACTACATGTGCAGACATCCATCTGGGTTCATCTGCGTCACCCCCATGGGACTTGGAGGCAAGGGGCACTGATGCAGTATGTCACGCATGCCACATCCTGTGCTGTGAGTAATGAAGTCCTTTGTCTCTGGCCCAGCAGTCTTGTATCTTCTGCCACCACCCATGAAACAGTGGCAGGCTATGCTAGCTTGTTAGCTTGAAAATAGGGCAAACTCTCTCTTTGTAGTCTTTACACTCTTTCCTTTTGTGCTGGAAATGACACCAGATCAACAAAAAGAGGACAGAGCTTTGCAGTAATGAACCTCACAAAATGTTAGCCCCCTGTTTAAGGGTCTGACAAACTTGTAAGTCTTTCCCTTCTCTGGAGTAAAATGTACCTGTGCCTTAATACCTTTAAATCCATTGCAGCTGTAATTTCAGACCACTAAAGACAGAGGCCAGCAGAGGAGGTTTTCCATGGAGCCAGTTTTGAAGCATCAGCTCTAGGGGCCCCCACTGCCCAGGCCCTTCCAAGGTCCTGGGAAAAGCTCTAGCACACATGGTCATGTGTTTTATGAAGTGTGCAAAAAGAAGATTTTTAACTTCAATTGGTCAATTCTACCGTCTCTTTCTACTCTGACTTTTCCTCCTTCACATTTCCTTTTATCTAGGGTGCCTTTGGAGTGGCCACAGGTATTTGGGGGGGTACCATGCAAGAGGAGCTGGGGTTACGTGTAGCTTGGGTTTAGCTTGGGACGTATTTACACATCCCACAGTCACATCCTATATGGTTTAGCCAACCCTACATAGGGATGGTTTCCAGGAATAATCCTCCTGCCCGCTGTGCCAACACAGCCAACATCCTGGCATGAAGACCCCTGGCCAGAGGCTGTCAGGAAGTGAAAGGGCCCCACAGCGCCTGGCACTGTAAGGATGAGGGTAGTGGAGGAAAAACAAGGACTGAGATGCCCAGAGCCAGAATCCAGTCTGGGAAATTCTTTCAATCATCAGGTGTATAAAATGGTTAGGGGGAATCCCTGGTCAAAGTCTGCATATTAGGAATACTGAGTACAACAGATACAATAATGAATCTACCATACACTTTTTTTCATGTTTGTTGGAAACTATGCAAAATGAATTTATCAAAATTCTTGCATTTATAGGGCACAGCAGTAGTACAAACAGTGGCTGTTTGAGGTGCCATGTTTTATGCATCCCAAGGTGTCAGACTATATCTTAGCACATCTGATGTATCCTATCCTGACAAAGTCTGACAGTTCCTACTGAGATGGCATGCAAACTTTGCCACCAATGCTCAAAAATGGCCCAGAAAAAAAAGAAAAGAAAAAAACAATGTTCTGGTGAAAAACCTTGTACATCTTCATCAATTGACCAATGGATGTAGTCTAAGTGTAATTTGATTACCTGACTATATAACACAAATCAACTCAGCAGCAATTTCAAAATGCATCTGATTGTTCATGGGGACCTTATTTTCAAATTCATTTTATATATTTTTATATTGTTTTCAGAATTACCAATCATACCAAAATAACTATAACAAGAAGGAAACATCCTGGTGAAAGCCAATAATGTAAATCAAAAAATGAAAATTAGTAGAAGCTTTGAAGTGTCAAAAACTCTTTTGTTATTATAAGATAATGGAAACTAAATCCTTTAATGGTCAAAATCAAGAAGATAGGTAAAAAAAAGCACAATAGCTGATAAAATATAGAGGAAAATTAAAATAGAGGAAAGATGATTAGGAAAATCAGGACACTCTAAAACAGGAAACAAAAGAAGGAGAGGTGCAAGTTATTGTAAGGAAAATGCAATTTGTACAGATAATAGAGCAGCATGAGACCTGCAGCTGCTTCATTTTAATGAACTTGGTGACTTTGCCATGTGTTCCTTACAATGAACATCTAGCTAAAAACATAGGGGGAGAAAGTATTCTAGAGGGGTGTTAGGCACACAACAGGCACACCTATTATGTTACTTTCTGCACTTCGTGAAATTTGTGTTCTTTGTCACAAATTTCTTTAAAATTTGTAGTTTGTTGTGATTTCTCTTCCAATTCTAAATATTCACTTTGATAACTAATTTTGTATTTGCAATTTTGTACCATTTTTATTCAAGAAAGCCCCAGAATTATATAAGCTTTAAGCTCCACCAACCCCTGACCCAGCTCTGGAGGCAGCTCATACTGTTTCAAGTGCCCTTTATGCCCTGTCAATCAAAGCCGAACAGTATTCAGACATTATCCTCCACCCAAAGGAGAGAAGATTTGGTTGTCTAAAAGATTCTGGGCTAGCAGGGAGACAGATCCAGGTGACCCCGGAAGCTCATTTTCTCCCTTGCTTTTTGGGAGTTGCATGAATGGTGGCAACCAGAGTAGGAGTATTAGGGGGAAAACAGAGCATGTCAACAAGTGTTGATTGCTTCTTATACCTTTCAGGAAGACTCAACAACAAACGGTGAACTCAGGCTCGGGCTGGCCAGCTGGAAAGCAGAGAGCAAGAGAAATAGAGTTATGCCAAAGCAGGTGCTTGCTGCTGTGTCCCTTAAGCCACACAGATCTAGTTGACTGCGGGTTGAAAATGGCAACTGCTCCTGTATCCAGAGTCTAATGCCAATTGCTGTGTTAGTCAGGGTCCTCACTGCAGACAGCAGTATCCACCTTAATTTAAATGCAAAGGGTTTTAAGGATATGGAGAGCTCGCAGACTTGTTGGAAAGGCTGAAGAAGCAGGCTGCAGCTGTAAGGCAGCTTCCTGGATGGGTGACATGGGTGACTTCCACTTGCGGAGGCAGCAGCTCCCTTGGTGGCTCAGTTCGGTGGTGTTGTTTTGGAAGGTGTCCTTGAATTTCAGTCAAGGGTCACTTTTGGCAGAATTCTGGCCAGTGCATCTCACTTAAAAGCAGTGGTGATAACCTGTAAGTCTCATCTTTTGCTGTGAGAATTAAAAAAGATCTTCCCAGAGCTCTATCAGTAATGTTTGACCCTCTTTGGAGATTTTCTCAAAGAATCCCCATGATAAAACTCAAGACCATTGAGGAAAATGATATTTGGAAAAATACCAAAGAATTAGGCAGTGCTATAGGCAGGAATATCTGTCTTGACTTGTCCTAGAAGTAGTGTGAGAACTAATAGCCATAATAAGAACAAAGATGGAATCATTTACATTCCAGCACATTTATTATTTCTATTTTCCTCTCGTTCCCTTCCACCACTCTGCCTCACACTACCACCATTCTCAACAAAGCAAAAAAAACGTGCCATAAAACATAAAAATTTTGAAAATATTGTGTTTACCACTGGAGGTCTCTTTCAAGGCAGGGATATTTAGTCAAATGTAGTCACCTTTAACAGTAGTCAATTTTGCATTCTTTAATATTATAAGGCAGAATTTTTATTGCCTATGTTTGGAACATATGACAAATATCCTATGATAACAATAAAATACAATAAGTTCTCTGGATTGTGGAAGGGAACTGCTGTTACAGATGAGTTCAATTTCTGTTGTTGGGGGCGGAGCAAGATGGCGGACGAGAAACACCGCCAGTTAGAGCGTCTCTG